>JTDE01000081.1:379875-391218 GCA_014338405.1 Paragonimus skrjabini miyazakii
GTGATGTTGTGTTTAACGGTTACATCACGAAAGTTTGGTTGAGTCAGAGTGGGAAACTGCTTAAGTAGTTTACGATACTTCTCCTGATCAGTCTGAGGTAGCACAATTGGGCTGATTACTGGACCACATGCATGAAATCCCTTCATTGACTGATTGGTGATTGAGTCAACCCAGCAACAAGTTGAAGTGTAACAGAAAATCAGTACCAATGATGGCTTTTGGGACGTAAGCTACGGTGAATACCCACGTGAAGGGACGACGAAGACCAAGGTTGAGCGTCAATGACCTTTGTCCATAGGTGTTAATCATCGTGTTATTAGCCGCGGTTAGAACAAAGTTCTTGTTAACATGCGTTTTATCCTTCGGAGTTGATGGTATCACGCTGATTTCCGCACCCGAGTCCACTAGAAATATGTGGCTGGGAGCGGAGTCTCTGACGAATAAACGACGACTAGGGGAACCAGTGTCAGACGCACTGGTCGTCATCACTGGCTGGCTTCGTAATTTCCTGCCAAGGTTTTTTGATTTGAATTGGCAAGGTGGGCTACACTTACGGGCATCTGCGTCAAACTTGAAATGATACCAGCAAAAATTGTTGTTGCGAGTATCAGGTTGAAGTACTGGGAGATCGATTGCAGTTTTGACTACTGAACTGTTGTGCTGAAGTGTAGGGAGATCGCGGCTTTGTGACAGTTGTGATTTCTCCAAATTACTATTGAGCATTTCGGCTTGTAGTAACAGAGTTTGTGTCACAGTATCTGGAGAATGTGGAGCTAGAGCTGAAATGTGTGAATTATCAGAGATACTCATGATGTCATCAGCGAGCTCTGCTAGTTCATCCAGGTCAATGTGTCCTCTGGATGCCAGAATGCTACGGACGAAATTAAGTTAAAGTTACATACAACATAGAAAAACGGGTTACAAGATTTATCAAACCTCATCTAGTTGTAGCAGACCGGGTCAAGAAGAATGTTTACATGCTACCGAGTACGTGAAAACTAACGGCAAAGGAAGTGTACAGACAAGACAGTCACATTTGTTATCATGCGAGTTGATGTGACTAACAAATAAGTCAGGCGGCGGGGCATCTGAACAAATTCCAAACAGTCATCGGCATGTTCACAGAGAATTCTACTTCATACTGCACAGCTGAACGATCGAATGGTCAGAAGACCTTATCTATATAGAACAAAATACTCGTTCGTTGGGTTTCTACTATGTTAGTAAGTGCTTGTCGATTGGAATAGGCATTACGATTGCGTCTGTTCGTGGAGCTAGTGCAAAAACTACTCATTGAGAAACATTCATAATACATACATAATATCTTAACATTAGGCTTATGCGTTTTTATTAATAAGTGATTATCCGTAGAACTTCCCAAGCTGAAAACTGATCAATAAACGAAAAGGATACCAGAGACCTCGAGCTTATTTCACGACTTGTTCGAATACACTGTGAGTGACTGCAATGTATATGATGGTGTACGAACGAAATATGTTGTTCGGCTACGCCCATCCAATATGACTATTACACAGCCATTTGTGATTAGTACATCTACCCATTAGAACTTTGGACAAGACCGGAACATACTACCCGCTGTTATGAAGCTTGTGCTTCACAATTTTGCATATCTGCTTCAGGTTATTCAAACGTTTATTCTCCGATGAAGTCACGACGAAGCTAGTTGGAAAATTTAAATCTCCCATCCAACAAAACCGTTCGTATGCATGAATAAGAAAGTCAATCATATAGTGTTAGACCTGAATAGGGCCTTCATCATTCACATATAGACTTGACATTTACGGCAGTATTTCCATATCTTTATCGTCCATCGTTTGCACACAGAATCGTTCAGTGTGGCGGACAAAATGGGCACACTGTTCCCCCGTAACGTCCTTCATAGCAGAGTCGGCTACCTGCTCCAGAATACGCATGCACCATTCCTGCTGGCTCAGTACCTGATCAGGATCACCACCTAGCAACGCATCATAATGGACCCACAACTACTACTCCACCTTCACTATGCTCCAGACGTTCTCAATGGGATTCAGCATGGGCGAATACGGTGCTAATAGCAATAGCTACCCCCCCTGATAAGCAACTTCAAAAAAGATGCTTCTCAAATCAGAATGGCAAGGGGTATTGTCAAAAACATCCACTATTGTTGATATAACTGCGTCGATCTTTAACTTACCCATCAGAGCACGGAACCACCGTCTACAGTAGGCACATTTTCGTATCGTATACGTCGTAATGGAGGTTTCTATCACTGCTTCCATCGAATGTAAATTTCGTACCGCCCGGTTCCCACTTATGTTCATGCTGACGGGAATTTGGCACAGCTTCGTCACAGTGATGAACCGCCCATCCAAATACCGACTGATAGTGGTTGTTGATACTTCTTTCGCAAACTCTGACTTTGCACGCATTTTTAAAAATGCGAGAGTCACTGCCGGGGTCGTGAAAACCCATTCCAGTACCACGTCGATTTCCGAATCATTAAAATTTTTACTTCATGTCCTCTTCCGGGTTGTGCTCCGTAACTGATACAATCGACATGAAGCCACTCGTACGCAGTCTTGCAATTGACTCCATTTAGGCGAAATACTGTGCGCCAGTAATCGAATCTTTCGGAAGCTTCAATAATTCGCTTCGGCGTATCGGAACTGATGCGGCTGTACTTGCGTCTGTCACCCATGGCCAATTTTGGAATACTAAAACATGTTTACGAGGCCACTTGACTGCACCCGTGTTGTAGGTCACATGATGATTGACGACATTCGTTCGTTCGTGCTCTCTGCCCCCTCTTGGCTGGACTCTATACCCCGACTGAACCACATGACGGCTCTGACAACTCAAGTGTTCCTTCGGACATTGCCCTATCGCAGCAGCCAATGTGTGCAGTCGGAATCAAAAAGAACGCAATACACGACTCCACTAGACCAATCAGAAACCACTTCCATAACCTGAAAATACAATGGAGAAATTCTCCTGCTCTAAAACGTAGGGCTTCTACACGAAAGATACATTCTTATGCCTAAAAGAGAAACCAGCACGGAAAAAGACAGTCTTAACGCGTCTGTGCTCCGACGGCATAATCTATATATCAACTACCTACTCATAAGTAGTTCGGATTTTCAAAAGAAAGTACACCAAGCACACACGACAGAGCGAAAGCGACGTCGGTGTAGATGACGATACGAAGACGAGGTTGTCTCCACATGCATATCCCCTCACTTAAACAAAGTAACTACTAAACAGGAGTATAAAGTCGAACGTTAAAACAGTAAATCAACGTAAATGTTCGTTACCACCCACACTTCATTAAAATACCGTCTCGAAAAGAAAACAACATATTCGTAGGCGAGTGCAAAAGTCGTGCTCATGTTATGAAGGCTAAAGAATGAGTATAAGGCCTGACGGTGCCGAAGGTCGACTGAGACATTTCTAAGAAAGACTCGATATAGTTTACTGGTGACGGTGCACACTATAAAAATCAGAATACCTGGTTCGTGTGGATTTTAATAACACCTAACAGTACAGTATACAGACTAAAAGTAGTACGTTCCGTTTTTTAATAAGCACAGTGATACCAAAGTTACTTCGACGGACCAGTAAGAAGCACCGAGTATTAGTGGAACAAGGTCAAACACCAGGTTTTCCGGTGGTAACCGGTGAAAATATATTCTTTGAGAGCCGGAAATCACAAACAACGAAACGATCGCCTATTATGCAGTTCATGACAGCACACCACTTGATGTAGACACAAACCGTGAATCGACGTCACATATATGGTTTGACTAGGAGTAAGGCAGGTGAGTTGAAAGGGACACGAAAATATCATGATAGGGTGACAGAGGAAATAAGGCATTGGTGATCGGAACGTGCGAATCGAAATGAGAACGGGAGGAGTGTAATGGGAAACCACATTGAGGACATTTACACGGACGAAAGAATCTCATACACAACGATATTAAAGCGTTCGAATTGAAAAACAATCAAAGTTGGAGTGTAGGAAAGTAGGAAGGTTTTGAAATCAAAGTGACGCATACAAGAGAATCACGTTGACAGTGACACACAATTCACCGTAATGGCCGCCCACGCGGGATCATACAGCGTGACCTCACGGATGACTATGCATTGTGAAGCCAATGGAACGGGAACTCAAAACCGGCGGAAAAATGGCTTCTTGCAATACTGTAACTTGAATCGCTCCTCACCGTCCGGTTCACCTGAATCGATACGCTCCTCCCCGTCTACCGTGGAAAGCCGATTCTGCAGCGACACTGGAAGGGCCACAAGACCACGCTCCAAAGATTCGTCATAAGCTGAGTCGTTTTGGGGCAGAGTGCCAAGATCACCAGCGCTAAGATAACCAGGTGAGTCTGGTTGTGGACTTGATTGGCCTTCGGCATGAGTAGGCGAATGAGGAGCCGAACGAGTTGACCGTTGATTCTGTAGTGGCTGTGGACGCCTTTCTTGTTCAGCCGAATCGGGACAGATCGAGTTGGGAGCCGCACCGACGAATGACGCCGTGGGAATGGCAGCGGAATGCTGACGCGCCAGACCAGCAGCGTGGCGATGGTGAGGCCATCGAGGGCGAGTTCGACGCCTTCTCTGATGTCGTTCCAAAGTGAGCACGGGCATACGGACTAGATCATAAGGACTTTTGGAATCACGTAGAGCTGCGACAAGGTTGATTATCTACAAGGCAAGCAAATGAGTGAAGTAGAGATGATTGTACAGCTTGTATAACATACACGGTGTTTACTGTCGCATGACACATTGGGTCACAATGTCTAGTATTACATGCACCCTCTGAGAAACCAAAAAAGCATTACATATGAAATTGTGTCATATTGCAAAACAAAAGTCGTATGACCAGTACGATATATATATATATATATATATATATATATATATATATATATATATATATATATATATATATATATATATATATATATATATATATATATATGTTCGTCAGTTTTACGGATTGATGCAAACAACGCAGACGTATGATGTGCACCACCGTGAAGCGAAAATTCTAACTGCACTTCAGTACAGACGCAAACTTCGTTGCCTACGAACTGCCCAAAATTAACTTTCTCGGTTCGGAATGACGGTTCCATGAAAAAGACTTTCTTCGCGCACCCATTCGATCGTGCGCCCAGAAGAATCGTATCGACTGAACTGTAATGAAATAGCCATGCTGTTTATTTCTGAAGTTTATTAATCGGTCTTTTGTGTATACGTAAGTCATTTTGTAATGCAATGTGTGTCCCATATAATAGTAGGCTAGAGTAGAGTCACAGAAATTGGAAAACGTGACTTTGAGGTTATCTGAATGATGATCACCATTATTTTCAGCCTCGAGCCGTAACCGTCGGTACAATGGCTCGGGCTGCCGATGGTCCTAACAACGGTCCATGAATCAGCAGAGAAATGAAAAAGTACACGGACTTGGCGAAGAAGAACAGAAAGAAAACAAACAAACAAAAAGGACTGGGTTCCCCGAAGAAGAATAGTCTACGACCTTGCGGATACAGATTCGTCATTGGCTGCGACACACTATCATGTCAGTGTTTCCAATCAGCCGTGTGGATGGTCGCAAATTCCTCAACCAGCTAGACGGCACCTACAAACCTTACCCAGCGGAAGGGTCAAAGCTTTCATAGCCCGTAACCACGTCATTGCCCAGCCGCCTTGGAGTTTCTACTAACCACCAGCAATTAAACTGAACAATGAGTGGCGCGACAGACGTACCATTGGCTGGCGGAGTGCGTGGTCCAAGCAGAGAAAGCTGCACACTTCCACTAACTCGGTTAAATGGCCATGAATTTTCACACAACCCAAATACACATCAACGGACTATCACGTTGCTCACATAGTCAACAAACCGGCGGAGTCAAGGGCGATCGAATATCCAGAATCTACGTGCATCAATCTTCCACACGAATGAACCAGGCGACTGATTCACAAAGTAGAACTGAACGCACACACGCACTGTAAACCCAGCCTTTGTGCGATAAATGGGCGTCTTTGCAACGCCACAAGTGACGGAGGTTGGCGAATGCACTATGAGTTTTCTCTGTCCTCATGAAAACCTCATCAACAATACTACAGACCGAGGAGACGACACTGCCTAGAGAAGTGAAGTGATCGATGGTCCTCAGCGGTCTGCCAGCAATAACAAAGACGGGGTTGTTGACCCAATCTTGTAACAATACTAAACTTTGAAGGTGAAAAGTGCATGCCACACAGACTAACAATATCAGTTAACCGCATTTAACAGCATGGTCTGCATGCTGTCTGCAGAAGATTTACGTAAAGCAGTGTAGTCCGCATACGCAATACCAGTCAGCCTACTACTTGACAGAAGGTCCACTGCGAGATCCTTGGAGCCTCTGAATACCGTTCATCACAAAGCCGAAAAAAGGGGAAGATCGGACACTTTTGTTGAACGCTGCCTGAAGTAGAGAACGCTCGAGGTAACTGTCCATAAATGCGCACTCTGCATTCAGAACGCGCACACAACGACTTCAACAAATTGACGTACTTCGTTGGGACTCCTCCGTGATGGGGACAGTTCCAGAGAGCGTGTCAGGCAACCGAGTCAAAAGAGACTTTAGGTCCAAAAATACCAAGACCGTTTGTACAGAGGAGGAGTACCGATGCTCCAATGTCAGTAGCAAGGTGAAGATATGGCTAATAAACGTATGGTCAGGTCGGAAATCTGCCTGTTCCTCTATTATCTGGTTACCGGTATTTCAGAAGCTGCTGCATTGTGAGACTCGTGAACAGCTTGTATGTAACACAGACAAGGTTAATATCTCAATCGTCATTGTCTGATATATCGGCATCTTTTTTGAAAATGGCAACGACTGTTGATAAGCATCAATCACATTTTCAGTCTCCCATATGGAATAGAAGAATGTGATCGGTTAAGGCAACAATCTCTCACTACCATATTTGGAAAGTGCTAGAGAAAGAAGGTCTGGATCTGGAGCTTCATTATGTTTCAATATTTTAAGTTCTAAAGCGAACTCGGTCTTCGATCTGAACTCCTCGGAGATGTCATAATCAACCACACAATCTTCACCGTCCACAACTGAATGAGCTGGTTAAGGCCAGCTGAAATAATCCTCAAAGTTCTCCGTTCACCTGCCAAGTCGTCACGATAAGTTGTGAATTTGTGAGCCACCGTTTTTGCATATGGTCTGTCACTTTTTCGACAGCTGATGCAACCAAGAATCAGGAAAACAACATCCGGCTAGTCCCCGGAAAAAAAGACTTTTCCATCTCCCCCATTAGTTTGGATAACTAAGCTAATACGATCGTTAGGCAGACTCGGGAAATATGTGTTGCAGTTCACAGATGTCTTTATTTACTTCGAAGTTGGAGACATCCATCGACGTTCGTTTATGAGTTCTACTGAATCAGCAGAAATTCACTGATGCTGTGTCTGCGGTGCTTCCTTGGAACAGACCTCATCGTAGGAGATCCGTATAGCTGTTGAAGTTTCCGTCCATTGTCCGTTTGGATCGCCCCACTTCCGAGAACCGGACAGATTCACTGTCAGTCACCATAACAATCGAGTCTGACCAGAAGATACTGTGGGCCGGGCCGCCACTCACCTCAACAGAAGAAGACATTTTGCTGGAAAGGCTATAGTAATAATAATAATAATAGGAACTAGGTCGAAGAACTGGAGGTGGTATGAATGCAGGTATGCCAGTGACTACGACACTGTCAACTCGGAGGGCGTTCCTAGCTAGCAATTTGAGTGATCACGAGAACCTCAACTAGGCAGGTGATACCCACCCACTTTGCTCAGTGGAGCAGTCAGTGTCTTCATATTTCGTGACCACGTTGTTGCTTGATCAACACACGATTTTATCAAACTGTTGGTGGTTTCATTATTTAATGCTTGGCGCCGTAGACGCTCCATTTGCGTGCGGAGTAAGTGACACAACCAGCGCGGACTGTACAACCTGACTAGTTGCTCGCGCATCCCGAAGGTTACGAAATACGTACTTGCAAACGTTCGTATTGTCTTATCAATAATCTCACTTCATGTCGGCTAATTGGCGGAGGTAAAGGTGATCAAACACAGCAAGCCTGTTGACACCCACGTTGCGAACAGCCCACGATTCCAAACCATAGTGCAAAACAGAAAGTACACGAGCATTATATATCCTTCCTTTCAGCGACAACCGGACGTCTTTTTGACGCCACAGATGACGCAGTTTGGCAAACGCTGATATCTCATCAGTAATATTACAGGCTGACGAGAAAGTGCTACCAAAATATGTGAAACTGTCCACAGTCTCAAGCGGATTGCCTGCACTAAAGGGCGTAGAAGTGGGAACGTTTCAGTTTTGAGACAGCCGTCGGCACTTTGAAGGTGTGAAGCGCATTCTATACAAACCAGCCCGGTCACTCGCCTTGTTCAGCATGATCTGCATGTCTTCAAATGAGGGGCTAAGTAAAACAATGTCGTCCGCATGCTCCAGATCGATCAACCGAACGCCAGGAAAAAGCCCAACGCCAAGTTTACTGGACTCCTCAAGCGCATCCTCCAGAATGTCGTCCATGACAAAATTGAACAAGAAGGGGAAAAGCGGACACTCTTGTCAAACACTACTAGAAGTGATGAACGCCCAAGACAGTTGTCCATGAACCCTCTCTTCCTGCTTGCAGAGTGGGTATACAGTGATCTCAACAGATTAACGTCATTCCCTGGAACTATCTTGCGAAGAAGACAATTAAAGAGCAACTGAGTCGAAAGCAGCCTCTAGGTCTAAAAGACTGCGACTGTTACATAGACGGATAGCTGCTCGAATACTATCATAGATGCGTTCTACAACACCTTCGCCGAACTTATGAGGCAGACCAAACACTCTGACACCAGTATGCCAGTCGACGATTTTATTGCTCAACCTAACTATCTTTCTCCAGAGGAGAAGCGGTTGGGAAGTATGTGTCATGTCCGGACACGACGCATTGACAATAGTAAAATACTGCTGCGGATGTGTACACCTCATGATCTCGACATTTCGAGGAACGCATTTCAACACAGGAAAAGGCACTGTGTTACATGGAGATCACCCTGTTCTTTACACTCACGGACACAACTCGATTATATAGCAATCAGTTACAGGTGACGCCAGTCTGTTAAAGACTGTCGTGTATCTTCGAACAAAAAAATGCCTAATTCTACTCAATTATCAGAACCTAACGAACACTGGGATAAGGTTATACAGGTTGTGAAAACTTGTGAAGAGGTATGTTCCAAAGGAGCTGTCTAGTTGCGAGAGAACTGGATTTTTTTCACGTTGATAAACCTTATGAACAAGCGTCGCTCAAGACCATCTGGTTCTAAATTTAGCTTTTTATCACGACGATAATTCTTTTAAACTTTCCTCGAGGATCTAAACGTAAGCAGACCAGAAGCTTGCGCAAAGACCGTGGACACCACTTAGTCGAACAGCCGAAAGAGATGAAACAAGCCTTTTTATCTGCGAACAGCAGAAAGTTCTTTCTACCCTGGTTCCTTGATGTATTGGCCGCCGAGTCGGTGCAACTCTGAGTAAACGACAAAACGAAACGGCACGAACACCCGTATAATTTGAGTCAAGGTGACTATTCTACGGTGAACGGTAATCTTTAATGGAGTGGCAAGATCTATAGCTAACTGTGATATGATCGATTTGCGTCCATGGTTGGGTTGTTAATTGGGTTATTAATTGCCACACTGTTCAATTGTTCTACCAGTTACCTTCCTAGTTTAATCACAAAGATATGTTTAGTAAAGACTATTGCGGCCCCGCAAGTTTGACGATATGCACCAACCTGAAAACTAAACTTTTTACATTCAACTTAAGCAGTAAAAGTAAGTATTCCATTTCCCATTTTAACATTGCACCATCTTCATCTCATCTGGATTTCTATGGAATACTAGAAGATATTGGTGTTTCCTCAGTGTACACGTGTAAACAATGAGTCAATGTTCCCGAAAGCCATAGGCTCGTTGAAAACGTTTGGATTTTCTAAAACGAACCTGACTGAAAGTTTTCCTTTTGACAGCACCTAATCGTCGAATTCGGTGTGAGTTTTGACAGTATCGTTAAGCGTTCAACCAGTTTTTTTGTTGTTGCGAAATTACACACAAATAAAATCTGTTTTAACCGAGCTCCATTTGACATTCTGTACGTCTCTGCAGTTGGGAACCCACTCGATTAAATGTCATGGAACCTATAGTGTCTACAAAACTGCCTTGAAGTAACAATCACAGTTCTTTGGCGGACCTTCATAAAAATAAGATTTTTTTGCTTAACGTCCAAGCAGCAGAATCACTGACTGAATTTATCGAAGTGAAACATTTTCATGAGACCGACGGCTAATAATATCACCCAACTTTTTCAGGATCCTCCACGTTGAACAGCAGGTTTGTTAATAATACCGTATGAATGTCCACCCAGAAATAGAAGCCCATTTCACATATCTCTATAGTTAAACGCTTCAGTCAACCCATACAATCTTATGCTAGTTTGGAGCTGTTTAAATTTGACTGAGTCAACAACTGATACACATGTCGCCGACTTGATGCAGCTCACAAAGATCTCATTGCTCGTGGGCATCTAGATGCATAGAAGTTAGGTACACATGAAGATTTCGTGCTCACACAACAAAAACAGAGTTGCCAGAACAGTTATTCTAGACAAAGCTGATTATATAAATTGAGCATTACGCTCACTTACTTTCAGCTTTCACGGTAGGACAGACTTGAGCCAGCGCGTTTAGAAAATATACACTAGATCTGGAAACATAGCTCCAGCCTAACACTTATTTTCTTAAGGGATGGCCAGAAGATTTGCCCGAATACCGAACCTCAGGTCAGGCATGAATTGTACTCAATGAGTGCCAACCAAGTCTCTGACTAACTTTCAGAAAATCCATCATATTGTGGTGGACTGTCAGGCCGGAGGGGCGAGTATTCAAACCCCCGGCGGAATGTCTCAACGAGAGGGGGAGGCACGTCCACAAACCCTCAACGATCGGATGGCGGACAACAGTGGCAATCGGATGAGTCATCGCTCGATCGGATCGGACCAGCGGGCGAGACATGGCACGCAAAATAGAATGGACGACGAAATCGAAGGCTCGATTATTCCGACACTCGGGGGAATACCTCGACACGGTCGTGGAGGACAGTCAAAGCTCACAGTGGCTAGATGGAAAACAACACGAGCGCCGGGACGAGCCATTACTGAACGGAATCGGACGAAGATTGGCAGGCGGAAAACCCCCCAGATAGAAGGCGCCGATCACCCACAT
>JTDE01000081.1:391507-418214 GCA_014338405.1 Paragonimus skrjabini miyazakii
CGTGAGTTTTTATAATCATATAGCCACCGTTCTAGCTATCACAAACTGAGCGTTGCTCAAAATTGATTGTAACTTTCTTATTCAAATAGACACTTCAGTCAGCCATTGTCAAAAAGGAACACTGGACGCGAATTTCGCTTTTAGTGAAGCTTTTTTATAGTGCATACGTTTGCCACGGCCGCGAGCTGAGCTCAGGCTACACCTACATGGGGCAACCGTATTGACCATTGCACCACTGACCTGACATTAGGTAGGGTCAAATTTTCACTACGTAGTGTTGATCAGATTTGGCCGGAGTTAACTAACTTCGATCGAGAACATACATGCAACGTGTTTGCTTTGTCGCACGTGCTCACTGACTATCGCACGCACGCTGTGCACAACGAAGTGGTGCGTCCGTGTACGATGTCGAATGTATATTGGAGCAGTCACCCAATGATTTGTTGAATAGTCACTGGCCAAAAAGAAGGTGGACTAACAAAAAACAGTGAACATGGCTAAAACGACTAGAACGGGCCTTAAAGCGGAATAAATATCCATGGGAACGAGTCAGTACGCAGTCAGAAATAACTCTGTAATGACCGGAAAACGTGGAATCCTCTAGAAATAATTTTGTCCTATGGCATGTTCTGGTGACTGTAATAGCTTAAAAAAGAATGTTCGAAAACAGATGCTAATTATCTAACCACTTCTCTTTTGATTTAAATATTCTGAATTATTCGTCAAGTATGTTTCATATAGGGAGTGTAACATATTCCATTGGACAATACGAGTCGGATAGAGAAGAGTGTCATGTCTGGTTTCAACAACAGTTCTTCTGCTCGTAAATCTCAGATGGTAATAACTCTTTATCAGCAGTTCGTGATTGTCTGAAACAAAAGAAGTGCTGAAATATACTCTGATATGACAGTTTTGATAACAGGTTATGTCATGACGTTGAGTTTCGATGGACATTCTTTGATAAGTGCTTTGACTTAAAAGTGGATGAGTAAGACAACTCGCTAGTTGGTTATTCCAGACAGACCAAGTAAACGATAGATAAACAAGAAACTACTACCCAATAACTTTCACTTCTAACGCAAACACATGTCTAACGACTTGGTGGCTTCTCAAGTCGGAGGACTTCACCCTCAAGTGAGTCCGATACTCAGATCAATACATGGATGCTCCATTTGACATCCACACAATCGTGCGTCATTCGTTGTACGGGCGCCTGATTGTCCAACACACAGGACAGCGATAGGTAAACAACGGTAACATCTTGATCAGTTGTTGTACTTATGAGTGCTACGATAGACGCCTGCATTCATTCAGTCGGGTGGACAGTGTTCCGGACTCAGCAATTGTGTTCGTGCGTGGTTAAGTACACAGACTGATGTCTGAGCAGAGTTATTACCGTAAAAGTCTGTGAAAGTGTACTGGTCAACCAGTGAACAGAAGACTGAGACAAAAAGCATGCACATATTGGTTATGACAATAAGATCCACAGAGGTGTTTTCGATAAAATGGTGTGTTCATCCACGTAGAGCCAACAATCCCGGCAAAAGTTAATGTAAGCATTTTATGTAGGAGATGACTAATAGAGGGCAGGGCATCGGAGCGACAGGTCGATATATGTTATACATAAGACCCTTTGGGAAACTACAAATCTAGCACATAAGACTTGCCGTACCAGAATTTTTTGCATGTTGCAGCCTAAAATCTTGTTTATTTCATGTACTCTATCAAGAGATCGCAAATGTGCAGGAATGTCCAACATCGGATGTGCGTACAGTTAGACACTCGTGACATTTTAAGGGTGTACAATAGTAGAGTCAAAGTTATATGAAACAAGATACAACCGGATTGCAACAAGCGGTTTACTCGAACTCGCACGACAGGTGTATGCCAGATAAACAGGCTCGAACTCAAGACCACAATGATCGGCATCAATATGTGTATTTTCATCCTTCACATGCTTTTCCCGTCTATTTCAAACTAACAAAAGATACTAGGTGTGAGAAAGAGTCCCATGGTGACGCAAGAAATCACGCACAAAAATGTGATTCGTGCGAGTCTCATGTTTAACGAGTTATAGGATAAATCAACGCATTAATGTTTTAGTCCAGTCGGGAAAAAAACACAATAAAGTTCCAACCTTTATAAACTACATGAACACGATTGTGTTCAAATATCACGAGCAACGGGAATCGGGGCACCGGCACTCACAAACAGTCAAAACGTATACGGGTGTTGTATTGATGAGAAAGGAGAGAAAATACAATACTTTCAGATCAGTAGACAGTGTTTTCCTGAAAAAGGGTTAAGCTACCGGTACAGTGTGAGTGAGTGACAGATAAATTGACTGCTTAAAGATAGTAAGTCTAGAGAAATGTGATCACTGACCTGCATTCACTAGACGAAAAAGAGGGAGGGGATGTTAAGTTGGGGTTAATGGGTTTGACATTCCGCTCTGAGCTGGCGCAAAAAATCCTACTAGGCCTTGCCCATTCGGGTTACTTTCGCCTCTCGTCAACCTGGTGGACCGATTGGACTGGCTAAAGCGATCAGTGATACTACATGGAAATCCTTAGGTTCATCAACTGTACAGACTCATAGGATAGCACCCCACCTTACTGCGTGCGAAGAGAACCAACGTTCCGCGTCGTACGTCGTTATCAAAACAACCAGAAGAATGCTGCTAGATTAAAGAAAAACATATGCCCGTAGCACGAGGTGGTTTCAATATGACTGAGTGCATCCAGTGATTCACTTTCAATGTGAAGACCGGAACAGTCTAAACTGGATCTTTATTAGAAATAAACCAAGTATATTATCAGCGACAGCGACCCTTCGAAGTGACGCGCAGCTAAGAGGCACAACAATGTAAGCAAATACGATGTTCTCCTCACCAAAAGCAATCAGTTTGAACAGGAGACAATGTTATGGACGATGTGATAAACACCCTGTATTGGACACGCTGTTAAGAGTAACTACCACTGTTGTTTATCCTAACACGGCGTAATCCAATTTCCGTATGATTTGAGTTCAAAATAGAGTCATGGATACATCAGTGTGTTGTCGGAAACAAGCATTGTTCAAACCATGGTTTTAGGGATATTCGCTCACATTTTGAAGCCTAACTAGAATGCAAATAAACGAAGCCGATAAACAACCGTGTTTTGACGCTTTTATCTACCCGGCTTGTCCAGTATTCGATGTGCGTCCCGAAAAAATGCGGAGAAAGTCGAAATTCAAAATGAAAACAATCGATGGTTGGTCGGAGCGGTGGCGATTCCAGTTTGCTGCGTGAAATTGCACAACTCTGGACATTTTCAATGCCAGTCCTAGGCGGTCTTAAGGGTTTTTTGGTTTCAGTTCCATAGATAAAGTCATCGTCCTGTTAGAAACACCAAATCCGGATAACTACTGTTGTTCCAATCGGCCTCCAAGCGCGATTATATGAAAGATGACCGACTCGCATAATATCAATCGTGACCGACGCATGAGAGCATCGTAATACTTTTAACCACTGACGAAAAAACAAGTAGAACGGATATACCAATGCGCAAAACTGGGCGAATTTAGTCATGTTAGAGTAACTTCACACAACACGAAAATCGTCGTATTGTTCAGACAGTTGACTTTGAGGCTTGCCACTCGATTCAACAACTTTTCAAATGTTGTAATCACATTTTACGACTGGAAATATGGTGTCATTTGTATGCGGCAGATTGCTAATCAGATTGATCAGCCAGATTCACAAGGCACGAAAGCAAATTGTGTGGGTGAGGTTCAGATATATGAGTCGTGTTAGTAGAATGAGAGCAGAACGCTTTAACCTCAACTTGACAGCCACACCCTCTTCTCGTCCAATGAATGCAGATCAGTGATCCAGATTGCCTGGATTCAAGATCCTTAATCAGTTAAAATGTCCGCTATTCGATCACAGACGTCGTATCAGTAGCTTAATGCCTCTCCAAGTGAGCACTGTAACTGTGAAATGGACTAGTTGGTTAGATGAACAGGAAACCAGGGAAAACAAGCGGCGAAAGTAGCAATGTGAGGGAGGTAATGGCTGGTAACTGGATATTCCCCCCGTAGAAACAGCCATAAGGCATTTGAAAAAGTAGGACATGACATGTGCTTCTCTCACGGAAAAGGGTTCCAATCGCATCAACGGGAGCACATAGAATTGCGGACAGCAGTTTGGTCGAATAAGAGAAATCGAGAACCAGGAACAACAAGCGGATCGTCAGCCACAACACTTTGATGGACCCAAAAGGTTCCATACTTGGAATGACGAAATACACATTTATCAGTTCTCTCGATTATGAGAAGCCAAGCTTGCATTGTACAAGAAAATGTGTAACAGATCCACATATACTAAACTTTACAACGTCCCTTTCTACGTGTTATAAATCCAGTATGGGAAGTTTAAGGCCTAGGCCCAACGCATGGGAATGGGGCAGATGTTGAGGATTCAACGAACGACTTCTACTGGATGGACAGACAGAGAATCTGACTGGCAAGTTTGTCATCAACAAATGGTGAACCACATCCATATGGCGCTACCTCTTTCTAGAAAAAAAACTAAAACAGGAACAAACTCAAGGGATGCTAGGATAGCACGCATACAATGACATGGACAAAACCATGACGTGGAATTTCAAATTAGAAGACTCAGGTTCAAAGCACATGATTTTGTGATGGACGTTAGCTGGGCACTCTGAGAATGAGTCGTATGACGACATGAATGACTGCCTTAAGCGCACGTTTACGGAAGACAAAACGTTCACTTAACTCTGATGAATGAGTTTACATATACGGTCTAAAATAAGTCAATTAAAAGAGGACGAATGAAGTTGAACATCACTCACCTGACCGCGTAAAACAGACATTTGCTTCTCAAACGTGGATTTGTCAAAGCCGGGATCTTGCTGTGTTTGATGGAAAAAGATGATTACAATTAGATAAAGATACAGAGGGGTACAATTAGCAAACAAACCCAAAAATAAGGTGATAATATGGTACAGGAAAGTGGAGAAACTGTGGCACCGTGACCCACGTATCCGTAGACAGGATAAGAACGATAATCTACAGGATAACTCCAGAGGAACGCAAATTATCCATGCGTGATAGCATACAAACAACTATATGTCTGCTGGAAAGCTGAAGTTCTCCTTCTAACGTTCGCACAATCTGATAGAAACAAGCACGCTGGTGCGGTGAACTCGTCCTTGAATCTAGAGCTGAACACGTGCTACAACTGCGCATAAGCGATCCCAGCGTTGCTATTCACTGGAATTCGTCACTGAACAACGCTACGGACCAGAGATTATTTATCAGGGCCTCCAGTGCTATGAGACAAAGCAAAGCTCGCCAGAGCGGACCTCAGTGAATTGGTTGCCTGTGCCCATCAAACCTAGCACTCAGGTCAAAGTCTGATGGCACAGACTGCAAACATGTTTCTTACTTGTCGTATCTACATAGACCCAAACAGATGAAAATTCGGAGGCTTTTAGAAATGCCATCTATGACGTACTAGGACAAATTAAAAATCTGGAGATCACTGTGATTGTTGCTGTGATGAATTGTAAGAATTTACTCCGAAAGAGAAGGAAATGAATGATATGTTCTGCGTTCAGAAGTAAGGAATCGACGAGTATGATCAACCGTTCAAAATATGAGTAGTCTACATATCGATTTGTACGTTCCAACAAAAAAGAGGGGGTATGCAGACCTAGGCTGTCCATCCACGGACGCAAATGAGCCATAACGCTGGCAACTGCTGGATTTGTCATTTCGTTGAGAACAGTCACTTTAATATAGAGTATCTTGTTGCTCGTACCAGCTATGTATCACTGCCTGCGCACCGATCATGTGTTCGTAAGTATAACATGGCTAATTTGAAAGTAACTGACGAAGGTGTACAAAACGTTTACATTGTAAATTTGGTACTGATCAGTCAATACGAAGTGCTTCCATCTACCAGTTTTCGTGTTCTAACGGTTTTGTTCAGACTCTGAATATGACAATAACCGCTGAGAACTGAAACACAAAGTCTGTGAAAAGATAGAGAAGCTTGCTTGGCTGTACGCATTCAAGTGATGAGAAAGTTATTAACAAACAGCAGTCATGTACAGTTTTCCTTGATTCGTGACTACACTGGTCACCGACAAAGCGTTAGTGAAATTTTATGCGAAAAAATGGTTGATTCACAACAATATCCATGTTAAAATTGAGCCTGAAAGATAAGCAAACGGTCCACAATCAGTTAATACTCGTGAATTCATTTCCATGCTACTGTTGTACTACAGAATATGTTGGTTGTATGACTGAGCGCTTGTCAAAAAGAATCAACGAACATCACCCAGCATGGATCAGAACCGGTAGTCGTACATCAGTTACAAGTGCATTGTTGTACATCTAGCTGACACCAACCATCGCACAGACGTCACCAAAGCATTGCGGGTCGTCTACAGAGTTGCCAACACTTAACCAAAACACAGTCCGTCAGCGCATTCTGGCGACCGCCGAATCGATTGTCATCAGACTATGCAACCCCAACCTGTGCGCTGAAAGAAAATTTGCTCAGTCCTTGCAATTTCTGTGGCCACAGATCAATCACTTCCAGTGTGATCACACACAAACATTTGACCCTGACCATATGACGTAACATCCAATCAACGTCCGATCCGGGTCTAATCAAATATTGTGTGGAATCTAATAGCAGCCAGTAATGTCATTCGTTAACAGTCACTTTTTGTCTTTTTGCGTTTTATTTTACGACTTCTTGGTGAAACCTATATGATTGTATTGCCTTGAGAAAGAATGATCAAAAACAATTGTTCGTCAAATCGTTGCTTCAAAAAATTGGTTCACAAATATTCAACTTGTCAGGGCGACTTGACAGATAGGTCGATCAGTTTAAAAAGCAATTTAACTGGCCTGAGCCAGTTTATTCAGCTGTAGACAATGGAGAAGGTGTGGTTAGACATGAAATCTTCGACCAGTCTCCGTTCAAAACGGAAGAGGTCATGGAAATCAAATTATGAAACCGCGGGTCCAACTCTTTTCAGAGCTGATGGTGACAGACTGTCAGTCGAACTTGACCTTCGGTCTACATAGGAAGCTGAAGGGATGCCAGTACATCAACTGATAACCACTGAAGCACTACCTTTGTGCTTCTGACAACCGAAGTATTCACAAGTATGGAGAGAGCAGACAGTTTCTCAACCTGGTCGCGGATATATCAGACATACCCACATTTTGCAAAAGACGCTGAAATACCTTTTCTCGTTCAAGGGTCGTAGTGTATTTTAGATCTTAAGGTGACTGTTGATTCGATTGTTCGGCAAACTCTCTGAAGTTGCTACCAATACGCAGAAGTACCAGCCAAATAGGTAAATTTAGTAAAATTATTCAGCATCCACTCTGAATATACGATCTACAGTTATAGCCAGAAATTGCTAGCGATACTCGTTTTAAGTAAGGTTTGATAAGAATTCCGATTTCTCCCTGTCTAAGCAACCACACGACGGATAGTAGTCTAAGTGGAAGACCTGCAGGTTCTGAGGACTTCAGAGTGGAACTTTCACCAGCAAACAGGGCAATGTTGTGTATGCAGACGGAGTCGTCTACTCTTGCACACAACACGTAGATCATACTGATCCCGTCAAATCTCGTCACTGGTTCGTATGTTATGAACTTGTGATCCAAAAAGTGCAAAGTGCCCTGGTAGCGTCTTCGTCATCGAAAACAAACCGTACGAGACAATTGATCGTTGCGTCTGTTTGGGTAATGTCACCTAATTAAATTGTGACGCTGCCAACGGGGGCACCTGATGAAATCGCAAATCCTTGTCACTAGTTACGTCGTAAAGACGTTTGGTTGCTGATCAAAGGGGAAGGTTTGAAACACACCTGTATACCAAGTTTTACCCTATGGATCGAAGGCTTGGCCGCTCATGTATGAGATAATCGAGTTTACTGCCAGCTGGCCCGTGAAAAAAGTTAGCAAATACCTCAGGCTTCGCGATGGCAGCGACTGAATTTGGATTGGATATCAAAATAAGTGAAGGAATTTCTTTCTTTAGACCTATTCGGAACGGGTGTTAAGGTTACAACTAGAATCTGTACTAACGTACACAACCATGCAGGCTTCTGTAACTTGGGTAGCAGTGTGCTGACAGACCTGTCAGTGGACCGCGAACTATGAGCTTACGTCGTCAAAGTTAGCGCTGTCTTCGGAAACTTTGAAAGACACGTCTGGAAGAACCATAGTTCAAATATGGAAGACAAACTGTTTGTCTATTGAAAAATGGTGTCACCTACGCTGTTGTAAGACAGTGAAACCCAGACACTGTATCACCGGAATGTGCGGTATACCAGCAGCCTCCATCTTCAATGCCAAAGGCGCACACTGAGTAGTCAGCGGTCGCATATGGTTCTCGAAACTGGCGCCCTTTGCCGAGCGCACACGGGTGAGACTGAATCCATACTGATGTCCAACTTCGTTAGCTGGAATACGTCCGTTGGAAGACCGACGAACAAATCCTGAAGCAGACGTTGTACGGGCAGCTAAAAGCGGAAGCCTGGTTGTCAGAATCCATTACTCCAGCATGTAATATAAGTATGTATTTTACGTTGTAACATCGAAATTAGACCGCGGGGGATGCAGTCTGGAACCCGACCGAAGGAGTGTGAGCGGGACGGGCGCCCAGAAGTTTAATGCACGGCAGCTGAAGGACTGTGTGATCAAGCCTATCGCTTGCAAAGAAACTGTAGGTGCCACATGTCATAGTGAAGTAATTATGGGACACTACAACTGCGTTGGTTGTCTCAGACCAGTGAATCGCTAACGTACCCACAGTGATTAGTAAACAAAAAGACGGTGACCGTGATGGTACAAACAAATTGACGCGATTAGTTTTGCATCGTATCAACCAGGCATCCCATTGTTTGGTAAACCACGCGCTCTCCATTCCATAAATTTGGAGTATGGTAGTCTGCTACCTTTTTTGTTCCTATAAAGAGTGAACTAACAAGAATAAAGCACGTTCCAAAGATGGACCACCGTGTTTTAAAAGTTCCCTTGGAAACCCATCTTCCATCATCATCATAGACAGCAACACATCAGTCGTACATACTGATGCTTAACTGCCACACAACCACGAAGAAGAAAAGGCAAACTCTGTATAACGAGAGAGAAGAAAAAAAGGGAAGGGGAGGAGACCTAACCACTAGAAAACAGCTACGTCTACATTCAAACATATAGCAAGGCGCCTACATCGTGCAAACAAACAACCGTCAGCAAGACAGCTTCCTCACGACTTCCAATGCCACGCGTCATTAAATGCACTCACTTCACAGAAAACTCGGCCAAACAACAACAGCATTCATGCCACTGAGCTCGGTTAGCCGCCATATGACCTAACGTCTCAAGCCACCGACTCTGTGAGTCGCGAGGGCTCCAGCCCGGAAGACGAACCCAATCTACAATAGCCAACCCCTTCCGTTTCGAAGTTGTTTGACCCTCCGAACAGTTACCTTGTCTGGGGTACGGTAAGTGGCTGTCTAACGTCTCGCAGCGATAGGCTATTTACAGTGAGCTGCCAAAGCGTCCTATGGTTACGTGCACGAAATGTCAGAGGGTGCGTCCACTGTCGCTTTGGTAGACTGAACGGATGGACCAAAATTCATTCTAAGAGAACCACAAAACTCATCGTGTTGCCGACGGTCAAAATAGCTTGCTTTTTACACGAGTCGTCCTTGGTCCAGCGAAGCCGGTGAGCTCTGATGAATGACGTCATCTTGTACTCAGTGGGTAGGTCCCATATGGAAATAACAAACTCTACATTCTTTTCCCCTATTAGGTTAAGGATGGTCGCGCCGTTGTCGTCGGACCAGTCCGTGTGTTTCAAGAGCTGGAAACCGACTGTTATAGTGGATGTTGCCAAGATCTACTCTTTGAGGTGCTTCTATACACCGCCAGAGACGGTGGACACAGGACCGCCATTGAGATGAACGGTGACCGCACTTTAGGGATAGACCTCGTCTTTGAGTTGTCCAGCTTCTTAAAATTCAGCGTCCACTACTGGTCGGCTAGTCTACGATAAACAGCCTTGCACGCCTAAATGAACTTGATATCGACCAGTGTTGTATTCAGCCACGCGCATCGGTCGCGTGACATGACCTTCTTAAATGTCACACAGTCGAACGATCACGCAATCAAACGGATAATGGTGACCTCTATGAGGATGAGATCACGTTGTGATATCGTTCGCATCCAGCTAGAAACAGGTATTTGTGAGGGCCAGCTTGAGGGTGGTACATCGGTGGAATAGCAGTCAGCCAATCGTCGATGCGAATCGAACTGTGGCAGAGAGTCGCTCATCAAACTGGACGATGATATAATTAGTGTGGCATACAGGTGGATCATAAACACTAAGAAAAGCGGCACACTTGTCTCGACCAAGTAATAGGTGTACAGATGTGCTTATGCTAAAGTGGTTTATCTGCTGTTATAAAACTGACGTAATGAGCGACTGTAAAACAGACATTGTGACCCTGAATACTTACTGCTGGATAACCGATTTAGCATAAGCTGTAGCTAGCGCATGCTATTTGGAGCCCAACTTGGTCCACAAGCCCTGCCTCAAACACAGCTGCGATATCGATACAGTAAAGGCTCAGTTCCATCAAAATCCGTGCGGTACAGTGTTACACCTCTTAGGCGCCACATTCAATCAACAGCGTACGCACAGTCCAGCATCCGACAGACAAGGTTCTGAGTCCAAGAGCGCGCCTGAAGTTGACTTGAGAGACCTCACATAGAGTCTCCGACGTAAGAGCCTGGCCGACGAGATAACAGAATAGAGGGCTTTCATGGATGACTTTACTCGAAGTCAATAATTCAAAAGTCCGAATCACTTGGCCGTGAGGGGCTAACCCAGCCAAGAGGTGCAGTAAATTAAATATGGACGTTTCATTCCGATTATTTTTGGGTGCAGTAAATGTACTAAAAGTGACACAAATCTTTTGCAGAGTTTTGTAAGTGGGCGTTGGTTACGGAATACTTTGTATGACTCCTCTTCTAACCAGCATCCGTATGTGGAAAACAGCAGTGTTGCAGCTATAAATATGGTTCTACTGCCTATTCGTGTTTCACTACTTAAGCACTCCGACATAGAAAGTAGTGTGAGTTGCAAACCTATGAGCGTAACTAATTTGAACTTGCCTGCTTCTCTTCAGTCTACCTGATATGATTCAATCTGACAGCGCTGAAGTCCTAGCCAGCATAACTCTCCGGATAAGCACCACAGGCCTGACCGTCATGCCAGTAGCACAAAAGGTCAAACACACAAGAGGCGCAGGGTTATAAGCCAACGATAATCTAGGAATTGAGACGTGTGGAATTCTGCTTTTCCCAAGTTCATTTGACGATGACGCGCTGCGTATATGAAATAACTCTGACGCAAAAAAACTAATCAATGGTCAGTGTGGCGGTGTTTGCGCACCAAGATAATGCGTAGGCTGCTTACAGCGGTGCCACGTGACCAACAAAAATGGCGGACTTACGTACCAAACACACGATCAAGTTTTGCTCAAACGATCAAAAAAGAGCATGTGCGCTTACACTGTGCAAAAAAGTGATCTCTATTATTCAGAGAGTGGATCACGATGACAATGTAACGACCTTTGGAAACATGGTTTCAACCAGAAGACTTGACAACGAACAATCCAAATAAACAAACATTTACAGAAGAACATAAACTGAAGTATAGCAAACATCTAGGCCCCAGCAGGGCGAAGACGAAAGTTTAAGCTTGTAATTGGTTTATTCAGCTACGCGTTTAACTGAATTGGGTCAGCTCGTGTGATAATTAGGACACAGCGTAAAGTAGACCCTACAGTTTGAAACTGCATATACACGGGAAATAAATCTAGCAAGTGAGGTAATTCTAGTATACAGAGAATAAACCGAATGCAACGGTGTTCTAAAATGACAAATTCCCAGCTATGGTTTACGACTATGAATGTGCCAACCAAGGTGGCTGATGAGTGGAGAACGACCAAATTCAAGAGAGAACAGCATGCTAACGGGCGTATGCAATTCAAGCGGTGAAAATTGTCTACAGATTATCTGGAACACGCACTGATGAAGAAGCATTAAACGCATGAAGCCGCAGAAAAAAAACATTAGAACAAAAGCGTGGGTGTGGAAAATGCCATAAAACTGAACGACAAAGCCATCTAGTCCACTCCGAAAATGTACCACCTACGCCATGAGCGCATATGTCAGCATAGCTTTTATTTTTTTGTCGAGAAACACCAAAATGATCACCGCTTGTCTTCTCGACAATTTTCGATTTACGACAAAAAGACACCATACTTTCGAAATACTACCAGGTCGCTAGAGATGACACGGGTAGAGACTGTCACTTGTTCATAGTATACAAACAGACTTGGAACTAGCAACACTACAGTCACTGTTCCACATGAACACAACACTGATAACAATGATTATGATGGAGAATACTGTCTTGTGTTTTATTGACATCAACATCATCATCATAGACAGCAATACATCAGTGGTTCACACTGACGCTTAACTGCCACACAACCACGAAGGATAAGCAGGCACTGACCAAGAAGAAGGAAAAAAGAGCAGAAGGGGACCTACTAAAAATAGCTCGAATACTGTTAAAAAAATAGCTACGTCTATAATCAAACATTCAACATCAAGGCGCCTACACCTACCTTGCAAACAAACAACCGAGCCATAAGTGAAAGTAAGGCGTCATCAACAAGACAGCTTCCTCACGGCTTCCAATGCCACGCGTCATTAAATGCACTCACTTCACAGACAACTCGACCAAACAACGACAACATTCATGCCACTGAGCCCCACTAGCTATCATATCACCTAACGTCTCCAGTCACCGACTCTGTAAGTCGCGAGGGCTCCAACTCGGGAGAAGAAACCAATTTACAGTGATCTAACCCTCTGTGAACGATTTCATTTCCCTAAGCCCGATCATCTGTCCACCTCACACCTTACGCTAGTCGGCCGCAGCGCCAGCAAAGAGTGCTCGGTGTGACAGATGACTAGCTGGAATCCTTAGTACATAGCCTAAGCATCTAAGTCTGTGAAAATGTAGGGACTGAACAACAGAATTCGCTCGGCAGTTACTACCAAGTACCCGCTTCCTAACCTCTACGTTACTTACTCGATGGTGCCACTCGACGCGAGTGATCGAATGCAAACATCTGTGGTCAAATACTTGAACACGGTTCACGTCTTCTACCTTGAGCGGCCTGGTTTCGCTGTCGTGAAATAATACAATTCTCACTGAAGCATTATACAAACGACCCTCAAGCCTCGGAGAGGTGCTTCTCTGTCACCATAGGTGTCCCAGATTGGCCTTAAAGATACACGTTTCCATTTCATTTCTTATACCCTCGCCGCCACAGATGCAGCTTCCAAAGTACACAAACCGGTCAAAAATCTCCAAAACTTCATTATCTAACATTAAATATACGTAATCACAGTAGCCTTGCAGAAGCACTCTATACTTCGAGACTGCAAAGCACATTCCGAAATACTTAGTAGAATGCGAAGTAGCGTCTGGAATTGTTTGTGCTACTTGGAAAGTGTCAAACAGCAACACCTTGTCGTCAGCATAATCAAGATCACTCAGTCTTCCGCCAGACAGGAGGTCCGCGCCGACATCTTGTGATTACCGTAGACAGTCCATCACTATTTCGTCTATGACAAAACTAAACAGAAATGGTGAGTGGACAGTTTTGCCTAACGCCGCTCGTGGTGTTGATAGATAGTTCACCGTAAACCCTTAACTGAGCTGAAATATGGGAATAAATCGCCGACAATGTGCGCGTATACCTGTTCGGTACACCCTGCGTTTAAGCGACTGCGAAAGTGTAGATCGATCCATCGGAGCGTACGCATCTTTATGGTCAGCAAGCAGGACAACTGTTGGCTGGCGCTACATAGGGAGCTGCTCCAAACCTTGGCCAAGAGTAAAAATGTCATCAATGTATCCCCCCTGTTCTCCAATGTTTACCTTCCAAGCTGATAAGTCACTTCATTGCCTGATTCGTTAATGACTATTGTATTTGTTGGGAAAAGTGTGTTTTCTCCAAAAATGATTTATTTTTCGAGATATTATCGAAAAATAAAATGTGATTTTGAATTTTACTTTTTCGCGTCACAGCGTGCCAAAACTCAATTTTGGCACACGTTTCCCCAGCGTCTGTGATTGGCCCATCCCACTTTCAATGCACCAGTTCATGTGGGATTCTTCAAGGCCGTTCAAAAACTATATATATGCAGACGCTGGTCTGCTATGTTACTTTTGGTTTGAGAGCAAATACAATCTCGGCTAAAGGTCACGGTCTTCTGTGTTATTCTGAGGTTTCCGGGTATTGCTAAGCTCGGGGCTATGTTCCGTGATTTGTATTGTCATGCGCTAGACGTTTCTGATTATCGTTGACCAGCGGGTTATAACAGTATTTTGTACCCAAAGTCCATAAAAATTATGGTACGAACAGCTTTAATGATCACTAATGCGTTCTGGAAGACCGTATACAGTCATCCGTTAACGATGAATAACCACAGTACCGAACCATTGAGTGGCGTACGCATAGCGCAACCCATATTTCTAACTAGCTAATCACATTTCATTCCTATACAGTAGTAAGTTTACAGCAATTTTGTACGTTGTTCAAAATAAGTGGCGTGACCTGATAACACAATACAATTCTGTGTGCGCTGATCTATTCTTATCCTATTTTAGTTAATGGATATACACAGACTTCACCATATCTTTTATTTCCGCTGCACATGAACACTGTCACAATCTTGATTCCCTTCGGTAATCCACGGCTAAGAATGCAAAAGTCACGCTACCCAAGCCTTTTATAACTGTGGCAAGTAGTTCAGGGAAAATCTGTTGGGGATTTAGTTGCTGTTTATCGTGATACTACTGTGTTGCACTGCCTGCTACTAGAAAATGTATACCCCACAAATAAATAGACAAAATTAGGCCATTTGAGAAACAGACGTATCGAAAACCCTTATATTACCAGGTTTTTTTAATCACTGAGATGAATATAAAGCAGCCAAACACCTATTGGGCGCGAATTCCACAAATGCATGGCAAACAAAACTTGCACATATAACGAATATCAATGTGATTAACTTTATCGACCAGTGGCTTTCCTTATCACTCGACTATAAAACAGAAATGCGTAATTGATCACTACACTTTCAGCACGCCATGGCTTTACATTCAGATAGTTATGCTAGTTGGTCTAGACAATCATCAACATCAATAAACAAAAAGAAAGTGAACGGACATGATACAACAGATGAATATCATAAAAACCGCTTACAATATACACCTTACATTGAATTCAATCAGTCCAGACTGCAGTCCATGATAACATGTAGATTCAGTGAGAAACTCTTCCACCTCAATGCATTCTGTCGTTTTGCTGCTGTCAACGCCACTCAACTATAAACAGCACTAAGTACGTACGGGAACGATGGATCATGAAAGATGTGCAAAGCGTACGTACTAACTTCGCGGTAATGTGCCACTGAAAGTTGAGACAATTACACGCTCGTTAACGATTTTGTAACAACACAAAAGTCGTAGCGTAACATAATCAGCCTATCTGCGGCTCAAATTGAAACTTGGCACATCACTTGTCATCACGGTAACTGGTGAAAATGAGACTGTTTGTAGTGACCAGTAAACGTTATCGCATACTGCGAAAAAAGATTCGAGAGCTAATTTTTCAATCACATTCACTTACATGTTCCCAAAAGAAAGATGCGTCATCATATGGAATCTTGACCTATTCTGTTACCTTGGCGTGGTGGTCAAGATTGTGCACTGCACCGATCTGGATGGCTATGCTGATTGGAACTTCTGTCCTTCTAGGTGCAGCCTTGTCAGACAGGCCATTTGGGAGCAATCAGATGAAAACCCGATGCATTCACAGGGTTGCATGTCACACTAGGGACCACGCAGAAGCACTTAGATTATGAGGCACCATCCAATGAGCATACAGTACGACTATTTTGAAAGTTACGACATTGCTATCTTCCGAATGAGAAAGAAGATTAGAAAAGGTACCTTCCAAGAAAAGTGTACTCCGATCGCATAACGGTTGGCCGTGGCCATCAGTACAGTCAAAAAACTTACGGCATTATTCAAAAATCTGATGCGGCTTTGAATAGGTCCACTGCGTACAGCAGTGCTCAGAATCAGACATTAGTCTCTTCTTCACTGGGATCTTGGGCTAAGCAAGCTCCTCACTATCAATTGAGTCAGATTCTTGAATCATTGGCTCTAAGTAAGGTTCCTCAAGAAAATCTAGTATTTTGTTGACTCGCAGGTCCGACAATGACAGCAGGGCTCCGCAAGTCAACCTCCATCCGACAAATAAACCACCAAAAAGTATCAGAAGTTATCGTTCTCTTGACAGTAATATTGTTCATCCATCAAGACTTTCATCCTCCGTTTGGCCCCCAGACAAATGTTCTGCTTTCCCTATGCCTTCAGGTGATAACTATTTTCTAAGGCTAAGACAGCTGGTAAACATTGGCGCCTTCAAAGTCCACACTCTACAACAAGTCAGTCAGTAGGCTGCTTTGACACATACTCTCCCAAGTCTGAAGCTTGATGTGTGCTGCGTAGTGGAGACGCTAGTCTACGATTCTAGCACTGTTCACTTAAGCTCATCTCTCAATAACTGTCGATTTGAGCATTTCTCTCTCAAGGTGTCTGGTGATGCCGAAGCTGGATCTCATGGTCAAGCTGGAGTGGGAATCGCCTTAACTTACAAAGTAGAATAGTGTCTGCTCGGTTGGAACCCAGTGAATGGTCGCTTATGCGTTATTAGACTGACTACGTCGGTTAGTCTATCAGTGCGTACGCTCAGACGGATAACTGTTCGGATATTATGAAACATGCGTTTTACGATGCCATCATCAACCTTTTGAAGCAGATCAAAGACTCTGACATCAGCACGTAGGCCGGTGATTTTAATACTCCGCTTGGTCGTCCTTCTTCAGAGGAAATGCGGTTAGGAGGTATGTTTGGCGTCCGGGCACAACGCACTGACAATGGCGAAAGACTGCTGCAGAATTGCGCACCTCATGGTCTCGATATTTCGAGCGTCGCATTTCAACACAGGAAAAGCACTGTTACATGGAGATCACTCTGTTCTTCACACTCACGGACACAACTTGATTATATAGCAGAGTTATTGGTGACGCCACTTTGTTAAAAACTGTCGTGCAACTTCGAGCAACCACCTGGACTCAGATGATGCTGGTGTGCGTGCCAGTTGTATTTTGTCATTTGCCCAGAGGTCATACGCTCGTAACTACAGGATAAATAAATGGCATTCGAGCGAGGAGAGTGTAAAAAACGATTTCCGGGAGACACTGGTGAACAAATTGCCTAGTTTGAATGCGATAAGAGAACCTAACATCTATCAATGTCCGTCCTCTCAACGCTGCGTTCAGACAGTATTATCGCGGACTGCATTGCATTCCAATTACAGCTCACGCGACCACAGTCATAAGTCTCGGGGTTTAATGTTAGCCATCAATCATGCAATACGCGTTTGTTTCCCGTCAATGGGTGCCAGTGCATGATGCAGTGTAACATATATACTAGGTGTAAGCGAGTGTGAAAAGCCATAGAAATTCAGAAGGCTGGATAATTCACATGGATTGTGCGTTTCTGCAGTGTCAGGTGGTGAGTGAGTATGAAGACAAACTTTGCTGTCGGCACTATCTGCGTAGGTGTGTTCGAAGCAAGAACCCAAAGCGAACTTGCACCTCAGCATGTAATCTGTCTCATTTGCCACGGCTAAACTGGTCTTCGAGAACAATAAACAACAGAAAATACTGATGAACAAGAGGTTAGCATAGCAGGTTGAATGTGATTGATGGTAAGTTAATGAACAGGTTAAACGAGTACGTCAGTCATACACCAGCTGTCGACGGCTATAACCTAGTGTACGGTTTTACAACGGCTTGTAAAAATTTCTGTGAAACGTTCCCTTCTAAGCGAAAACTTGGTGTCAACTTACCTTGAATAAATGATATAAATCTTGAATAAGGTCATTTACAAAATGGTTGTCCGAAAGAAGTGGAAGTATGAGTTGTTTGATCGTATCTGAGAACGGTCGTTTTGCAATCGGAAGTCCAGCCCACTGAAATGGATCTGTAGCGATCCAGGAAATAAAAGCGATTATAGCAACTAGCTTCAAGATGAATGACTAACGTGAACTCCACCACAAAACTACGTAGACATAAGTACAATAAAATTATAGTATGCTTTTGATAATCGTCCGAAGCCGGGAGCATTTAAATAAGACATAATAATATTTGGAAAGCGAAAAATTGATGCCAAGAGTTTCGTTCATGAAAACTTCAATATTGGATTTCGTTCAAAAAATAACGATGATAGTTTGCATCAATTTCTTCCTTGCAAGCTAACAGCGAAGATAGTACAAACTCGGATGAACACTGGGACAAACTTAGGCTTACCTGGTGTGGACAGAGAACAAACAAACTGATCAACATGAAAAAACGCATTCTATCTGTTGAGTTCTCACTGTCGATACATATTCAGTTTGCCACTACACAAATACCATCATCCACTGCAGGAGTTGTTTGGCAAAACACGGAAAAATAACCTCGAGGCATTGATAGAGTATTCAGTAAAATACCGACTTTTCCATAGAATATACGGCACATATAAACTGTTGTAAAACCATCCACGGCTGCAAACGCAAACGCGAACATAACTGGGAGTCATAAATACAACTATGAGGGTTGACTGGTTCGGTGATAACAAAAATCAGGCAAATAATTCTTAAACTCGTTGTTATGTCTCATAATAAGTGTAATATCAGCTGGATAGTGCTGGACTCTTCAAACCTGAGTAGAAGCACAGAAGACAACTGGGACATGAACCCACGACCGTGTGGCTGGTTGTCAACATTGAGCTAACCAATGCAACTAGACACTCACTTTGTACTTTTCTAAATGATAATCATCACACGCAAGGTTGTTGTAACAACCCTGGCAACAGATCAATAAAATATCTCCCAATAACATTTATTACTTCATATAAATTTGACTAACTCTGAAGTTGTACTTTGTAGAACCGGACCTAATTCTGAGTCGACGCTAGAAAGATATCACTAAACATTTTTGAGATCGTAGTACTGATAAGTAGTTTGGCAGATTTGATAATTTAAAAGAGAATCAATTGCGGAAAATCTGAACTTCGGCTGGATTCGAACCAGCGACAGAAACAACATGCCCAAACACGGCAAATGCTCTTACCAGCTGAGTTACGAAACCACGTAGGAAGCACAGAAATGTCACATTTGGACCTAGTTACCCACCAAATGGTTAGGTGGGTAACTAGGTCCAAGTGTGAAATTTCTGAGGTTCCGGACTGTCTGTGTAGCTCAGCTGGTAGAGCATTTGCTGCGTGTGGGCATGTTGTTTATCTCGCTGGCTTGAATCCAGCCGAAGTCTCTTCCAAATTTTTGAAATCAACTGTGAAACCCATAAAAACAAATACAATCGTTTTTGTAATAGGAACAAATCATAACACAACAATTTCTATGTTCATTCACAGAATGATAAGGGGAAGTGGCATAGCTGAATCGTTTAGGATCTTTCCCGTCATAAATATACTCACTGGAAACTGATGGACAGGTGGTTTAATGCTACAAACCACTATGAGACGGCTTTCGTCATAGCGGAATATAAGTCACATTGTCGCTCCGCAAAACAGGAAAAAACAGTGCGCATTGTAAGGTTACGAACAAAAAACGAAAACAATCTTCGCTCGTGCAGTTATAGCACTGTTTGATCGTACATATTTCCATGTCCCGATGCAACTATAGACGATACTGACTGGCAATTGACAAGATATCAGCAATAACTGCTTCTCTTAATTTAGGTTAACCTTCCAAGCGTCTTACTCGACAGAAAACAGACATTTCGTAGAAACTCAGTGAGGGGACCCACAGTGTTCAAACATGGATGCATACAAAGGCTTTCATAATATGCTCCAGCCAACATATTAAGACTAGAGTGTAGCAAATTGCTTCACTTGTTAGACGATTCAGGTGTCATAAAATGGCTCGGTATAGCTTGCTTGCCACAAAACGAACACAAAACCACCTTTTTGTATTCAATCCAACATGGGCACTTGAGTCGCTCGCAAAAGATCATTTACAATTTTAAAGTTTGTAGTTCTCCGTAAATGAAGTAAAAGTAGAATTCATCTAATGGTTTCAAAAATGCTCTCAACAAAAAGGGCGCATGTAAATACTGCGCACCATAACGCTAAACGAACACATGGCAAAGGATTGACTAGACCGGTAACATAAATACAATCCTGAAACCTACATGCTCTCCATTCATCCGGATGTTTGAACGGAAAGGCCAGTCCATTGTCGATTGCGAAAACTTCAATTTTGGGCATCTTGACTAGGCCCCAGTCATCCTGAGAATTCTAGAAAGTAGAAGCAGAACAAAATATCATCATTACCCGCCACAACGGTGAGAAACTTATCGGAACACACACGTGAGATAGCACTATATGAGAAAGTGGCAGTGTGCCAGTGAACAACAATCGATCGCAGTGAAACAAATAGTTGCATCCAACAGGTCAACAATATCTGTATAAAATCAACGGCAAAACTTAGAACGACTTCTCATAACACGCCAAACTGATGGACAAATAAATGCACACGCTGCGCTTATGGACCGTATTGTACATGGTAACTGCAAAGACCAAAGTCGCAACAATGGAAGCACAATGAAAGGCCGTATAGTGGTTTCGATTTTGAATCAGGTGAATCAGATGCGTGGTGCACAGTTCGAGTATTATCCAGGCGACCAACAAACAAACTACACCGTTGAGAATACCACGGTGAAACAATTAACACCGGATCGGCCCCAGGATTCAACGCATTGACCTCAAGGCACCTGTAGAGTAGTTACCACCTACAGGATCACATAGACAGCAGTCTGTCGGAATGTGAACGAACGAATGCCAACTTGATTCAACTTGTTGCTATCGTGTATCCAACTGAAAAGTCCACATAAATACAACACTCTGTTAACATTGTTATTACGTGAAATGAGAACAGGAGAGTAGACACACACAGCAAACGTTTTCTTCAGCAAACACTGGTGACTAGACATGATGGGCTATATGCAGTTAAAACAGTCCACGTTCAGGTCATAGTAGACACTGACAGTTGGCTTATTGTAACGATAATTTCAAAAGAAACATTTGCTCAATAACTTACGCACGTCTACAGAAAGTAATCTGGCTGGTGTTCTCAAAAGTTGTTTGTGGAGCAGTCATCTACGGTTAGTAACAGATAATCTCGAGCAAGAGTTATAAACTGTCCGTCTAACCAGGATAGCTGAGACCGGAAGGCTATCGATCAGCTTAATAATTGTTCTGATCGATGACGGAATATTGACGGCTGATTCTTGGGTTATTGATTTGTAGCCAAGAGTGGTTGGCATAGACCCGGTTTTATCATATAAAGTAACCAATCTTAGTGTTTGTGTAAACAATGTTAAAAATGGCACAAAGCAAGGTTCACCGGAAAGATGATAGATGAATGGGTTACAGATCAAATCTGTAATGTGTAAATACAGACTATTGACAAACGTGATACCTGCCAGTAAAACAGCAGCATAATACAATTCACATTGAAAATGAGCGATCTGCATACAAATGCATGAGAAGCAGGTTTATAAATATTCAAAACACTCACATTACAAGTAAAGTACAGTTGATATAGAAGGCGAAAAGTTCAGAAAGACCAGAGAATTTGGACTGTTGTCAGGACATACTCACGTGGGTCAGTAAATTACTCAACGTAAACCCGCACTGCACCACGATTTGTTTGATCACTCTAGAGCGTGAAGGTTAACCAATGATCGAAGAAATATGGGCTACAATTGACCCTAATGGCTTAAGTTGGTCATGAACTGCACGCCAATCGAAAGACAAGTTCAGAATAATAAGGACACAAAAGTGAAACAATAACACAAAGCAATATTGAGAAACATAACAGTAGCATCAACTGTCGGGGTGCCAATCCCATGGATGATTTCCTGGATCTGAGGGGACAATGTAGGTGAAATGTGAGATTTTTGATCCCGGTAGACCTGGTAAACCACGTGCTGCATAGAGTCATACGATTTATGCCGCTAGTTTAAATCCGGCCGAAGTCGGAATACGTCACAAATAACTTCCTAAAGAATGACAACGTAAGGAACGAAGCATGCCAATTAATGGAAGAAAACCAGGTCAGACAAAGCCACACTAATTGTTGATTCCTTTTACAGTAACACTCTGAATGTCTAATTACATGGACAAACAGTTTGTGTGTGTTTGAGGGGAAAATCCTACTAGTGTGTGACGTTGAACAGCGTTTAAACAAGTGATGCAATTACATGTAGACACCTTCACTTACAGAGTTGCTTTCTTCCTTCAAGTCAGACGGTTCATACCGAATGAGCCAATTATCGTTTCCGCGATCTGTGTGAGATAGAAAATTGATATTACGTGGTTAACGTTGCAGTACTCTATACATCACCCACCCCACCCCTACCCACGCACACGCATACAACGCGACTGTTGGAATTCGTAAACAGACCAAAGGCACATGACTGACTATGAGTGTTATAAACTGTTGGCAACAAAACTAGGTACATTGACAATGCAGAGAGATTAAGGAAGCCACCTAGATTCAATCCAAATTACAAATCAGGCGCGATATAAAAGATAACAATGATGGAACAGCATCGAACATGACAAATGAGTGAGAAGTCACAACTAAGGTAAGGGGTTCAGACAGCTGACAGCCTCACTAACGGTACTTTCTGCCATGTGGCATACAAAGTCACATGAAGGCTAGATAGTGCTAAGCAATCGGGATTAAACTCACAACTACATGACTGGTAACTAGAGGTTGTTATCACAGTCTGACAAACGACATAAACCGACTGGGGGTCAGGTTCATATCAATAATTTTCCTTAAGACTGGAATGTTGCGTTGGTCTCTTACCAACAGAATGCACTTGTGTAGCCAACAATTGTCTGAAATAGTATTATCAACCTAAGAAGCACACAATTAGACCGTGTCTGTTGCCTTACTGACAATCCTAACGAACCTCAGTCGTTCAACGAAAGTAATGAAGCGAAATACAAATCTATCGATCAGTGACTTAGATCACTGTGCTTGTGGCATTCCACAGTGAGCAGATTGGCAAACATGAGTCCATACAACTGAAAAAAAATGTGACCCACAAAATATTTGGCAGATCTGAACAAAAATAGTCTCGGTGATAGCAACCAAATTCGTATCGAATAGGAAATCAAATCCGTGAAAACCAAGGAAAATGTATTCCAATGTAAGGACAAACTAGAACAGTGAAGCGGAAGGGATGTTGAATCGACACTTAATTGTCCTTGTAGTGGCTGGTCGAAGTGGCACCCAGTTAAAATTGCAAAATATTATGGCGCCCGTTATAAAACATGCTTTTCTCACCAATAAACAGCGATTACTGGCGTACTTCATCAGTTCTTTTAGAATGTTATTTTAATTGCCACCTTTCCACCACTACCGTGTCCTCTTCTACGTACATCACATAATATTAGATCGTGTCCCCTTGTGCTTCAGTAGAACAATTTTTGCGTGAAGATGAACAACAATCCACCATGTGAAGCACACGACGCGTCAAGACCAAGCACGTAGAGGTACGCATATTTCGAGTTGAATCAGCCATCGTTTGTGATGACAGGTACAGTTGTGCTAAAAGTACCGGTGACTCCGAGATGTATTTTACCAAGAGTCAACAGCCTTCTGTTAAACTGCATAGGGGGATAGGCGTGAAGCGTCTGTGACCGAACCATTATCTCAGGTCGTCGTCGAGTAGGCTGATTTCCAATTTGAATATAGTAGTCGAATCAGACCGAGTCAGAAGACGATTTGTCTACACCCGGGGGCAACCGGAAACCGATATGGCCACGTTTTTCGCGTGGACACTGGATTACATAATTACACCTCACTGTCGTTCAGCTGAAATGCTTGTACTGTGTTGGCCAGTAACGGGTTGGGTTAAATGCGTCCGTTTAATAAGATTAGAGAAAGTGCACCGTTTTACACAGTTGACATGAACTTGACAAGAGAGATTAGACTGGTGTACAGCTCCATTGTTAACTAAAAAACAACGGAAGCAAATTCTAGACAATTTGATCAAAGCTTGGTTGATTCTTCACCCTCCAGTCGTGTACATATTTGTGGTTCTTTGTCTGCCTTTTGTGGAGCATGGTCAGCTCAACAAACCATAGGCATCATGAGAAAGAACAGATTCATAGTGAACTGAAGGAAAGGCTGTTCACTCTTTCGAGCGTACACTTCGGAATCACTGGTTGAATGAAACAGGGAAGTTACAGGCTACTCCTATGGCTCCAGTGAGGTGTTAGACATAATGAAGTTTTACGTTGTGAAGTAAGCGGAAGCCTTAAGCTTATGAATCGGACGATCACAGTCGCCTTCGCAAAAGTCAAGTATGGAATAGCGTAGTAGAGTACATTAATCGTAACGCTGATCTAAGGCTATTTTGATAGCCTACAGGAAACACGTCAAAGTTCCGAACGTCTATGTATTAAAAAAAACGCTGCTTCATGCTACAGTACAAACCACTTCAACCGTTCCGTCAATTCAGATTGGTAAATATAGTATAGTCTGACGCCAATAGATCTGATGGACTGTGATTTTCGATCATATTAAACTGCACTAATCCACAGAGCAGATGAGAATAGCCGAGTCAAGACAACATTGTACTTCATTGGATTTACTAACAACACTAGATTTTCTTTAATCCATTCCTTCTGTCTTACATACAGTCCAGACTATCGTCAATTGATGCCTATGAGTTCAACTGAAATGTCTGTGTATGTATCAGTTTTAGTTGGTTCACTATACTACACAAAATGTCCTGAGAAACCAACTATGGCGGTCAACAAATGGTGATAAAGTCAGCAGAGAAACGGTGAAATAGATGGATTAGACTTACCAGTATTTCGGATCACATAGTCTAGCACGACCAACTTCTCAAACTCCACTTGAAACGCATCTGCAGTAGGTTGGGGTAATGACTCATAATAGAACCGTCTAAGCCAATAGTCAGCATCACGACAAGAAGCAACGAACAATTGGAATGAGCCAATCTGAAGAGATAGAGAATGAAAACATCGCTAACCATTTAAATAGCCGTAGGTAGGCAGAAAAAATCATCATACAGAATGTTTCGTACGGTTTGTTCATTAACCCCATTAAGAAAGGACTACATAGACAGTTAAATCTAGAAGTATCATAAACGCCAGCAACAGCAAATGGCTGAAACGATTTCTTGCGCCCCCGTCTTAATTCACGCAATCGACATCTTGGTGCCTAGGAGCTGCAAGCGAAAGTAAGACAGCATCTGCAAGACGTCAAGCTTTGTTGTCCCATTGAGAGCTTCAACGAGTAAGGTATACCTCTACGAACTGACGAGGTTTACTCATAATCATACATTGGGTGGGTTCTTATCCACGTTGTATCTACCGGCTCCATTGCCTAGGTTTGGACAGTCTGATAATGCATCTAGGACATGTGATCCGTTAACTTTTATCAGTTAGATGAACACGTTACATCATGAGTAGTTCACTAAATTTGTTAAGGTGGATAAAGCTTAAATTTGTCGAGGAGTCAAAAGTAACTAAGGAACAGATCAGTAACCGTGTGCTTGATAGACGGAAACTGTGTTACAGAGAGATCCGAGAGGAGTAAACTAAAACATCAACTTTAGACGTAAACAACGGAGACCAGCAATTCCTAACCAGTTTTATTTGTTCTCAAGTTCCCCAGAAAATAAGGGACAACAGGGTCAATGAGACAAACGGAGTCCTGCAACAGAACACATATGCAAGAGTCGAAACAACGACATTAATTCATTAAAACCTGAATACAGAAAAGTCGTTTAAAGTGGTACCAAAAAAGAAGTAAAATATGCAAAAAGCAATTGTCAGTGTAAACAATCGTTAGACATCTGAAGACACTGACAAATTATGTGCAAGAGAACAGGCAGTCATCAATAGGTACACGATACAGTCAATTAACCAGTATGCGCGATGGTTCGCTGATGGGGACAAAGAGGTCAAGTCGACAAACAAAACGAATTTGCATGATTCACATTCAGCCCGAAAGTGCCGAACGTTTTGATTGGAAAGAATGGAATAAAAGAGGATGCACATACTTTTTGAGGAAGCCCCAGACGGTGGAAGTGGCGGCCAATTTCCGGGAACCGCGAAGCAAAATGTTGTTTGGTACGAGCTTTGGCACGATCTACTGCGTTGTAGTTGAAGCTTTCACTTGCCAATCGTACAATCTGTATTGCATGCACGAAAATGATCAAACTAATTTGAATACAATTGTCATAAGACACAAAGTAGGAAACTGTAAAACCTGCGATACGTATACGCACACATGTATGAAAGGAGAATGTGGAATTCGTCAATGGTTCCTCACAACGGTAGTTACATCATCATCATCATCATCATCATCATCACAACAGCCATGAG
>JTDE01000081.1:425256-436807 GCA_014338405.1 Paragonimus skrjabini miyazakii
ATATATATATATATATATATATATATATATATATATATATATATATATATATATTAGACCCGAGGATGAATTGCAGACAAGTTTGTCATGCCCTACTGTTACCAGCCTCACCTTTGTTGTTGCATGCAGGCTGTTTGAAAGTGATGATCGACTTACTTGTCTGGCTAATAACAGTCACCTAATCAATAAAGCAGATTGGACACAGAATTTGGGAGCATAGACGGGAAGTCATGAGATGGCCACTCCGTCGTAATAACTGGAAAGCCTTACCTGTACCCTCGACCAGGTTGGATTAGCTATGGTGCGTAGTGCGCTTGATACAACTGCGCGGCAAAAAGCTTGGTGGAAAGATTACGGAATGTGCTAACGTAGAATGCGGATGAGCCATCGATAGCAAAACACAGACTTCGCCGATTAAACCCAATGTGATCATGACTGTTGACGTATAACGAGTAAAGTGAATAGCCGCCGGGATCAAACAACTTGGAATAAACAAGAAGATCCGCGAGCAGCAGTTGGTTCGTCTGTTCTGTATACCACAGACCGTAGAGTAAACTCAACCACTCAGTGTTATGTGATCATCACACATCATAGAATCATTTCACAACACCCGACTGTGATCGCCACACTACTTCATTACTGATTTCTGTCTACTGACTAATCAAAGTTCCTTGATCATTTATGACATTTCTGTGAAAACCAGAATTTAACAGACTTCTCCCTGGAAGATACCTCATTAAGAAATGCCGTTACCGAGAACTTTGACTGCACTTGTTTCCCAGTTAAAAACTGCAGGTTTCTAATTTTATTCTTTTAAGTTTTTCAATGTAAAGACCACTTCACAAACCAGAGAGCTTAATGGGATGAATGGCAGTAGAAAAAAAGATATGTAAAATGAAGAGGCGTAATTCACTTACAGCACAGTCATATAATCGGCACTGATCCAGGCTGATCAAAAGTATACATGTAAGACATTGTTATATTTCAAATAACTCGGTTCCGTCGAGTTTTTGAAAGTTGATAAGACTAACTTTCGTTGTCTAGATGGAGTATGAAGCCTCAAAAATGGAAAAATCATAGAACTGATGATGACAAACAGTTCGAAACCTAGATAGTCAGCACGAAAAGCAATCAAATAACAGCAATACTCACATTCCCAGCTTTAATTATTTTCGTTTATTCTTACAACTCATGAAAGATTTTTTTAACTCACAAAAATATGAACATATAGACGATAAAAAACAGCTCACTTTTGTTGTAGGAACAATATTCAATCGCAGTCGCTGGTCAACAAGGCTAGCACCAGCTTCGGAAATGTAGCCCTGATTTGGCACGAGACATGAACGTCCGAAACAGCACGGACAACAATGTTTGTGCATCCACTTGGTCCATTTTGGATTCAAATGACCGTAGGGTTCTTCATCTTTAGGTTTAAACACCGCAATGGTTTTCTACGTACAAAAGTAGAAAGTAAAATTAAGCACAAGTGCACATAACGAATAATGAGTCTAGATGAAACCCAGCTGTGAACAGTCCGAGCTTTCACTCTATTCGAACTAACGACAGGAGTCGCGTACTCTCAAGTGGTTGAACCACGTAGTAATGCCCGAAGTTCACAAGTCCCATACTAATGTACTTTACAAAACAGCTTAGCCAGTTGAATTCCGGAAATTCATAGTAATCGCTAGTGCTTAAGGCTACTTAGCACCGAGTATTAATTTTACCCACGACAGTATTACTGTAATAATTATCACATGTGTGCACAAGTGGAACAAGTGTTTTAAATCAAAACAGTGAGTGGATATCAACGGGAAGGGAAAAAAATGGAACAAGATGTACAACAATAACGTACAGAAGTATGTTTCCTACTAGCTTTAAGGTGAAGGCGTTTAATATTTCGTTGTCACTTTAGAGGTGTTGTTAGTTTTCCTTTTAAAAAGGGTGTTTTCATAATGACAGATAAGGACGATTATGACAATGAACATAAAAACATTCTCGCCGCTGGCTTCAGTTTGAGGCTATATCGTTCATTGTCTCTAGCAAACGACATTCAAGCACACGATCTGACGAAATGCAGCCAAATCCTTAAGATGGCATGCCGAAATGTTGCTTGGAGAGAGGAGTTTAGATAGCGAACCACGTTTCATGAGGAATGTGTAAATATTTTCACAATTACTGCACCGCCACTCCATGAAATAATAGCTACGAAAAGTGTCGTCAAACAAAAGATGCTCGAATGACCTACATCATCGGTGCAATTTCCACTGCGATTGACATTAACAAATTCACATTCCGCTTACAAGCTGTGACGGCCACTTGTACTAAATGAACAACCACTGCTTGTAGCCTTTTTTTCTTAGCTTTCTTGTTAAACGCTGTCACTTGAAGTAATAACAGTCAAAAATAAATCAGGTTAACGTTCGCATGCTGCAAAACATAGATCTAGAACTGGTCGAGCACTTACAACTTTGTCAGAACAGTTTTCTGACGCACAAAGTATGAAAACGAGTTTAAAGCACCCATTCAATCTGATGGGTTTTCGACTAACAACCACTCAGGTCCCGAAGTCTTAAGACAAATGCGAAATCTTCGAATACTATTGGTTATACAACCATTTACTTCGGCTTTTTTGATCTGTTTGTTCTTCCCTCCCAGGAAACAAGGCAAATAAACATTTGTGCTAGCCGATGGAGTATTGTGCTTGATGATGCGGACCCTAGCTGTCGATTGTCGTATTTAAACACATCGAATGGAAACAGTTCAAAGAAAATCATCCTTCCTAGTGAAAAATTTGGGTGTAAATTACTAAATCGAGATAAACGCATAGGAACTTCCTCCATTGGCTTTTGTCAAAAATGATGAAGTTGAACAGACATCTGAACTGGTCACATTTTTGAAGAAAAAAAAAACTATGCGACTGATGTTAAAGCTAGTAAAGTAATTACGGTTGAGAAAACATCAAAAACATCGTCACAGAATGATTAGCTCAGTCTCTAAGAAATTTCGAATTAGTACACGTCCCAAATAAGTTAATTATCTTTTATAGCCAAGAAGAACAAAATACTTCCTTCCCTGGTCAATGAAAGTATAGAGGTTAAAGTAGAACGTACTATGAAAAGAAAATTCCATTCCAATATGAGTAGTATGAAACACGATAACATCAAGATATTTCGTGCGATTTCGGAAATCTGTAACTTAAGGTTCATGTTGCGCTACCCCTATAGATAGTTAACGCTTTTGTATTCATGGGTATAAGAGCTAATATTAACCCCACTATCTGTTAGTAAAGCGCGTAACTTTTGAATGAAAAAGTATCTGGTACAATGACATTTTGAGTCACATGTACATGTACACGCAGCTGTTAAAACACAGACAATATGAACTTCAAGTTGGCGAGATCCGAATCTCAACTATCAACTATTATTACCACTAATTCTGCGGAGTAGTCGAGGCGTTTAAAACCGATGACCCCATCATTGACTGACCGTCTTAAAATACTTATATCCATCAGCGATTAAACTGGACGATAGACAGTTATATGGTGCACATATAGCACATTTGTCGAGCATGAATCGAGGCTTTTCGAAGCAGTCTGATCGATCGTGCATAGTTCAAAATACGTTCAAAACCAGACCTAGATGATCATGAAAAGTAATGCACAGTTACACAGTGTCTGACCAAACTTAGCGGGTCGCTTTGGCGGTAGCCAACCTAATCCACAGGAGCCCCAGCATCAAACCTTATAAATAATTAAAGACCATGATCACAACATGAACCTCGGCAACCGATGAACAACGTCTAAGATAACTTCAAACATGACCCGAATCGAGCGAACGAACGCCCCCGCAACGCATTATAGATATGATCCAAATTCAAAACAAGCAGGTAGTCAACTAATCAATTTTTGAGCGAAAATTTGTCGCACAACACCATCAAAAAAATAATCCATTGTACACAGATATCCCGTTAATCGAGCTCACACAGCATGCCGACCACATATGAGAATTATTAGGCCCGTGCAATGTCCACCGTAAGCCACTAAAACTATCGTCAAACTGCGGTTTCGAACACAGTCTAATGACCTAAAACATCGGTCTTCGTACATGACATTGCGGCTTGTAGCCGACTGGCGGCGAGGTAGTTTCCTCCCACCGCATCATACGGCCAAAGGAAGAGGTATTGTATGTAGACTACAATGTCAACCCATTTGCTTTAAGTAAACTAAAGGGGACAACAGTGATAGAACACCGAGAGTCAATGCGCATATTACGCGCGGAAAGGTTAGACCTCTGAGACATGCAACATGAGCACCATACATCAAAAGTTGCACTGGTGTCGTTATCTAGCATGACAAGGAAAGGCTTGCAAACTGAACAGATAGCTCAGGAAACAACTCAAAACCGAAAAAAGTCGCCCCACGTAACGACCAAACATCTTTAAGAGAGAAAGGTTTTCAGACACACCGCATGTCTTTATTATCTTCATATGCACCTCAACAGTAAAATGCAGACTACTTGGTACGACCGAAACAAAGTGAAAAAACCAACCGATTCGTGTAAAAACAAAGTAAAAGTGCAAAATGCACTCCTCACAAACAATCCGTATCGGTAAAACAATTCAGGAGCAAGATGGATCCCACGAAGAAGCTCATCTGGTTGGCGATAAGCAACTTACAAAAAAATCAGCACCACTTACGCCAAATTGATGGCCAACATAGTCACGACAGAGTGCCGTTGCTGACCATCCCTCGTACACTGTTACCTATGTACAGCAGAAGCGCCACTTGACCAATAACAACGTTAGACCACATGTTTTTGGTGACGGTAAAATAAACACCCCCGTGCCCGTCGCATTTACAACCGACTAAGCACCTCATCTCACATGTTCACCCAACACAATCAATGGCACTATGGGGTCTAATTTTTAATCTGGAATTACGTCCGCTGACGTAGCTAGCTTTATTCGTCCTTAAGCCTCAACAATGAACACACGAAGTACCTACCACATTTGCCAAACAATATTTTGGCTGCCTGTCATGATTTTATTGTCCTAGTGTTCAATCTTGACATAAATCGAGTTTCTGCAACACTAAGACAATTATACAGCAGTACTACGAGCTTGCGGTCCGTCAGTGCAGTTGAGTTAAAGCAGCAGCAAAAAGTGGTAAAGACTACCACTCTACACCAGCAGAAGAGACCGATATTAAACAAGTCTAACGGTGAGGGGATTTCCAATACGACCATAAACAGTGGGAGTGAAATAGCACTCTTACCACATAGTTATCAACCGCTTATTAACATAAAAGTAGTCCAGGATATTTTCCTTTTCGACGGAATTTATCGCATAGAAACGAGAGGATTCGGATTAGAATCATCATCGACGCTGCTGCGAGATAAAACTTTTAAACACTCAATCATCGAGGCATCAAAAATTATTTAATAAAAAACCTCAAGTGCTGACCTTATCGATGTCTTTCACAAAATAGCTTCCACTTGACCCTTGATATATTCGCTCGGGGTATACACCATGCTCAATTGCGTGTATTGCTCTTCGGACTGTTTGTGCGTACTGAGGATCGCCAAAATCATCGTCGACAATCGGTTGGTAAGATGATGAGGCATTCTGGTCAGTGTCACTAATTAGAAGAGGGGTATTTTCTTCGTGGGAATCGTTCGTCATCAAAATGTTGTCCTCTGCAGTGAGCCTTGATAACTGTCCAAGTTCTGAGGCACAACTTTTAGATTCACAATTGACATCTGAGACCAAAACACCCATAAAAGTTGCAGAAGCCCATCCCTTGGGCAACACTCAAAGTTCACGGTCAGTTGCTTCACAACTGTGTTTAGAAACGAAGAAGTTGTCAACGGGTACTATTTTAAAAAGATGCCAAAAGCTCAATAGATCTTGAATCCTTGGCAGACGTTCTCATAATTAAATGGCAGGTTGATCTGGAAGAGGACACAGAAAAAACCAGTGTAGTATGTGACACAAGAAGAACAGCTAAGTTAGTTAACAGTAACTAAAGTTATCGTTAAGATCAGAGTCAAGTATTCACCCAACGGGCTACTTCAGATCGGCAAGCATGTATGACCTACCCTAGCGAGTAAGCAATATACGTAGATAACTGATCACAAAAAGCTGACACGTGTGACAACCATTACGAGGCGTGGGAAGTGCACAAACTGCACAGAACAAAACTTTCAATGGACGACGAAAGACCAACTCGAGAGACAAAGAAACTCACTGCACTTGCGCTACTGAGTATGATTGTTCGTAGCGTGTAATAGTGTGTGGAGCAACTGTGTCCGTTGACCATTAGATCCCAGTTAAAAAGCCGGAAACACTTTAGTGAAACACACCTAGAGAACAAAGATTTTAAACCTTATACAAACATCGTACACTGACCATCAGACAGTCGCTTCCAGCATAACCCATGTGACCCATGTAAACAAAGTACATAGTACGCGATGTGTGAGCATGCACAAAGCGTTTCCTTGCTAACGAAATCTGTGGACCAGGAGGACTAAACCCGTTGAATAGCAGAATCTATACACCTTGAAAACGACGACCTACGGATCACAAGTCATATTTCCAGGGCGGTTTTCGCACTATAGGCAGTTGATGTTTCAGAGGCGCCGGTGGCCGGATATTAACAGTTTACGAACATGCACTCCATGGGTGGGTCAGCTGATACCGGTCACGTCGAAGTATTATCGACAGAATATCGGTTCATCTGTTAGGTGCAATCTTTTCACCTGAAAAATTCAAATAGTTATTAATTACACACGCATCACACCAAGAGACATAGGCCAGACTCTAGTTATACAACGACCGTAGTTTCTGTCACTTAGTCAGCATCAAATGAGCTGACTGTGTGGGCAACGTGACAGTCCATCGGTACTTGTTCGGAAAGTGTGGAAATTCGCGACCGATAAGCGGGGTAATGAAAAAGCAGTCTTCGGTGGTTAGATCACGTACTCCGTATGCTGACGGGGCGTCTGTATCATCGCGAATTGTTCAATTCGGCTGCCGATGGCTGGAAGAAATCGCAAGGTGGTCTGGGGATGACGTGATCATGGGCTATAAATGTCTTGACCGTCCGGCTGAGCAGGAGTAGCAGGTGCCGCTTATCTGGTTGGGGATTTCGCAACTATCCATAAGGTTGGTTGGAGACTCCCTCTGGCAACGTGTCGCAGTCGATGTGAATCACTTTTGAGACCAAAGGCAGCCCGAGCCATGATACCCGCGGGTAAAGCTCGAAGCTGAGAATGATGATGACGATCTCAGGAATGTCGCTGATCGCAACGGTAGTTCACGAAATAATAATAATAATAATAATAATAATAATAATAATAATAATAATAATAATAATAAAAGATGCACGAGGAAAAATTAAGCAAAGCAATGAAAATTGGCAGTCAGTATGCATGTATTAGCCAACATCAAGTGAGATTATTGAAAAAGCAATGCAGCCCTTTGCAAGCGCGTATTTCGTAACCCTCGGGATGCGCGAGCAACTGGTCAACTAGTCAGGTTGTACAGTCCGCGCTGGTTGTGTCACGCACTCCGCACGCCAATAGAGCGTCTACGGCGCCAAGCATTACATAGTGAGACCACCAACAGTTGGGTAAAATTGCGGGTTGATTAAGTAACAACGTGGTCAAAAAATATGAGGACAGTAACTGCTACACTGAGCAGAGTGGATAAATGTCGCCTGCCTGATTGGGGTCCACGTGACCACCCAAATTGTTGGTTAGAAATGCAATCCGTGAGATGGTAGTGCGGCACGGTCAATGGCGTACCCACACTTATATCAATTCATTTATATAATTTCCAGTTTACCGGATTAGCCTGTTTTTTCTAATTTATATTCTTATTAGTCCGTGTCAATGTTGAGACAAACAAGTCTTCCGACTAGACTCACGGCCATAGTGAAGGAATGAATGATAATCAGGGCTATGACGGCGTCTTTCGTTGATCCTGAGAAAGACAAAAATCACCGTCAGTCAAGCCATCAGCAGGGTTACAGAGGTATTCACATTGGCTTTGAGAAAAACCAGTAAGTCAGCCACTATTAACTGCAAAGAATAAAGAACGTCATTTGTTTAGGGATACTTAAAAAGATCCGCTATCGGTAGGCCGCTTCTTATGAAAGCCACATTATTACGCTTACTTTCGATTATCGGTATGTGGGATCTTACCAAACGTTTCTGGGGTACTCATGCAAAGTTGAACTCTGATTTAGCAGAACAAATCGATGAGTCCATTTAGTGATCATTCCCATTCAGAAAGCTTTTTGTTTGGCTTACCATCACAGATAACAAAGTTGCTTTCTGCATTTTTATTTCGGCGCATTTTATTTCGCTATTAGAAGACTGGCGAGTCCATTGTGTTTAGAACACTTCGGTCGTCAATACTACAGACTATCGCGGTGACCCCGTAGTTAAAAGGCGTCCAATATCCCACGTACTCACTGTTGCTAAGATGTCATATGCACAGCATTTTTTCACCAACACTTGGTAGTTTTGCGTTTGGTATATATATATGTTTGCATTTCTACGTGGATATAGACCTTTAGACGCCATTTTTCTATGCGTTTTTATGCAGCAGCAATGTTTATACAGGAAGTGCGACCCACAATTGCTTTACCGGACAAGACACCACCATCATCATCATCAAGACACTGGCTAAGCACCACTCGATAATATCCACCCAACACTTCTTTGTACACCTGGATGACATAAATGCAGCCTGTGCGCCTAGCGAAAGGCACACGCCCAATGTTTGGGTGGGCAACCCCGAATAACTGTATACGACTTTCGCGCCTTTAGACACAACTTCTCGCGCCTAAGCATTGCAGCTGGCCCTCGATAACCTACACTTACATTTGTTCCACAGGATTCATATACCCTTATGTAGCCGCAGGTATCTTTCATTCTGAGATCGCTGCTTATGCACGCCAACTTCGCTAAGTAACCTCCTGACTACCCGGCGCCTCTTCGATAAACCGTCTCTTTCCGGTTCACATTAGCGTCCTCGCATTCTGAGCAGTGACCACCAGTATGGCCAGTACACGACTCAATGACCGACGCAGCTTTACTAAACTATGAAGGCCACGAATCTTTTTACCACGATCGCACGGCTATGACACGCATAGACAAAAAAACAGGTTAGGCACTGCGCCTAAAACCTGACAACTGGCCACGGCCCCTATAATCATAAAAACAGTAGTCTGTCTGCCGAGCTGGGTTATAGTTCGGGTACAAACTCGGGTTTGGACGGAAACAGCATTCGTTGTTGTTACTGCGAATGCACACCATCCGATTTAAGACAGAAATTGGAGACAGACCGGTAAACGTAGGTCAACCAAGGTTGTATTCATGAAACTAACGATGGGTGTGTAATGAAAAGTAAAACGGAAGAAAATAACTGAAGAATGGGGTAGGAGAAAATGAATGAGAATAATGCTGGTTCTACTATGTGTAAACACGTAGACTACAAAAATATTACACAAGAACGTTGACAGGGGCTAAGTAACGCTTCTAGTGAGAGACTGTCAACCACGATGGATTTGGTTTTACAATAACTAGGGCATCATCATCATCATCATAGACAGCAATACATCCGTGGTTCACATTGATGCTTAACGGCCACACAACTACAAAGAAAAAAAGAAGGAAAAAACCTATACGAGAAGCGGGCAAAATAAAGAAGGAGAGGGGAATGGACCTAACTACTAAGGATAGCTACGTCTATATTCAAGCATACAACATTAAAGCGCCTACACCTTGTAAACAAACAACCGAGCTGTAAGTGAAAGTAAGATACCACCATTTCTTCTTAGTACTCATTTAAATGTAGCTTGAACCCCACCGAAGTTTGAACTTCCACAACCTGTGGTGGTGAGCTGTTCAAAGCGTGAATTACTCGATGGATCAATAAGTTGATTGTAGTAATAGTAAACAGAAGCTTTCAAGTATTCGGTACCTCCAGAAGTAGAGTCGCAAAGCAACAGTGAAACCTGAAAAGTGGAAGGCAGGCGCGCTATCAGAACCACGGAAACATAATTGTTAAGGAAAGCTTTGGAAGTAGAACCAGTATCGGAAAACATAACAGAGCTGGGGAGGGCAGTACTCATCTTACAAACTTGTAGTTAGAAGTTATGGCAACACTCCAATCGGTAACTTTGGACTTTTACTTTGAAAGGGTGGCCTCTCAGAGAGCTACTGCGGATCGTGTTAAACATCGAACAACGTGGATGGTGAACTGATCCAAAGATCGAAGAGAAAAGGCAAGTCACCTGTAAACAGGCGAAATTTCAATGAGCATAGACTCAAGACTAGTAAATTAAACTTACAATACAACTTGAAGGTCCACAAAGGCCCAGCTGGTACGTCGTTGCACTCACATAATAAGCATGGTGTCATTTCCGTCACAACGAGACTGGACCTTGACGCGGTGTGACGGCTTGCGCATCTCGATGACCTGTTGGGCTAAACTGGACGGTGTGGCCTCCACACCGATAGTCACTCATGTCAGGTAGGCCAATGGGTAGAGTTCTGATAAACCACACTCCTGGTCTTCCAGGTTGGGGGTTGGAAGAAGGTTGGCATCCTTTTCCGAAAAATGTACCAGGTATGGTACACTGCCACCCCCTCGCTTGCGGTATAGGCTTTCGAGCCAAAGGCCTTGATTGAGAACCCTAATCGTTCTCCTGTCTAGGTCTGAGCACCCTGGCAGTATCTCAGCCCACACACAATCATGAATAGTCACAACACCAGTAATTCCATACTGCATCGGCCGTCTCGCAGTATAAACCGGGTCGCCCTATCCTTTGAATACAGCAGGGTGGATAGGCGAAAACATGCTACTGCTGACCCCTTCTCCACTGTCCTATCCAATTTAGTTCTCAGATCCCTCCTGACCTCCATTTCTGATAGTTACTCCAGAGATCCCACAACAGATGTAACTAACCGTGGTAACACTGAGCCGGTAAGTTCCGTTTCTTGCCATTTAGCTTCAGGCCTCCCTCGTCCTTTGCTTAGACTCAGAATGCGAATTAATATAGGTGCCTTCAACGTTTGCACCCTAAAACAGACAGGTCAACAGGCCGCTACTGCACGAGCCTTACACTCGTTATATGTCGACGTCTGTTGTATCTCGGAAACTAGAATTCAGGACAGTAGTCAGCGTATGGAACTAACAGCACCCGCACTGTCTACCCGATACTGGTTATACACTTCGGGTGACTCCATAGCCGCTATTACAGGTCATGCTGAAGTAGGTATAGTCCTCAGCACGACGGCCGCAGCCTCACTGATAGATTGGATCCCTGTAAACAGTAGACTTTGTGCCGTCCGCTTGGCAGGTTCCGTTATACCAACTCTAGACGCAAGACTTTCATAAATTTATTCATTGTGTCTGCCCACGTTCCTACTGACTGTAGTGACGTCGGCGTCAAAGACGCGTTTTACTCATATCTGTCCGCTCTCCTCCGGTCGACACGTGGCTCTGATATAGTCGTTCTGGCCGGGCATATAAATGCTCAGGT
>JTDE01000082.1:18969-31943 GCA_014338405.1 Paragonimus skrjabini miyazakii
ACTGAGACACGTGTTGTCACAAGTAAGTAGTCACAACTAAGTAGTATTTATTCGAGATTTCCATGGCACTTTTGCGGGATTGTGTAGTTACATTAGACACAACTGTGTGAAAATTCGAGCACTTGTTTCGTAATCCAACCCACGTTGATAAAACCAGCCTAAGCACTGAACAGTTCAACATCTAATTTCGAAGTGTAACGTCTGGTTGGATAGACGTTAACCACCGTTATTCCATTCGTTGTTCATTGTTGTATCAAATGAATTACCAATAGTGAATTTGCAGTTGAAATTGTTATCGACCAATAATAAATTCAGTTCTTAAATACACATTCGATTTCATGAATACATATCTACGTTGTCACAATCCAATCGTGGTGCTTTCTGTACAGTGCACACGGAAAATACACGTCCTTCTAATCTGATGGGTAGGAAATCTTCCACACTGTAATTATTATCAGGACTCTGTCCATCGCAACAATGAACTGGCTCACGGACAGAGTCTATGAAGGCATTACGAGCTAAATTCATTGGGAGTGTCGGGTAGACGTTAGGGGTCAGTCAAGTAGCAAGTTGACTCATGATTGGTTTACCGGAACAAATGAGGATCGAATCCGTTGACGGAACGGAATGTGTACGCGTTGGGGAATTTTATATGGACAAAACGAAATTCTTCAATTTGTAACTTGGTAAGATTGCGGTGCTTGACAAAGTCAACCCTTATCCGACAAACTGTTGGTAGTGCTGATAAGCTCTGGCTCTTCTATATGATCACGAGTTGCAAACCTTACAACTTTCAGCGGCGAGCTCTTAACCTACTGAGCATAACAGTCGTGCCGTATTCCAGATATCTCATACACCTCTTCAGCAAGTCAGCCTTAGTTTAAATCTTAAAATGCTCAAGAGGCCATAGACTTAGTTCTCGTATCTTCTAATGGTGTTCAGAAGTTACCGGTCCCCGTCCAGGTTTTCCGATCATGCTTTCTACCGTTCAGGCTTTCTAAGTCTTCTTCTCGAGCACTCCATTGTTTCGTCAACCACTCCACCGGGCTTATAGCGGCAATCTGCACACCGTGGGCCACGTTCTGAAAAAGCCAGTGATTTGCTTCTTTATAGCCTTGGGTGCATGTGATTTTTAGGTTTGATTTTTGAGTGAACCATGTATTACTTACCGAAATAAGCAAATAAGTCACAATCAGAGTCTCCTGATCCTAACCGTTCAAGGCCACAAAAACTGACGATTGACTGCTAATGATGCTTTACAATTAGATCGGAAAATTGGTCCATTCCTCACTTTAGTATACATTTCTCTGCATCCAATTAGTTGCTCCCACTTTCCAACTCGGTGACCATAGCTGGTGGAAATGTTATCACATCCAGCTCGTAGGGTCTCATACTTGACAGATTCATCATCGAAGATTGTAAAACCATTGTTTGATTTGTGTACTCGCTACAAAGTAATTGGTAATGTTGTCTAAGAAAAAGGTCATTTACATAAATTCAGTCTGATGATCAGCGTTAGGGCCAAATAAACGAAAATGATCTGAGAAAGCATGTCGATAACTTGTCGCTTAGAATTGAAGGAAGGTGGAGATGTTCAAATTTGTCCTGCCTTTGCATACTCAAAGCGGCCCGAGACCAGAGACCCAGACCAATGTTTGCAAACGGCTGGCGTGTTGGGCTTTTTCTGTTGGAAAGGTAACAATGCCGAAAACTTATATCCGACCGAATAGCAGCCGGACGACCCATTGGTTATATTTAATCAAAATGTTGTAGATTTGACGCGCTTTGAACAAACCAATTAACTGGTTAACCTGAAGTCGTAAATCAATAGTATTAACCAGTTGGCAATGCATGCAAGACTCACTACGGGATGCAAAATTTGTAACAAGGGTTTTATTGATGACGCGGTGTAATTGTCACTGTTAGAACCCATGATCAGTTATAATACTTCTTTGGGAAATTATCGAAATTTTTCTGATTTGCGTAGGTTTATTTTGGCCTTCCGTATTTATTGTGAACTCAAGAGGACGGTATTCACAATGGATTTACGTTGCTAATTTGCAGAATTCATGCAATAAAATCTGAACCAAGTAAATCTCATATGTTGTGTAATAGAACTAACGGACGGTGAAGATGTGCTAATTATTTACCGTTGTAAGAATATCCCACGGAGGTGACGGGCTACTCAGTTAGGCATTTGTGGGACAGCTCATTCGAATTGTCAACAGCCGTCAAAACTTTTCATAAGTAGATTTAAAAACTTAGAGTCCTTCAGTTGGTTAACTGTTTTCAAGGCACGCCAGCTTAGATTTATTGGATCTTATTTACTACTCAGTAGTCGGGGATTTGGTTAAGTTCAAGTTGAACATCACCCACAATTGATCCCCGCTGTCGGAGTCCCATAAACGTTCCAGTCGGCCCGTTTCGAGAAAAAGCATTGGACTTGAGTTTCGCTCTTACTAGAGCTCGTCAGTAGTGCATATCCTTGCCACTGTCGGGACTAGAACTCCTGCCACGCTGTTCATGAGGCAACCGTGTTGACCACTGCGCCATGGACCTCGCACTAGGCACGACCTAATTATCATATGTGAACGCTCAACCACTTTCGCTTGTGAGTAATGATCAGGTTGTCCGATCGTCTCGAAATAGAGACATAGTAACTGTCCTGTTAACTCCAATCGATAACCCCACGATTAGGACTTCCTGGACATGTCGAAATCTCCGATCTCATTTAGTTAATCTTTCAATGTATCATTTAGGCTTTGAAGAACGTTAGAGCAACAAAAGAACTCTAGCTTTAAATGCAGAAAATAGCGGAGTAAAGTGGTTGAGATAATATGGCGTTGTGGAACGGTGTTCGTTATCTCGCGTATCTTGAAAAACGGAATAATTTTTTGCGAGAACGCCGAAATTCATGTATAGCAGGTTACTTATCATTTCAAATCCACTGGGGCTCGCTTCTTATGATAGATAGTCAAGTCCTGAAATGACTCGAGTTCTTGAGATTAAGTGCATACAGGATGGTTATCGAAGGCAATAGATTTAGAGGGGTGAGCTGAAGACACAATATATGGATGTCCTCCGCTTGGTTACATTGTTTCTTGTAGCACTAACGCTAACAAGGTGCTCCTACGTTCGATGTCACTACTGATTCGACAGAATTCTTTGTGTGTTACACGAGCTGTGGGGCAAACGCTGTTATTTAACTGTCTGCATAGACATTACTGCTCACAGTATAATAAACAACCTTCGGCCTCGATAAACGTAGACAGTAAGTTTGGCTACAGTAATTAGCGCATTGATTGTAAGTTTGTTTCGCCAAATGTTTTATGTACGCAGTAGTTATGTTACAGTCCTGCGAGTTTGCTGCCCACTTTGAAATAGCGTGGACAAGGCTTGATATATTAGTTTTTTTTTATCGGGAAGGAGAATACTACGGTTTAGTGAGCGTTTTAGTTGAGAGCTCAATTTTTCTTGTCACTGCCGTTATTTGAACTCTGGTCAAGAAGGTCGCAAGGCAATCTTGTTCGATGTGACCTCGCATTAGGCACAGCCGTTTTCTATTCTTAGCCCACTCACTTAGAGGGGAAACGGCGACTGACCTGTTGACTTTAGTCGATAGCTACATGATGTGGAACTTTCAGGCAGAAACGGTTTGAAGTATATTTTACATATTTTCTTGATTTGATGTTAAAGTAACACCTCAGATAATCCAAATCCTTCTAGTTTTTATAATTTATTAGGCGTGAATGTAAAGTTTGCTGTCGTCATGTGGATTTTCAACAGAAGGACTGATGCTATGTTCAATTTCTGTGCAATCAAAATCAACTAGAAGATAGTCAAACATAAGAATATTCAATTAAAATTTTCTCAAGGTTGAGGTGGATTCAGTTCAATTTTTCTGACTTTAGTAAAAATAAGTTACACACTTCAAAATCACGTCAATCAGATGAACGAACGTTTGTAGCTGATCGTGTGGGCTTAAACCTACCGCAGTCCATTGTTTGGTTGGGCGTTTTAATTTGTGATGACATAACAGCTAGAATTTGTTAGTTAGTGCCACTCATGAATGTGGTACCTTTGGGCGTGCTAATTACAACTGAGACATCAAATTTTCTATAACTACACTGATGAAACAATAATTGGATAGTTACGATGTGACACAAAACAAACAGAGAGTTGTGAACCACTGAAATTGTTAACAAATGCTGCAACGACCATAAAACCATCGGACGCAAAATGTCACAAACTTCTGGGTACTCAAAACGTTGATTTACACATATAGGAAAATACAACTACCGTATATGAGATACCATATGAGCTAGACAGAAAGAACATGTTTTGTGCATGCTTTCAGCAGAAAGGAATATTAGATTTGTTGAAGTTGACCTGTTTTTTCAAACACACGTGTGACCGTTTACATTTTCATCGGACCAAGCAAATACGTAAACGAACTATAGACTGGAATAATACTTAGTCATTGATATACGGGATTGCAAATGACATACAGGCGGGTGGACATAGTAAAATTTGAGGAGCTTACTTTATACCACAAAAGTTAAGTTTCATTCCAGTTTCAATCGATATTCATGTAAACATTAAACATTTCATTTTGGAGTTATAATATTTATACCCAAAATACATTTGCATATTTTAGAAGAGACCCAGTTGTGAGGTACCAGGGCCTCGACTGAATTCGAACAGCGGCAAATGCTTTACCACCTGAGGTAGAAAGTCCAGCTGGAAGCTCAGAAGTTTTCTCATTTGGACATAGTCACCTCCCAAGTCGACTTTGTCATATGGATTCCCCAAAAGGCCCCAAGGGTTAGACTGCTCCAACAGGATCTCTCAACAGTTCACACAGGAATCCATCAACGCTGCTGTTGGGCATTGAATATGTATTACTAACAAGTAGTTGTAGCAGTTTCTGGGATCCCGGCGTGGCTTCGTAACTCAGCTGGTAGAGCGCTTGTCGCGTTTTGTCATGCCGTTTTTATCGCTGATTTGAATTCAGCCGAAGATCAAATGTTTCGCAATTCAGCCTCATTCAGATTATGGAGTATGCCATGCTACTTATTAATAATACATTTTTATATTACAAATAGAACGGGCATGCTTACGTTTTCGAAAAGTTACAGAGCAAAGTTTGATGAACAAACGCGGCGAAATAGTGAGTAGTTCTGAGGAGCTTTTCTTCTAGAGGCTATGACAGCCAGCTCGGAGACTACTCTAAAACCACACATTTTGGATAAGAAACACATTTTAACTTCTACTTACCAAAACACGGTTATGGTTAATAACAAAGTTGTTTTCGGTGAGGGAATTATATTTTGGATTATTTACTGAGGGAAATTCCAAAGTAAAGTTTATTGAATGTATATAATACAATCCTTGTTGTACGTCGACGCTCACAAAAAGCAGCCTATTTTAAGTTGTTCGTAGTCCCTTAAACAATTTGGTAGAGTGTATTTAAAAATATAGTTGCAAACAAAATTAACGTTCATTCATCACACTTGTCGTCGATGAGCATTCCTACTGCATTTTTCCCATACAAGATATATCGTGTCTGCTAGACAGTTTAGCCGTAATCCAGACGGTTAGTTTGCTTCCTGGTAAAAATCGTGAAAAGTCACTTAGAATGTTGAAATAAATTTTACAATACGTAATATTAGACTTTATTCTAAGTTCTTTCGAAACATTTCGCTGGATTTGCTGGAAAAACATAAGGTTTGCCATTGAGTTATGTGTAATCTTTAAACTCTACACTGTCAGCTGAGGCGATCAGGTAAATTGATTGATCAAAACGACCATCGGAAAGAGTTTGGCTTCATTTGGTGTCGTAAAAGATGTACAAAAAGAACTCTGTTTTCTCAATTGTGATTAAACCGTGGGTTCAAGTGAATGACCATGATTCAACTAAAATTAAACAGCCGTGCAATTTCCCCGCAGAACGATCGAAAGTGAACAAGACACGAGCTAATTATTGCATACGAGTCCAGAAGATGATGCGATAGTGTACCGCAATTGATTCCAAAAAAAATGTAATAAATAAGCAAGTAGTTATGAACAAGATAAAAACCAACGATAGATGTCAGACATTTTCAGCGACTCACATCAGAATTCCTACCGCAGTAAAACGCCAATGTTTAGAGCAGAACGATACAAGACTACTGCAAAGAAAGCTGTCATTCTTCAACAATTCATGGGGACACCAAACACTTGAAACGAAAACAGATTAGACTGTCCAATAACTTGGACCGCGCCCAATTCTGGTATTCTCTTGAGGTAATTTTAATTTTCTACTCAGATTCACTTCAGTTTACCGGAACAATTCGGTGGACGTTCCTAATCAGTAAGAAGTTTGACAACTGGTAGCTCAGAGTTACTTGCAAACGAATGTGACCGGGCGTGTACATGTGAGGATTCAGTCGTGCCTAATGTAAGTGACGCAGTGGTCAACACGGTTTTCTCATGAAAACGTGACCGGAGCTCAAGTCTCAGTCATGGCAAGGATGTGCGTAATGATGAGCTCTAACAGGGGCAAAATTTGAGTTTAGTGTTTCCGTTCGAAAGAACCTGACTGGACAGTTTTTTGGGACGCGACAGCTGCACTCAGGTGCGAGTGATGTTCGGCTATTAAATGACATTTGTTCCGAGTTTAATTTATGACGTCATTGCAAAGTTTGATTAGTTTTGGTCTATTTCGTCCGGAGATCCTGCTCTGTTGCTTATTCTCTCGGTTCTTCTAGTACAAAGTTGTGGCTGAAACCTGTGAACCATACAGTACTAATTGCACAAACAATAGTCGTTCCAAGGTTTTATGACAAAGTCGAGTTTTAGGAAAATCAGAAAATGTGTGTTCTGGGTTACTTGCATTAATAATACTGTGCCTTCCAAGGTCTGTGCTGTGACGTAATATATCTCCAGGTCACTAAGCTGCCGGCTTATAACTGAAATCACCCAAATGAACACGAATAACTATTGCTCTGAAGGTCACTATCTTCACAGAAGTGATGGAATATAACCCTTGTGACAGTCGATTCTCGGCACCATAGTGTAGATTCAATATGCAACGTTTGCAAAACGAAGTTACTGATGAGTAGTAGGGGATTTTGATTTTCATATAGATTGAACATCATCCATAATTGATCGCAGCTGTCGCATTCTCATAGACTTTCCAGTCGGCCCCTTTCGAAAAGAAGCACTAGACTCGAGTTTCGCTCTCGTTAGAGCTCGTCAGTAGTGCATATCATCGCAACTGCCACTACTGACGAGCACTAATGAGAGCGAACCTCGAGTCTAGTGCTTCTTTTCGAAAGGGGCCGACTGGAAAGGCTATGGGAATGCGACAGCTGCGATCAATTGTGGGTGCTGTTCAATCTAACTAACTAAGTCTACACATGAAACGTCCGTGCTTTTGGCATGGCTAGGTTTCTAAGAACCTGCCTTTCAAAGGGGATCGTATAACAACTGACGTAAGTCAAAAATCATCGTCTGCTCTAACTGGTACATGCAGTGCAGCGGGATTGCAGATGCTACTCACAACAAGGAGTGTCGCTCAGTTTTTTCATAATCGCGAACTACCGAAGTGTTTAGTGTCAATGTAATCTATCAGTTCAGTTGCAGTTGCGGTGACGTTTATATCGACAGAACAGATCTGTGCCTACGACAAAGAATGACTGAACATATGCCTAAGTGGCTGATGCGCCCGATTATGCAACAGGTAGTGGCAACAGAATGATTGTGCCAGAACCCGACCTCATCCATTGCAAAGCAAATCATGGAGACAGGTCACATTGTTGACCCCGCCAACTCGTTTCAAGTATTGTTGTGTAATCGGAATCCGAAATGGCTTGCCTTCTCCGAGGCACTGTTAATCAATACTCGCCGTCCGGTCCTGTGTATATGCATACACTATTGACTCCAACAGTTTGTTTGCCCTGGAACGATCCTTATAAACCCAATCGTTGATTTTTCCCATTGTTGCTGCTATCCGTATGTCCTATATATTCTATTGTTTTACGCTGGTGGATGAAGACATTCCGAATGCCAAGAATAAGACCACTGTAGGGAGTAAAAGGGAGGTCACCCGAGGATGTGGCCGTATAGGAGTCAGTTCATGAAATCTCGCCAATTCGTCCTCTGCTAAGAGACGGCTGCTTATGGAATGGATTGTTATAAGCATGTTTTCTTGCGTCTTAAAACCCATTGAGACAATAATAATAGAGTGAACACATAAGGCTATCGGAAAAATGCTGACACAAAAGAAGTATGAACATCTCGGTGGATGCATTTGTGTTGGTTGCAAACTAGTATGCTTATCTGTCAGAGGGCTTCAGTTGAAGTGGAAGAAACGATATGATGGACTGTCGGTTTTTTAAACACTGTCAATCACCTAGATGTCGTTAAATGATTTCCATTTACTTACAGAACAACCAGCTTAATACAACCCGCCTGCATGTTTTGACTGCCGTTAAATTGATCACAATCAGACTGCACAATTATCACTCGCACTGTAGTTGGAAGTTTGTCCACCCCTTGCATTTTCTCTGGTCAATTGTTACACACAATCTTCCTATCCCCACACAAACACTAGAGCTGAAAAACGCCTGGTCGAAGTCCGAACAGTTTTGTAGATTCTAATGTCTAGTTGTGAAGTTATACGATAAAGACCACTCCACAGTTTTCCCTTTTCTTGTGATTTTTTCAAGAAATTCCCGTAGGTTTTTGGGCTTAAGAATGAAATATCGAAAGCAGTTACTTGCCACACTATTACTTATGATTCGGTTGGGCCGATTACGCACAATTGTAAATTCTATTACCGGAAGGATCATTTTCTTATGAGGGTTGAAACCGGATTGGATTATCCTGGAAAGAACTGTCACGGGTGAGTGATGAACATCGTGATTTGGACTTATTGATTTTGCCGACAGTCCTGAACACTACTGCAGATTCTTGAAAATGGTCAATTTTAGATGCTATACAAAACAAACTACAGAAAAAGAGGACAGTAACGCGCTGTTGCGTGACATGTTTCGCCAGTTCTCACTGCATCTTTATCACTGTGTATGGCAAGATGTGATGGTTAGACAATGAAATCAAAACCACGACGTTAACATGAAATAAAATACCAGTAACCTACTGATGCATAATTTCTCGAAAAATCATCAGACACGCGGTGACATATTGTACACAAAATCGCGATTGTTGATTCATCTGTTCAGAACGACTAACTCTGATGACATAAGCTGATTTACTGGTCTGTTTAAAGATAACTCAGACTTATTTTTGACGAACTTCTAATTACTTACCTAGGCTGCCATTACCAGGCATGACTGACAGAAAGGTAGCCAGTTTACGTGTACTAGCTTGGCACTGTTAAGGTTTGGTGAACACGAACCATACCTGATGATTGATGTAAACCACTTGGACACATCTAAGAAGACAAGTATTGATCCGACTTCAGCGGAAACCAGAAGTGTTTAAATGATCAGCAATGCAACGACTTTCCATTTCGTTTTCATAATGTATTTATCTAGATCGTTAGTGATCCAGTCTAACACTCGTCTGAAATGATACTCCCAGGTTAAACGGACTATGGTTTGATCACATAAACTTTATATGGGAAACTAGGGCTGTTACTCACCTGTCAGTTACTTCTGCACAAAAACAACCAAGTTGCTTTGCTGCCTCTACTAGCTACAACAGTTTGAACAACACCGTTAGAACACGAAAACTGGCAGATGCAAGCATTTTGTATTGACTCATCAGTACCAAATTTACAGTAACATGAAACGGTTTTTTTATATCGAACAGTTTAGGGGTGGGTTGGGTGGATAGTCGATTGATGTGTTAGGAAAGGTCAATAAGTCCAAGGCAGGGTCAAGTTCACGAACAATTGTTTCTGAACACACAGGGCCGGCTTCAGTCGATCGATTGCAATAGCCTCAGCAAAACGCAAGAATCTTGAGCTGAGATGACGTAATAAGATTCTGAATGCACAAGCCGGATCGATCACGTGACCAGTGGTCAGGATGTGTTTTGCGATTGCGGACACTGGTTGTTTGCGTGTTTCAACAACATTGCCGTTCTTTGGTAATACTGAGTTCTGTACCCATTTAGGCAAGTGTTCCTTCACTCTGGAAATCAAACACCTCTCGGTTCTGCCTATGTAACTTTCTTTGCAGTTACATGTAAATTGGTAGATACAGTGTGAGGTGGCACCGACAGATTGATCTCCTTTGATTGAAGGCACAGGCAACTTTTGGGTTCGAGCTAGTACACAAAGTTCGGCTGCGTTGAATGCTCGTTTAATCGAATTGACCAGTCTTTGTGTTGTTTGATGCATACTACAATCGCCTTTGAAAGGCAACTCTATATAAACCTTCTTCTTTCTTACAGTGACCACCGGTTCAGACGGCTGTTTCGGCCTACTGTGTCTTTCTATGAAGCTTTTTGGGTAACCGTTTGATTGCAGTACAGTCGTGATCAACTCTAATTCCTCCACAAGACTGTCTTGTGTACAGATTCGTCTTGCGCCTGTGAATAGTATATTCACTAGTGCGCGCTTTTGATGGACCGGTGTGAAACTACTAAAGTTTAGGTATTGACCAGTCCACGTGGATTTCCTAAAAACACCTCTTTTGATAGAGCCATCTTCCCGGCGACTTATGAGTATGTCTAAAAACGGCAAACAATTATCAGTCTCAAATTCACACGTTACCTTCAGATTGGGGTGACAACTATTTAAGCGCTGCACTAGGTTATCTATTGCCTGTTTGGACCGACTGAATACTAGTGTATCATCAACGTAGCGTTTGTAATATGACAGACTCGCTATGTCTCCAGCTAACTCTTGTTCGATCTTTAACATGAAAAAGTCAGCTAAGATTGGCCCTAATGGACTTCCCATGGCTACCCCACCTATTTGGCGGTAGCACCGATCAAGAAAACGGAAGTGCATAACAATAAGGCTTCCCTCAGAATATCGCTAGGCAGAGGTAAAGTAATGTGACTCGTTTCAATGAGCTCACAAATATAGTCAATAGTCTCATATGACGGGACAACAGTTTGGTCAACAACGGAAAAAAACATTGGTTGGTTCACTGACCTATCAGAAGTTTGTATGGTCAGTCGTAATGTAGTTCCATACTCCTGTAAATCCTTCAGTCACTGGTGAAGCAATTTTTATTCTCGTTAATGAGTTTCTATATAGGAGGAGACCAAAAAGTCCAGATAAGTATGGGTGGTATGAAGGCTTTGTACAACAATAACTGGCAAACTAGATTTTGCCAAGTCTTCAGGCGGCATGAGCAAACAAAATGTTTTCTGCGGCTTGAAACAGAGACTTTGCTATTGAAATTTTTGTTACTCTGAGGAGATAATCCAGTGTTGAGTTTGGACTTGTGAATGACTGCTGTAAACATAAACCAGAACCAAATGATGCTAGCATGATTATGCTTGTAGTAGGGACATGTGAGATGGAATAGCCCATCCTGATCGGTGGTTTGCTGCTCGGTGTATCCACTTTGTCTTAAATACGCAAAAACACGCAGATGAATGACCGCATGCTTTCACACGCAGACAGTCACCAGTGTGACGCTATCTCCGAAAAACTAAAAAAACGTGTGATTTGGTTGTATTTTTACACGTTTATGGTTTGGCATGAAGACCATTTCTACTGTTGTCTTCTCATTAGCACAGGCGAATGTTTCGTCGTTAAGTGGGTGTGCGATGGAGAATATCCTGTCGTAACGTCTAAAGTACTGTTGAATTTGTTTTCACGATTTCAATTTCTTAGACAGGACGCGTGATAAGCTTAGGCCTTGGTGTGTAGTATAAGACTGGCCCTAAATAATATTAATTCCAAGTATCTGTTAAAACAGAGAGCTTTAAAGTTGAGTTGGAGTCGAACAACCCAGTTGTGCGGTTTCTAATCAGAAGAGAGATAGCTCACTGATCGTCAGTATTTACAGAAATGCGGCGGGTTGGTTGCGCAAACTGTTATAAACCCCGTGCGATATTTCCAGACGGCCGATGAGTGGGTCCGGATTTGGATTTTTGTAAATTGCACGTAATTCTATTCAAATGATAAGTTTGCAATTGTGCCTTAGACACGAACCCAAGCCCTAGCCGATCTTATCAGTGGTAAATTTCCTGGCAACTACCAAGGACTACACTCCGCTCCGTGTATTTCGGGAAAGGAAGATGTTGCCTCTGTGTTACTGACGGTGTTCGAACTACGTGGCATTCGTGGCCTACCGTTATTTGCGTCGGTAATGATGCTACTGAAATCGTACGGATCATTCCATCCCACGTAGACGAATGTTTCCTGGGAAAAACTTACATCTGGTCGCAGCTCCACATTTTGATACAACCTTTAACTAACCAAATTTTATACATTTTGACAGTCCAGAAATTCATAGCTGAGACTTCCAGAATGCTCAGAGCATAGTATCAGTATAGTGTGGTTTAGTTTAGTATAGTTTGGGAAAATTGAGCCTTTTGAAATGTTTGGTCTATCAGTGTAAGTTCAACTGGTATGAAATATTTAGCTGGATGGACTTGATCACACTATCAATGTATGTGAATATTGTCGTTATGCTTGCTCATGCCAATCGATCTGAGCCAAGTGCGATATTGTGCATGACATGGACTGTTAGGTAACATTTTTTCAAACCATAAAAATGTCAGATTCTATAAAGATTGGACTTTGAAAGGTCGATTTTATTGTTTTGTGCACCCAGCTATAAGGGTCTTGCAGTATCTGTGAATCTTAATGATGCTTCAAGAGGAGGAAATGCAACGGCTTCAAAAGCTTGCATACAAAGTGAAGCATTTCTATCAACTTGACTTCTGACTGGATTTTTTTGTGTGTTTACTTTATTTTCCTCAGTTCAATTAGCCAGACTAACAGCTTTTGATGATATTTAACTAAGGTGAGAGAGAAATTGAGCTGTAAAAATTGTTTGAAG
>JTDE01000082.1:32043-61946 GCA_014338405.1 Paragonimus skrjabini miyazakii
ACTGGATAGTTCACCAACCAATAAACTGATGGCTATTGTATATTAACGATTCTCACAGAAAGATTTGAATACATAATTTCAACTATGCTTTCCAGATAAACCCTTTGTGAAATTTGAACACAAGTTCGGTAACTTGGTCATAGTAGCTTATATCTTGATAATTATGCATTCACAGATGGACGCTTCTTCTCGTTTCTACATTACCGTCCCATACTGAGCTACCGGGACAACTGGAGTGCCAACACAAACTGTTATGGAATACTTAAAGAAAGACAGACGGATTAAATTGAAGTTAGTTTTGTACTCAGGATGTTGAGAACAGCTCAGCGGTAAGATCGACGGACTGACAATTTTACGACTAATCATGATTATCGATCAAAATTTAATACATGTGAAATGTGGCATCATAAACAGGTATGTATAAACTGCTCAACTTCCTGAGGTATAGTGAGGAGTGTTATGTTTTTGCGGTGTTTCAACAAGAAGGTCGGATCAAATGGTACAATGGAACACTTCGAAGCAGGTTGATATTGCGCCGTATTTGGTACCTTCATAACGGATTGCCTACATAAACCGCTGAATGCAGGTCATGGTTTAGAATGCGACCCTATCATCTGTGTTTTGAAGGAAACATGGAAGATACGTTTTGTGATCCGTTTGCTCTTTTTTTGACGTGGCATGCTGACTGGTTTCTCAAGATGTACAGTTTACATTGATCTGACAGATATGGTTGCAGGTAGACAAAGCTTACGCCGAAGTGCTTGCAGCATACATCTTCCCAAAAAGCATCTACAAAACAGTTGATACGGGCAAAGTTTCTTTTATCCAGCTCCCTCGTATTCATTAGACAATTATGTATGACACCTCCGTCGTCAGACACATTTAAAAACATAAGTTTAGGATCCATTAATACTTTACAAAACCTCCAGCAAAATTAAGTAAACAAAGCCTTTGAGATCTAACAAACTGGCATCACCATCTGGTGTCTGGGAAGTGTTCCTCCCGTTTGGATTAACTAGGGGTGTTGCAAACTGACAACGGTGCAGTTTTAGGCTACACTATGCAGACCTCTTGACCACAAGTCACACGAGGTCTAATTCGTGACAGCGTTATAAAGGAGCGACCGTGTAGCGAGTAGGCCCGTAAACTACATGCGGAAACTCGTTGTGTATGCTGTGGTAGATCGATCTTGTAGGACGGGTGGGCATCCTTGTGGTTTTAGTCACACACATTCAGTCATCCGAAATCTTTACACTTCCGCCGTGAAAAAATGTGCAATGATGAATCGGTTATTTCAGAACAGGTTTCGAGTTTTGCGCAGATGAGTTTGAGCTTGCGGAATTTTTTTAAAAGATCAGGCTGTGATGGAGTGCATCCAATCGTGTACGCCGTATCGGCATTGGCCATCCAGGTTGTTTGACGTTGACCAATATATACAGTGTCCATAACAGACCAGATGGAACTTTGTGTGTAGTGTATTGAATACACATCTGACTCTGAACCCGACTTGTTCTATACAGACTAGATTTTCACGACAGCCATCTCTAAGCATGAAGATGATGATGTTTCATCTAAGCAAAGCAGGCACTAGATAACTGTTAGCAATACAATGAGCAACAAATACTCCCTCAATATAAACACGTTGAAATGGAACATTTTGACAACGACCATTCTAAGAATGTTGCACCACTTTCTGAGGTTTCATTTACAAGGGAAGTGATGGTCAGCTTCCATCAATAAAGAACCAATGCAACGTGCTTTCAGTGCGCAGGATCGCGAGTTTTGTGAATACTTTAATAGGAATTTGTGATGTCTATAAAACGTTAGAAATAGTTAATCAGATCGATCGCAAAGCATGAAAATGGTATTGACATTTTCTTAGCAAGATTCTAACGGGCTTTCGTGAGAAATTTAATTATATGCAATTGCCGCCAATTTGGTGTCATTGTGTTCACTCAAATTGCAGGTTTGAAATGTTGTTCGATTAGGTAAGACATGGCAGTAAATGTCGCGCCCACATTTATAATTTATCGAGTTTTTTCATATAGTCTTGTTTCTATCTGTTTCTAACTTGTGTGTTAAAGAGGTGTTTTCCAGGTTACTTCAAATGTTTGTTGCGGTCAGTGGTGGTTCGAGTCGTAGTAACTTCTGGTCAGCTGCATGAATGAAGGAATGTCCCACAGGAACGAGAGTAAACTGGCTATACTGAATAGAAGAATCGAGTTTTCCGTGATAATTAATTGTAGGGGCTTTAGGTCAGTCACATCATGCATGTCAAAAAGCCATTCTTCGGCAGAAGATCTACTTTACTCATGCTACCAAGCTGTTGTCCCCATCTAATCACGATAGAATAACGCAGGAGCACACCTCACCTACAAACAAACAATGAAACGATGGTGTGGTTTTACGTAGGCTGAAGGTTACCGTGAAACAAAAGCGGTATAAACTGAGAAACCGATGTTCGATCTCATTTTGAGGACCGATTAGTGTTCTGGATAGGGACACAGTTATGCACAGCTAAAGAACGTCTTTCCAAGATAAATGTTTCATTTTGCCATGAATAGTTCTTAACTTTTTGTTGATAATTACTTAAAAGTAATGAAATCCGTTTCCCGTTTGTGATATTTTGGTGTATATTGAGTATCAGCATAGTGACTACAAAAATGGGTAAGCAGAGTCTAATGGGAACACAAGTACTGACTGAAAAATGTCATGGTTCAATGGTTGCATCGCAGAGTGTATAGTAATTAAACCAGGCACATCATTTGGCTTGTCAATCAGAAAGTCACTTTCACACGAACATGTTAGTACGATCAAATGATGTGCATTACTCCGAAAGTTGGATTGTTGTAGAGTGACCTAATGTCCGGCTGCACAACAGGATGAGGGGGCAAGCTCGTTAGTTTTGATTGCCAGGTTAGCATGAACGACTGGATTTATGGACACCCAGTCTCTAACCGTTTCCGCTCGCCGCTGCTGGTCAGTGAGTATTATAAGGGAGAGAAGAACGAGTGAATAAACTGGAAGGAATAGTAAAAAGACCAAGAAGACAAACATAACGCGGTGTAGACAGTCAAGACTTTAGTCATTATGCAGCGCTTTTCTCCATAGAATTACATCAGGAATGTTGACAGGGATTGTGAAAACTTGGTAAGCCACTAGTTGGACGGAGATTCTATCAGTGATGGTTTACCCATTCAGACATGACGTCTTTTCTCTGTTGTCAAGGTTGGCTCGTTTCGTGTGTTTAACAGTTTGACTTAATCGACATTTAATTAACAACGAACTGGTGCTGTAGATCTCCTGGCTGCCACCTTAATGAACTCTCACAGATTATCTGATATATACGTCTGTTGTTGTTTACTGTTCCGCCAGCAGTTTACCAGCATGTTGCAGGAAAATACCCGGTTTAGACATTAGAAAAGCGGGTAGCGAACAAGTTTGTTTTCGGTAATTCATCATCAGGCTAAATGCGGCACATTTATACGGGTTAATCACGTGAGAAAATATACGGTAATGAATGGAACGGATTTTTATCAGTTTCAGAAATTTCACTTCGATTGTACAAATTACTGAGGGCTGTTACGATAACGATCATGATTACGTAATCTGTTCGGTCCGAACGTAGACACCTGGCCACGGAAGATTCAGTGTTTTGACGAAGCGTTTTTGAATACATAGTGGAGGTGGAGAACAAGCGGATGGCTACTGCTTCTGTGACTACCAACAGGCGCTCTTTGACCCATTTTTGTTGTAATCCATGGGCGCGATAGATAGGACGGAGTAATTCATTGGGATCGATTGAGTGGTTGGACTCCATTAGATGCGCAGCGATAGCAGACGAGCAAGATTTGCTAAGCCTCGAGTTAGCCACAACGGATGATGCTCTCGAATGCATTCAGACAATCGCCGTGTCGTGCGGCCTACATAGCTCGTTCCATAGGAACACACGAAATGGTATACACAGTAAGAGGCAGCATGAACAGGCAATGTATCATTCAACTGAGGGCGCATAATTGGTGTGGAATTAAACTGAACACGCAGTTTCGCTGCAAAATAGGTCTTGCTTAGGGCTATGCTAAGTTTGTTGCTTATATTATCTGAGGCATTATCGCCCTTAAAAGGTAATGAAATACAAACAGACTTTTTCTCTACAGTGTGTTGATTGTTCAACTTTGTGCTATTTGGAACATGCCTGTGAACAACTGATCGCAGCCGTCGCATTCCCATAGACTTTCCAGTCAGCCCCTTTCGAAAAAAAGCACTAGACTCGAGTTTCGCTCTCATTAGAGCTTGTCAGTAGTGCATATCCTTGACACGACCGGGAGTAGAACTCCGGCCACGCTGTTCATGAGGCAACTTTGTTGACCACTACGCCATTGGCCTCACATTAGGCACGACCAAATTATCACATGTGAACGCTCAACCACTTTCGTTTGTGAGTAATGATCAGGTTACCCGATCGTCTCGATAGGAGACACAGTAACTGTCCTGTTAACTCCAATCGATAACCCCTCGATTAGGACTTCCTAGACAGGTCGTAATCTCCGATCCCATTAAATCTGCCAGGCAATATTTTAGATTACTGATGAATAATCAGGCATTTGGTCTAACTTTTGTTGATGTGTATCTCGTTTTACCGGTTCGCTTTGTTTTTGTATTATTGATGAGAAAGTATACTGGAGAGCCACACCCCGGGTCATGGCACCTAGTTTGTTGCCTTATCCGAATGGACTGGGGAAGTTCTTAACGCATTGTCGAAGTCAGAGGTCTATTCTTAGCAAACGCGTTTCTCAGTCGACAAGTTTACCGGCTGAGAAATATACATTTTTTTTAGCACGGACACCTGTCTCAGACTAAAATCGTCAAAGCAACGGCATCAAGTGAGTCTCTTTGGCTTCCGGGTTTGTCCTAAAGGGGACAATCTATCGGAGAAAGTTGTAATAGCATTTGCGGTAAACAACGACACAAACAACATACACATCCAGCACACGCACAGAATCAGAACCACACAATCTGAACCATACAAGGAAAAAATCTCAGAGTATCACCGACGTTGTTTGCTGCATTTGAAAGTGAGTTTACAGAATGCTTTATGGACAGTGGACAGGTTTCTTGTCTGCCGATTTTTCCCAAACGTTTCATTCTTTGTACCACTGTAGTTAACGATTTTCCAAACCAAAGCGATATACCAATGTCTTCTCTCTTTCTAAACGTCCCAAACACCCTCGGGTGTATATGAACATCCTCTACTCTGCAAATGTTCCATGAGTTCTTTTCTACTCAATGTGAATCTGTGAGAATGTTCTGGAACAATCACTATCTTATAGAACTATGTTTTGAGTTTTATTAAGAGGTCGTTCATCACAGGTGATGATTTACTTGACAATTTGACACAGATGTTTGTTTCATCGTGATACAAAACATTTCGACGTGATAGGTTTGTTGAAAAGTAGACATTATGCTAGTTGTAGTTGCCTGCTTTGAGAAGACTGTACAACACCTGAGTATAGTGTACAAAGTAATATCAACTCTTCTGGGGGTGTAAAAAACACGGACCTTCAGACCAAATGTTTTCTTGTTCTGATGTCCATTTTCAAAATCTTCGTTCATGGATAATTTATTAGTGTAAGTATATTGATGAACGGGCGATATACAGTTTTCTGTCTTTGAATCAAGTTCGAGGTAACCAGTTTTCAAAAGTTTCGACTATTTATCTTCCAATCTTGTAATTATTGGAAACAGTTGCTGATAAGTTGACCACTTAGAAAGTACACTTTATGAAAAAGAGGCGAAATCCACGGTTACAATCAACATCGCTATGTGGTATGACTTTTGAAGTCAAGTTAGGTTAGTATCACAGATTTTTGAGGAGTTTAGTTTTAAACACTATCGTGTTCTTCGTCAACACACTTGAAAAGATCAGTTCTATTTAACACGCAAACGAGTGAGATATATGAAAATATTGTTGTTGTTTTATGTACATAGTAGTTACTGCACTGTACTGCAAATGTGCCATCCGCTGGTATTGAACACCGCGTTTGAGTGAGCAACAGTAAACGTAACAGACGGAAATAGTTGCGCAGAAAAATTTTAGTCGACGAAATTAGTTATTTTTTGTAAAAAAACATTTCAACCATTCACAGTGTTTGGATAATAGACAATAAAAGAACGTTCTGTCAGTTTGTGAACGGCACACAACGGGGATAATTCCCTAAGCGGTTGTAAATTTGTTTTTGGAAGTAACTAGATAAGAGAGTAGCTAATGGCGTTTCTATTGGCGATAAACTTCCATCAGCAAACGTGCGGTACATTTGAGTGGTCTATGTTGAGTACAACGTGAATTGTTATGGTTGTAATAAGTCTACGGCGTTAAGATTTACCAAGTTGATGGAAAAGTTAATCAGTTTTCTGTCAATTAAACATTTTTACCTAATTACTGATAATCACATTGCTTTTGTAAAACTACCAACAACGACTTGCTTTCAGACATTCCAAATTTTAGCGCACTTTTGGTTGTACGAACTTATTTTGATAAATCGATTTAAATCAGCTCAAAATGGATGATGCTTTACTTAGTCAGATTAATATAATCAGTGTTTACTAAGGAGGTAGTTCAGTCATGTTTCTCGTGGTTAAGCGCGTGACAGCCTCCATGGGTTTAGTTTACCTATGGCATCACAAATGTTTGATCCTTCTGTTCAGATAACAAGGACGTGGACAACATCGACCGAAAGTAGATCAGTTGTTTTACGGTATCATCATCGAAACTAAATTATCGACCTACGTTTCGAATGACCGAAACATTCACAAAAACAGGTGACGTAGTGGACGGACGAAGAACTCCATTGTTATATCAGCTGGAAGTATTTGGCTGATAATACGTCCTAGATTCTCAACATTGTCATCCTTGAAGACAGTAGTACATCAGTGATTTTTGTAAATATTCAATCACCATACACCCGTGAAGAAAAAAGCAAGCTAAGGACAAGAAAACATCAAAGAGAATGTAAGGAACTTGAACATTTGGAACAACTTTCTTTATGCTCACTTGTTCAATAATAAAATGCCTACACCTTATAAACAAACGAAATGCATCGAAGACTAAGATATATTCGATTTGCGCCTGCAGCCCACAGTTGTAAAGTGCATCTGACTGGTCTGGCAACGAGTTGGTCAGACATAGCAAACATGAACTATCCAACCATCATGAATGAACGGAACACTGGCGAATTAAAGTTTTTTTTGAGGACAATTTGTTAATTCTGTATTTTCTGCGGGTGAAGATGTTCAAGAAAGTGTAATTAAATGGACAGTTAGAAACTACTTAAATAAACTCTCTTTCATTATCAACTTACTTGAAATGGCCGATTGTTGTAAATTTTATAGTTGATGCGCGAGCAAACAGAAGTTGACTAGACAACAGTAAATTTGAGGTGAGTTAATAAGATATTGGATGAAAATGACAAGTTTTTGGAGTATATACTTTTCCTACAATATTCACAATAATTTTCGGACAAAAACAGAGCGTGATATAAGTTCAGTCATTTCTTGGGTGGATTACGGTGAGGATATTTCTGTATACTGACAGTTTTATTTGAAACGTTGTGCTCCTTTGAGCCATTCGAACGGAATAATCATAGGACACAAATTACGATAGGAATTCATTTCGCACACTCTCAACAGTGGTAAATATGGTACTAGCATGAAAACAAAACAGGACAAGTGAAACTTGAGTACCACTTACGATCCGGTCCAATTTGTATTTCTAAACGTTTCACTAGCCCTTTTGTTTTGTTTGTATGCTAGTTACATGTTTACAACTGACAATAGTGTGTGAAACGAATTCATATTTTAATGTGTTTTCTAGCTAGCCAATGTTTCACAAAATGAACCTGATGAAATGCCAGACAAAATTGCAACGAAAAGAAACACACTAGCTGATGTAATCACCAGAAGGTTAAAAAATGCAGTGTTACTACCGTTCCGACTAATACTACTTGACCTATTAGAATTACGATCAGCTGTACACGTTGTGCACAACAAATACTTACAAAAATTGTACATTTGCTTAACATACCCATAAGAAAATTACACAATGGTTGCGGTTACTACAACCGACAAATTCAATGCGACGTAGAACAAATTTAGTTTTATTCAAGGAAATCACTGATTTAACAAAGAGTGTACCCGTATGAATAGATCGCCGTTTTTATGAATGCAATATCATCGACAGTTACGCCATATTCAATCATCGGCTGTCTGTTCTATGTGCACAAAAGCAACTGATTGCCAATGTTTACTTGTCATGAGTTTAGCCTTGACTACCATTTACCGTCGAGCCAAATTAGTGTGTTTATTCGTTCCATTCATGTCTCATTGTTTTGGTTCCACACTACTCACAACTTTACATCTGAAAAGAATGTGAAAAACAAAGTAATAACATAGCTTTTATTTGCTTATTTAACTGGGTGAAACATTAGATAATTAAAAAGTACTGGACCGACGATCACACTGAACCCTAAACCTCCTAAGTATTTGTGAGTTCTACACGCTGGTGATCTCGCCTGTTTGTAATATATTAAAAATTCTCGTCAAAAGATGGATATCTTTTTCTGTCTTTCACTTGAGACTACTTTGTAGTCTATGTTGTATTTTTCACATACTGACGAAAGTTATTACTTTAAGCTATTCACATAGCAACCAGTCGGCAAATTTGAAAAATACTGATATGTATTTCTCAAGAGGACTTTACAGTTATGTATAATTCCATCTTTATTCCACGCCATTCCAGACAGAAAAAGTCGTTAACATACTCTGCATTGTCTCGGTGTACGCCTATGAGTTGTAGTCACAAACAGTCAGAGTCAATCAAACGATAGGGCAAATTTCAATAACTGGTGAAATTTCCTGTGCTTCTGAAAGGTTCCTACACTCACGCGATATTGTTTTTACGATGTATCTAATTTCTGTCGTGTTTTCAGCGGTTGGTTCAATATAGTGTTTACTAACTTTGCACACGTATTGTATATGGCTGAAAGTTTGAGTAAAATTCGTAAATTCTCGCAAATCATAACGTTTAGATTGATTGATATACGTTTAGTAAACCAGGATTCCGACCCACTTCTTAACTGACAACATCCTTTTATTGATAAGCAATACAGATTTTCGCAATAATACAACAGACCTGAAATGACATTTCAATAATCTGCTTTCAAACTGTTTTTTTACTTCTGCTTACAGACTGTTCAAATCTAACGTTCGTCTATGACGATACTATAACTTTTCTGTGTGAGCACGCGATGGGTGTAAACTGTTCTGACATATGTGCCTGAGTAACGCTGTTATTCACTGAGTGACGGCTGGTTTCAGCGTTCGGGTTTGTCGGTTTCCATTTATCTTTCTCCAAAAGATTTTGATGTTACATTCATATTTATATATGCCATTATGAAATTAAACCTTCTGCATACCTTATCCACAAATGTTTGCAGAAAATATCTATTTTCAAAGGTGTTTTGGTTATAATCAAGTGTTGATTACATAAACTCTACTGATAGGTCGAGGTAAGATGATCTCAGGGTCGTCTGACCAATCAGATGTAATTAAAGTCGTTCAAAAAAATCATGGGACAAATGTATCCTAAGTTATCGCTAACTTTTAAATAAGCGTTGGAGAATAACTGCAGACGATTTTAAAATGATTGTCTGTTAGGCATGCAAACGTAAGATATAGGAGATTACTGATCAGTAACATTTCGTGAAAATGCTCCACTGTATACAGAAAAACGAAATTATAAGAAGCTTGGTTACTAACGTAATAGCTGAATTTGCACTAGTTCACATCATTTTGCTCCCCTCTGTATAGTAGACTTGGCTAGTTTGACTGGTTGAAGTTTATTCAGCTCTTACGAACTATTTTCAGGCAGACTTCTCTCTGGACGATTCACGATTCTTCGCCAATTATGTTTTCCATAACAGTACTTAATGATTCTCCATGTCTATGTGTAGCGAAAGTTTGCCCGTGATTGAGGGACTCATGAAGAAACGACCCTGGATGGAAGCCAAATCAAAGAGAGATCCAAACTTCACAAGCAGTGATTTCATAATATTCATTAAATAATTACTACAAAGAAGTTAGTTATGCGAACAGCCGTTTTCGGTCATTCTCATCGGGCTTTTTACAATTGCGTAGGGTACATGTGTTTTATATGTGAAAAATTAGAGCAAGTCAAATAGGTCATTAGAATCATAGACATGGGGCGGATCACGGTCTACTAGAGGGGGATGGGAGTGTTGGTGAATGTGTGGCATGATCACTTGTGCCTGCCGTGAGACACATTCGGCGGTGTCAAGTGGTTCACGCCTGCTTGGGTTCCAAATGGCTGTGGAATAGTTGATCAAGGCAGATGTAGGGCTTGTACGAACCGTTTTTGGGCACACAGACAGGGGTCGTAGAGTCTAATGGTAACTGCCTCGGCCGTTGATAACAATCGCAATCTGACAGCTCTGGAGTGGGCTTGACGAACCTTGTAGATGACTCGGAAGGCTTCATCCGGCTTAGTTTGATGACTAGTGTCAATTAGATGAGGAACGATTGCACTGGAAATGGGCTTTATCGAATCGTTGCGAAGCCATTTTGGGAGGTGTTCACGAATCCTTTCTGATAGCCGACTTGTGGTGATCCCAACGTAACCGGCTTGACAACAACAGGTGAGAGAATAAACATAAAAAGACGAACAAGACCTATGCAAGCCATCTTTGAGGCGTGACACCAGTATCGGGCAGCAATTATACGTCATGTCGTTGATAATTGCTGTCACTATAGACGCTATGTAGACGATATATTTTGCCTCATAAACGACGAAGATGACATACAATCTCTACTAGCTGAATTTAATCGTGCGCAACCCAACATCGCATTCACTATCGAATTAGAGATGAATAACCAACTATGATTTTTAGATGTTGGCATGCTCCGTAGCATTGATGGATCAATTCAAAGAGCAGTTCATAGGAAAAAACGTGAACTGGCCAGTACACGCACTTTCTCAGCTGAAGCATAAACGAAATTCAATATGCTGCGTAACAAGCACAACTAAAAGGACATGCACGACCCTATCACATAAGGGTGGAGCTACCAGTGAAATTATCACCCGCCGACTTTGTAATGCAGTCGACAGTGCGTATCCTGAAGCACGGGTCATCGTATCGTTCAATACCTGCATGATACTGGTGCCACGCCTCAAAGATAGCTTGCATAGGTCTTGTTCGTCTTTTTATGTTTATTCTCTCACCTGTTGTTGTCAAGCCGGTTACGTTGGGAGAACCGAAAGGCGGCTATCAGAAAGGATTCGTGAACACCTCCCAAAATGGCTTCGCAACGATTCGATAAAGCCCATTTCCAGTGCAATCGTTCCTCATCTAATCGACACTTGTCATCAAATTAAGCCGGATGAAGCCTTTCGAGTCATCTGCAAGGTTCGTCAAGCCTACCCCAGAGCTGTCAGATTGCGACTGTTATCCACGGCCGAGACAATTGGCATCAGACTCTACGACCCTTGTCTGTGTGCCCAAAAACAGTTCGTGCGAACCCTAAATCTCCCTTGGCCAATGTGATGGTTCCAGGAATACAGAATGTGTCTCACGGCAAGCACGAGTGATAATGCCACGCATTCACCAACACTTCCATCCCCCTCTAGTAGACCATGACCTATTTGACTTGCTCTAATTTTTCATATATAAAACGCATGTACCCAATGTAATTGTAAAAGCCCGATGAGAATTACCGAAAACAGCTGTTCGCATAACTCACTTCCTGTGAACTCTATGGGAGTCTGGAAACGATTGAACGAGACGAATGACCCAACATTGGTGAAATTACTACAAACACCAAACACAAGCAGTCTGACTGGAGTAACCAGCAAGTAGACAGCATGTTGAGCATGGATGGCAATAAAACATTAATACCAAGCAAAATGTCGGAGCACATAACGGAGGTCCTGTTAACTAAAAAGTTAGCATTCTGAGCGTGTGCACAGACATATCTGTCTCAAGTAGCAAACCCTGAGATCTTATCATCGACCAATAGGAAAACAATCAATTAATCAGCGGGATAGTGCAGCAAAAAGAGAATGAAGAGGTGGGCCAAACTCGCTTTTTTCGGGATCAGAATGAAGGAGCAGACTAAGTAACAGACTGGCAAACACAAATGAACAAAGAAGGTTGCTGGGTAAGGGAAGGTCGAATGGCAGTTGAGGCATAACACATGCCCAAACATGTGGAAGTGACCAAAGTCAAGAAACAATGGTAGCTGGTTGATCGCCTTAAAAAAACAGCACGTCACAGTTTTGAAAAACTTCTCACTCCAAATGGGTCGGTGCACAATTTTACACACAGAATTTGGATTATTTTCTATATCATACTGTGTCTTTACACCAAACACAATCCGATTGCATAGTTGAAAGAGGGTTCATCAACGGCCGATTCAACAATATGTCTTTCCGTCAAAAGAGCAAGTAAACAAACGTTGCAGGATGTAAACATTTCGATTGATTTCATCAGCCACATACTAAATACAAGCAGAATATATAACAAAGGAACATGGCAACAGTGGTTGAACAGAGTGAACTTTTTTGATTAAAAGGCCTCTACCAGGGAAGGTGGACGGTGTGAACCATCAAGTTTTGCGCACACAACACTGGCTTTCTTTGTTTGATCAGCACAACTTCACTGACGGCCAGAATTTCGGGGTTTGGGTGCCGTAGCAACACAGTAAACGACCTGGCCAATGGGATAAATCGAAATGTTGACATCCCGAAACGTTTTTTGTCTTCTGGCTGTTTTGGACCAGGGGAACCCAGTGCTTTGAGTATGCTTTGTCATGGTTATCTTGCCACCATACCACAAACCTGCACTTAGCCAGTTGTATTGTTGAATATGCCTTCATTCGTTGGATTGGATAAATTAACCTGTTGAGAGTCGTTGTTAGACGGAAACAGCCAAATTCCTACCAGTGAAGTCTACGTTTGTCGTTGCATTCAGTTTAAAAGTGATCCGCTGGAACTACCTATGAGTGCATTTTTATGATTAGGATGGGCTACAAGACAGTTTTTGCTATATGGTTCGTTTAATTTTCGTTCAGCCCACTGTATTTTTTGCGACAACCCTTCCAATTTTACGCTAAACTACTAACTCAACTGTCTGTCATTTGAGCTTTCTAGTAAAAGCATAACATCGGTAACGCTAACCAATCTCCAGGTAATCAGGCCGTATAATGTTCACCTCGTAATTACTAGTTGAATAGTTCTGGAACAAAACAGCTTCGTTTTGTAACTGGATTATAACTTGAGTTAAAAAATCCGTTAACACGGATGAACACGGTTCACTTGGAAATGTTATTTTCACTATTTCTGACGACAATGGATCAAAATGATGTTTATATTGCTTCTTGACGTTCACTGTCAATCCGACGCCAAATGACCAGTTTCGCCCCTGTTTAATCTTACTAGATATAGATATTCTGAGTGGGGGATCGAACTCCATTTACTAAAACTTTCACAACTTGACATTCTGTCGGAATCTTCCTCAGGGTTAATCGTCGGCGCGACAAATGACGGTGAGCCAAATCGGTGCAGGCTACGCCACTGCTTCAAGGTCATACACAATAGGTCACTGCAGACGTGGTTGTTGCCGTCAGGCAAGAAGTTGATATTCACTAAGCGTGCTGTTCTTCCAAAGGGGTCTAGTTCTGAGAAAAAGTTGACTCAGGGTCGTCACATAGGTGACCTTACTTTGCTATATTTGGCTCACGTAATTATAAAGGAGAGATTGAAATGGTCTCCGTCATGAAAAGTCTGTGGCAACTACAGTCATTCGGCCTTAGCACGATAATGCCTTAAGGATTAGTAACGCAGACACTCTAAAGTGTCAGCGTAAAGCTATTTTCAATCATGCTTAAATATAAACTGTATCTTATTCGGATACCACAGTGTTCTTGCGTATCGTCCTTATTTACACAAATAAATAATCCGTTGTAAAATTGAAGTTTATTTGCACACAATGTTTACAAATGTGTGCAGCAAACTTTTTTTTGATAGTTTCGAAGAGTGTAAAGTTTAGCTCTTCCGGAAACTGAAGTGTTTTTGCTTATGCCCTCTATTTACACAGATAAGTGATCCATTTTGTCACACACCTGCTAGTACAAAATACCCAGAGTTTACATGGTATATTACTATTTAACAACTGAAAAATTTCAAATCTTCGAAATAACTCAACTAACCTTGAATCACAACTATACAGTCATTTCAATCGAAAGCGAGTTATGGACTTCTAAAACGGAAATTTCCTCCGTTGGTTATCAGAACGCCAATGTATGGTTTGTACATTGTGTTCGTCAACGATAGAAAGTGCGGTAACGGGATGTCGGTTTCAACTGATCGGATATAATTAACTACTTCCAAGTCTGTTATGCAATGATGTTTCGTTACCTCACACTAGCTTGACAACTGAATCGGAATGTAGACAAATCAAGCTGTTATATTAGTATTATAACGGATAACCAAAACATGTGTTACTTTAACAGTATGTATTGAACAACACTACGTTAGAAGTTCGAATGTCCACTGGGCATTAAGTCCAGGCATCGTAACAAATAATGTGAATATATAGAACTGTAAAGAGTACCCCCCCCCCGCCATCCAGAAGAACCAGATGGCATCTACCGTCAAAAATGAAGATAATCCAGATGATCGATTAGCCACCTTCAAACAGTTGTCGACTAGTCAGTACTTGATTTATCAGATTGTACTAAAGTGTTGCATCCATTTATCATACCCATCAAAAGTTGTCCAACTGAATATAGCCATGTTCCAGATATATTTTCCTCTACTCATAGTGTCCACCAGGTTTTGAGGTAAGCAAACAACTCCGTAATTCATCCAAGATTTAGTTAACCCGAATAAACTTGCATTCAAGTTTTACAAATGGATGCACTCGAGTAACTGACGTTATTTGTTTTTTAATGTAAATTCAATTTAATTTGGTTTCATTCGAAATCAAACGTACCAGTCTTGTCAGTATGAAATGAACAAAACTTTCTTCGACCGCTTAGTTTCTTCAATCAATGGACATCTGTGGTAGTAACGAATTGATACGTTGATGTATTAGATCGTTAATCCTCTTCAAGATTTATTCACTAACGATATCACTTTTTAAAATACTTTCTTCCACTTACGTCTTGAGCTGTTTTCATCAGAGTATGTGTCACCGCGAAATGAGCAAAGCACATTTCAATGTCATTTACGATCAATTGGTGAGCGACGTTCGGACGACACTTGGTCTGTGGTTGAAAGACTGCACATATGTATATTAAGTGGGATGTAACATTTCCAGACGTGCAGCCCACGTTTCGTTTCTGAGTGCCATGATTTGTCATGAATTAGGGCGTTCTGATAATTTTGAGATAGGCTATGTGGGATTTACTATATTGTTTTTTAAAACCGTCAGAAAAAACCGCTTTAAATCATATTCTGTCTGTGTGTGCGAACAAAATGTTAGTCTTTTGTCCACTCGAACGGGCGGGACATGTGAACCAAAATATTCTCTGTATAAGCCTGGATGTAGTCAAAACAGAAACAAAACGCAACCTTTTGCGTTGCAAGAAAAATTGTTACAAATTAGCCTATCACCTGTGAGTTTTGACTGTCTGATTCACCATAGTAATTTGTAAACTGGACGATGGTTTCTAACACACACTTCCACCTAGAACGCGGTCATCTACACGTTCTTTCTGTTTGGATCTTCCGTCTAATGTTGTTCGTTCCATTTCCGTACGTGTTATTTCTCTCCCGCTAGATCAAGATACACTAGTGACAGTTCGTGTGACTTGCCGAGCAGGTTGGTTTTATGATGGCATTTTTTCCTGTTGCTGGTTAAAGTCAATCAATTTATTGTCTGGTTGGGATGGTAAGTGGTCACACCACTATAGTGAAGGACTGCAATCAATGTATCATGGAAGTAAGACCATATTTACCTTGACATGTGTCCGTGCCCAGCACATAAGATTGACACAATAAATGGTCTATCCCAGTACGGACAGTACCGCATCAACAAGTTTTTCACAATGTCCACTAGCTTATATAAATTGAATTCACTTTAACGAACATAATATACACAGAAACCCACCTTTTTCTTTCCAAGCGTTATCACACGGTGTCCGTAAATCAAATGCATGATGACTGTAATTAGTCTAGAAATTCATTTGCCACACGAGAACGGAGTAAAGTCATGACCAGATACAATGACAGAACTGACTTATAATGTACGAATATTAACGAATAAAAAATACGAGAGAAGCCACCCAGGTTGAGAAAAACAAAATTGCTATAAGTTGAAAGTGGTCATAGTAACAAATACTAATAACTATACTAATAGATAATGAGTGTGCCGACGCAATTTAGGCTGTCACTTCCGATAGTGAACTTATCCGGCAATCGGATAATCAGTTCAGTATACCTACTGCACTGTTGACAGAGTTAATTCCACGATTCATTTTGAACGTTCAACTCAAATTTACTATGAAGTTTCAATGAGATTCCTTACTAAATATAATGCTAGCAGACATTTTCGTAGGCAATCCGAACCGTCGGCAGCTAGGTCACCCCACAATGAGGATATGATTCTATTGACTTTACGTCGTCTATATTGCTGTCTAGGTAAAAACTGACCATGATGTAACTGCTGTAATTTTCTTGGTCGGTCAGGTGCATTTCACCATCGTGTTTACTTCTAAAGCATAGCCTGATAGCTCGGTTTATTTCTGAAATGACAAAGCACCCAGTAATTAATTAACATTTCTGTTTTTATCATAGAGTAATATGGATCGAGCGACAAGTACGTATCAAACCAGGAAGTAGGACAATCCACAATATGTTAAACCTAACGGCTTTTCGAATCGTTTTATAATACAGAATGTACTTGTAATTGAGTGACAAGATCCGGTTGCTACAGTAAGGGGACAAAAGTTATTTACCGGTCTTCCATTTAGGGGCGATATCTCAACAAAGCCCGATCCGTCGTTTTTATCGATTACACAATAAGGTCTTTCGGCCAAACTGATTAGATGTCCGTGGGGTTCGGAACTAAATGACTGTTTGTTCGTACAATACTTTCGTGTAAACCGTGCAAGCTGTCCTGATTAAAAGTCACACCACCAGTGTGCATTCACATCCCACCTCTTACCCATAAATCTGTGAAGTAAATTTGTGTGGAACAGGATGCTACTCATCAGCGAGCCCGTTGATTCCTCGTTTGAATGTCTGAAATTTGTAACGCTTTACGTGACTCGAAGATATTTTCAAAAGCCCCATCCTGTTGTTTATATACTGCTTCAATTTTGTTCACTCCATACAGTTGTACTAAACTGATGATGACCTGTCGAAAACACTTGTTCATCACGATCTTCATCCGGGGATCAATGGTGAGTTTGCAAAATCAAAACGTTGAGTTTGGGGTGAAAAGTTGAACTTTGAAATGGTGTGATGTATTTTTCGGGCAGTTCCACGAATTACTTGCAAATGAAACTTAGTTGAGTTAACAGCATGTTTTTCCTTAACCCCTAATGAACAAGCAACATTTCAATCTATATCGCAATAATAAATAAATTGCTGATGAGTGTTGGGGGATTTTCGTTTCTCATATAAATTGAGCATCACTCAACCGATCACAGCTTTTGCATTTATATTGAGTTTCGAGTCGGCCCCTTTCAAAAAGAAGCACTAGACTCGAGTTTCACTCCCGTTTTCTGCGATGTTCAGTTTATGCGAAAAAACACATTTCTTCTCCACTAATCGATGATCAAAATACCGCTCACCAAAATAGTGATTTCTGTGATTTCAACTTTGCGAGAAGTCCTTGTCGAGGAGTCATCGACTGGAGTTAACAGAATAGTTATTGTTTCTCCTCTCGAGGCGATCGGGAAACCTGACCATTACTCACAAGTGAAGGTGGTTGGGTGTTCACATATGATAATCCGATCGTGTCTAATTTTGACGCAGTGGTCAACAAGGTTGCCTCATGAAGGCGTGGCCGGAGTTCTAATCCAGGCAGTGGCAATGATATGCACTGCTGACGAGTTCTAATGAGAGCTAGTGTTATTTCTCGAAAGAGTCCGACTGAAAAGTCTTTGGGAATGCGACAGCTGTGATCAAATATGGTAATGTTCAGTTCAAATGAATATGCTAACAAAAGCATAAACAATGTGTCATGGAATTACGCCAAGTAATGTTTTACTAGTAATATGATCCGGAGCCTCCTAGAATTCCCAGATCTATCAAATGGTGTTTGGCTTATAGCATGACAAAATTCGTCTTGAACGCAGGGTTTTGAATTACTTATTCAAATTTTGATCGTCAGCAGAATAAAACAATCGTACACATTAGGCTGATGAACCAGCGGACAACTAGATGCTTGGGAAGCCAGTCCTTGTGTTACGCGACCAAAAGTGCTACAACTGTATTCGGCAAGTTTTCAATTTGTCTACGATTAGTCATGCACGGATTGATCTGCGATCCACTCAATCGATTGCTTGGCAGCATGTAAAACCAAACACAAACAGAGTTGCAAATTTAAGCAGATGATGAGGTGCACACACGAAAAAAGCAGATGATGGATATGATTCTCAAGTTGATTGATCTTGTGTCATTACTTGTGCAAATTAGTTTGAAAATCAAGATTAAACCAATTTGTTGTAATTGCTCACTAATGGTTTGTGAAATTATAGTATCGTAGGCCTCATGCGTTCGTTAATGAATCCGCCAAAAGAGACATTCTTTACGAATGGTTTACAAGGGTAAATTTGGCCTGCTAGGTTAGCAATTACTATGGCACGAAATACTGTGTAAATTGCTTCATTATGAATAACTGAAAGTTGACTTTTGACTAAACTATTCGTTATTTCCACCAGCAACTTAACAATCAGTGATCTTTCATTAGATCTGAAAAAGTATTTCACTGAATTCCTATGTAACCAAATGAATTCGTCCATGAAACTTTTGCCTTCCGTCTACTTTTTCTCAATCCATAAATATGAATTAGTCCGCAATTCAATTTAGTAGGAAACAAATAAAACTAATTAATAAATTGCGAAAAATTTCTCAAAGGAATGCTAACTAAATTAAACTAAATGGTGCATAAAATGCTGAATAAATTAAATATGTGTTTTTATTTAAGTAATAAAATCTTCTGCACATTTTTATATGTTCGTCTCTAAATCATGTAGACAGTTGACTTCCACAAGTTTGAGGGATGAGTTTTTATACTTTGATAGTTGTGTTCATTTTGAATCGACAAACTCGAGTCTCGCATTTGGTGGAACTTGTCGATACTTGCTATTTTCTTCTAGACCGGGATCAAAATTCTTGCTTAAGTGCTAAACAAACGAGTGTGCGGCTTATTGCAATGATCTTCTGAATGTTCGCAGAAAATGTCAGTTTATTTCCATACTTACACAGAACTTGATGTTAACATAAGTCAGACAACTGGGCTAGAAAAATTTAGTAAAATTTAGGTAGTTATTCCCGAAATTATCGTGATGAATATTGCAGTTGGGCAAGAATTACACCAGAAACTTAGACGACTTAGAGATCTTTGTCTGTTTCTGAAAATTGAACAAGAGTGTACAAAATTTGCCATTCTTTCTACATTTATTTCCTTAAAACAAAAGGGTCAAGCTTACGAGCAATTGTTTCTGAAGACACAGGTTCGGATTCAGTAGATTGATTGCGACAGCTTCGGCAAACCGCAAGACTCTTGAACTGGGATGACGTAATAGGATTCTGAATGCACAAACTGAGTCGATAACGTGGTCAGTGGTCAGGAAGTGTCTTGCGACTGCGGACGCTGGTTGATTGTGTATTTCAAAGACATTGTCGTTCTTTTGTAATACAGAGTTTTGCACCCAATTAAGCAAATGTTCCTTCACCCTGGAGATCAAGCACTTCTCGGTTTTGCCTATGTAATTTTATTTGCAGTTACCTGTAGTTTGGTAGACACAATGTGAGGTGGCACCGATAGGCTGATCTCCTTTGATTGACGGGACAGGCAGTTTCTTGGTCCGAGCTAGTACACAGAATTCCGCTGCACTAACTGTTCGTTTAATTGAATTCACTAGTCGTTGAGTTGTTTGACGCATGCTATAATCACCTCTAAAAGGAAGTTCTATATAAACCTTCCGTTTCCTCACTGTGGTCTCCTGTTTGGAAAGTGGTTTTGGTCTGCTATATCTATATATGAACTTTATTGTCAGAAAATGGGGTTAACGCGGTATTTTTTTAAAGGTTCTACAAGACAATTTAAAAAGTTAGCCATGATCATTGACTTATGGACAGATTATTTGTTCGTTGTAAAAAGAATAATTTATTTTCGATCTGCCCATCATCTCTTGACATCCGTGTGCAAACTTTCATGTGTTCAGTGTCTATCAGTTCAATTACTTTACAGAACAATTTAAACCACCTAAACCAATGGTTCAAATAAAATAACTTGGCTTTCAAGGTCAACAAGTGTAGAGTCATGCACGTTAACCATTGCCTTAACGACATAAAGCTGCCTGTGTCAACATGCGAATGAGATCTGGAAACCATTGTGGCAGACAGCTAGTGTTTATATACAAATTTCGTGGCCACGGCTAAAAACACACATATAATCCCGAACCTCCTAAGAAGAAGTTGTGGATAGTTCCATCCTGGAATATCTCCTACTACGCTTGCTGCCGTAATCCGCATACATCTGGAGACGAATATACGGGCCTAACATACTTAAAGGAGATTTAGCATTTGTTGAAAGTGCTGAGTGACGGGCGACAATTAGCAAGAATGACTCAGGAAAATTCTCTGTCCAAAGAGATTGGCAGAGTTTGGTCAACTGTCATTGAATTGCAGACTCCTCAAAAGATACCCAATTCTAGTCAACAAGAGGTTCTACCCCCCGAGTCGTCTGTTGACATATCTCCCTCCACTAAATAAGGATGAACGTTTAAGAGGTCACTCGTTGAAACTGAGTGGTGGCGTAAGTAAGTTACCTTGAAGACGGGACTGCTATACGGTTAGGATGTGTTCACATTGGAACATAATGCTTGATTCTGCGGTCACCGCTGAGATGGTTGAAAATTTCCAACTGTCACTCGGTTAGCGCGTACTTGAAAGGTAACCGGCACTACATGTTTCCTAGCTACTATACTAACTCAATCACACAGATCGTCAGCTGCACAAGTCCGACTGAATGCTCTTTAAGTGTGTTTCAGTGTTCGTTAATCAAATGATTGCAACCAACAGCTTCATTGAGTTTTCCCGTTATTTATTTCCATTCAATTTTTCTATCCACCTACAGACCGACAAATAACTTTTACCTACTAGCAGAGAGACGGGGACACAAGCAAACATCTTTTTCCCCTCTGTAACAACCTATGAATCTGATAAATCTTTTATCATCTCTAATCAACGTTGGAGTTGATCTCTGCTCGCAGAACGTCTTTTCTTTGATTGTCACTGGTGCTGTACATTCTTGAGCATCACTCAAAGCCGATTTTGATAGTCCTTTGTGATTTTGAGGATTCTCATTGTTGCCAAAGTATACCTACAGAAGGAACAACCCGGAAGCTTGTAGTTAAGAAGCATACACCAGACAGTACAGACTAAGATATTTGACCGTTCACCGCATTCGGCTGACAATGGAATACCTAAACTGTCATTTGGGACTATTAGATCCATCTCTGTTTCTAACAACGAAAATACCAGATTACATATACTCTGTAGTGTTTCAACGATTTCATACCAGAACGTCAACCGACTGTTTCAGACGTGTACTTTTAGTGGATACAATATTGTAACGAAAAGACGTCCTTCAATTTGGTCATTCATTCTATTTCGGCTGCCACGTCTCGCCCGTTGGTCCGATCCGGTCTAGCGATGACTCACCCGGTCGCCCACGCCGTTCTTCATCCGCTCACCGTGGGTGTTTGAACGCATTTCCCCCCTGCGTTGGGGTATTCCGCCGAGAGCTGGAATGCTCGCACTTCCTGCCTGACAATCCCCCACAATATGCCGTGTTATAAAAGTGAGTCAAGTCATAGCGATCAACGCTGACTGATATTTCGCCAGTTGGAAGGCGATTGGTAAAAAATTTTGGGATTTTTTCAAAAAATGTTTTTCATCAACAATTTGACTCACATTTTTAGTCTTTAAAATTAAATGCGATTCAATTAAAGTAATTATTTTTCTAAGTGAAACAAGTTTCTAAACTGCGAAATGCATAAATTTACAGTGGTTGAATCGTGCATTTCTGACGGGAATTTATGGACATAACATTCCAGGAGTCTGATTGAAACACGATCGAGCCAACTGATGTGAATTCACTACCCAATCTTATATGGATCGATATTCAAGGAAGAATCCTGTCTATGAGGACGATACTAAAACCATGCGGATTATGTAATAGCGATTTTCCGAAAAGATTGAAAGGAAAGTTTGACACGGCGAATGTACAAGATAATCCTCAAAACACAGTTGCCAAAACAGTAGTTCTACAAGTGCCGCTCATAGGAAACAGCTTGTCCCGATTAGTTGAACAGCGCTTGGAATCAGCTGTTGTCGCAAGGCCACTCGTGATACTAAGTCCGACTTATCACCTTCTCCAACCCAGATTAGGGACCGACGTCTTAGGTCACCAAATCAAAGGTAGTCTGTGAATAGGTATGCAGATGATGGGGATCTAATGTTTGCAAAACTGACCAGCATTTTGGATTCAGGGTCACGGAATGTCTGTCAAAATAGGTTCAGTATACAGTTATTCACTCAAACAGCTTAACAGCAGACATCCCGAACGGTTTTGTGTCATCGATCTGCAAGCATTATCTGATGACTCTACATGTGATTGAATTCACAAAACCGTTTCATGTTCCGTTCTCAGCTCCGTACAGTATACCGAAACAGTTGCAGTCAGAAACCGAAATCCCGATCTTTGCAGGTATACTAACTGGCTTTTATAGCAATATTTCATGTGTAACAAGCAAATTAGTTTAGAAAATCGGCGTTTTTGTAATCGTCTTGTAGTTTTGAATTTTCTAAATGCAACCCGTTGGTGTATCGGTGTATCGGAATCTACTCCAGCGTGATTTGCCTAATGTTAGTGTTTTGATTGCTTGGGAGAAATTGAGAGTGCACATACATATCTGAATACGTGTTTGGTAATAAGTGTATGTAGTAAGGGTTTTTGGTTAATGTAACCAAAACAGCTGCAACCAATTGTGAATGATTTTTGGCTTGTGTTAATGCATATGTTTTCATGGGCAAATTAGAATTCCAGCTTCAGCCGAATATTCAGAGTCTCCATATGTACCGCCGATATGTAGACGCTATATTTGTCGTTATAAAGTCACAAAATGAGCTAACAACCATCCTTCAGATTTTTAATGCAGCACACACTGTAGTATCCACAATTCACAGTTATATTTCACAATTTAATTTTTGTACATTTTTGTATATGTCGTTTTGTTAACTTCATCTGTAAACTTGTTTGAAACCATCACTTTTTAAGTTGATTCGTCAACATGAATAAACGGGAGTTACTGTACATCTCTCTGTCTTCTTCATTCATGCGGATTTATGAAATGGTAAAGTGACTGGACGATAAAATAATTTAGCACTGCGTATCAGTTGATCTGTCGACGCTCAACGTTCATCATCTCGTGTCGCGTGTGGAATTATCTATCGGTCGCTTAACGAATCTCATCTCTGGCGCCATCTTTCTTTCTTGTGATGGTCTATTCAATCCAGCGGACCTCAACTTATATGTGAGTTGTTTCTATTTTACCGATACGTCTTCGGTTTAATTTGTACGCTTATCTTTTGAGTCTATCCGTTACCGTTACAACTCTTCTTTGGTAGTACCATATTTTGGTCATTTTTATCATTTGATTGATTAGCACACTACAAAATTGATGAGCTCGTCTGTTTTTTCCGAACAGTTCTTTATCAAGTCCTTTGATATTAGCAATGCTTGACGACACTATGGACATTGACATTAAAACCGAACGCAGTGTTGCTTTAAAGTTGCCCGAATACCGCGCCCGAAATCCTCGAATGTGGTTCCATCAGATTGAGGTCGTCTTTACTACCAGGTGGATAGCATCAGTGTAAATAAGATTATCATACGTGGTGCAATCTCCTCCCTTTAATGTCGCGGCAGAAGTGGAACATCTGCTGGAATAAGTCCCGTACGATTTTTCCCATACCATTTTAAAAAATGCCACCATAAAACGGACTGGGAAGTCAGAAGCTAAACTGTTACATGAACTGTTCAACTTAATCTAACCAGGCGACCGGTCCCCATCCCATTTGTTACGTTATGTGAGAGGTCTTTTGGGCCTGCGGAAGCTCGACGATGCCACCTTGGAGCAGTTGTGGGCGAAAAAGCGGCCGTCTGCGGTGCAACCCATTTTGGCCGCAATGGATGATAGCTCAGTTGGCAAATTAGCAGCTCTTGCGGACAAGGTTTCGAAAATCTTCCCCTCACAACCGGTGTGTGCCGCAACCATATTTGTTCCCACGTCGTCCCCTTCAGTTCCAATTACTGATGATAGTCTGTAACTTTTGATGGAAAAGATGTGCCATTGTATGGAAAATATGGCTACGCAAATTATTGACCTGAAGAGGCACCCATCTAAAAACCGTGCACAATCTAACTCCCGCAGTCAAGATGGTGTTGTTACCACCAAAACTTCCAACACAAAGCGAAGAAGTACACCCAACCGTGCACGTTTCCGAATCCGCCACGCGCCACAGTCAAACCGGCATGCCAGCCAGTAGAGGCGGCGACTGTCACTGGCCCACCAGGTACCAGCCACCTATAGTTCATCAGGGACCGACCGACCGGCTTACGGTTCCTTATCGCTACCGGAGTCGAGCTCAGCGTCATTTCACCGCAACTAAATGATTGACTTCAGTGTGGCCAGTATTCTTTACAGGCCGCAAATCAAAGTCGTATCAAAACCTACGGGGAACGCTCTCTCACCGGCGATCTCGGTTTCCGGCGATGTTTTCGATGGATATTCCTACTTGCTGATGTTTAAACGCCACTGATCGGTGCCGACTTCCTGGCACATATCAACCTTTCCGTTGATGTCAAGAGGTGTAAGCTAATTGACAACATCACTGCATGCAAGGTAAACGGTGTCCAATCGACGATCGCATCAATCGGTATCCGACCCGCTCTTCCACCAACACCGTCATTCGCAGCACTGCTGAATGATTTCCCTTCGTTGACTCGGCCGTGCACACATGCCGAGACGGTTAAACACATTGTGGTACACCGTAGTATAACACGTGATCTTTCGATTTTTGCTCGTCCACGCCATTTACATTCAGACAAACTCAAAGTAGCCATAGCTGAATTCGAACATATGCTTCAGTTGGGTATAATTCGACCTTTGAACAGTTCTTGGGCAACACCGCTACGCATGGTACCCAAAAAGTCCCCGGGTGATTGGCGACCTTGCGGTGATTACCGTATTCTCAACAACTGCACAATCCTGGACAGGTACCCTATACCACATGTCCACGATTTTTCTTTAGGACTCGCTGGCGCTATTATCTTCTCCAAATTAGACCTAGTGCACGCCTATTACCACATCCTGGTCGCGGAAGTGGACATCCCGAAAACACCCATTACAACACATTTTTGACTTTGGCGTTCACAAGAATGCCATTTGGGCTCCGTAATGCGGCTCAAACATTTCAGCGGATCATGGATGAAGTATTACTTGGACTTTCCTTCACGTACGTCTACGTCGACGATGTTTTGACCATTAGCCGCTTAAACGAGGAGCACTTCTCTTATCTCCGTGCTTTTTTCGACCGTTTCGCGCAGTTGATGTTAAAATCAACACCAACAAGTGTGCCTTCAGAGTTAACTCACTAGATTTCCTGGGACATCGCATTGACCAAACCGGCATAACACTTTTACCAAATAAAGTTGAGTCTATCTCGTTTTTTTCCGATTCCCACTACGATGACACAACTCCGACGATTTCTCGGCATACTTAACTATTATCAACGTTTCAGTCTTCATTGCGCGGACGTTTTAAAACCTCTGACAGACCTGGTTGACTCCAAACGTGAATCAGTCGAACTCCCACCCGAAGCCAAGACAGATTTCTCAGCGGCAAAAGAAGACCTATGCCACGCCAATAAACTGTTCTTCATCAGCTGCGATCCAAACACCCGCCTATTTTCATTGCGATGAATGGTGAATAACAACTCTTAGCTTTTTTCTTCCAAAAGCTTCAACCAGCACAAACCAAGTACAGCACCTTTAGACGTAAACTGCTGGCAATTTATTAGGCGATCTGTTACTTTCTGCACCTTTTGAGAGACCGACACTTTGTCATGCAAGCAGACCACAAATCTTCGAAGTTTGCTTTTTACGCCAAATCCGACCGATACTCTCCGCGTGAAATCAGACATCTGGACTATATCTCCCAGTTCACCACGGACATCCGGCACCTACTTGGTGAAACCAACACTATCAGCACTATCATATCTTGACGTCAACTTAGTCTAATTGCCACCATTCTTCGATTTGTCAAAAATGTCCGCAGCCTAGCAGTGCAGTGAGGACATGAAGGACATTTCCATCTGTAAGTCTTTGAAACTATCTACCATGCTTCTGCCGATACAAGTTGGTGACATTCTGTGCGACACTTCAACGGGTAAACCTTGGCGGTTTGTCCCACTTTCGTACCGTCGTACTGTTTTTACTCATTTCCATCGTTTGTCCCACTCCGGAAAACGCGGTACCTTGAAGCTGATTGCACAGCGTTTTGTTTGGCCCTCCATGGACAAAGAGGTTCACCTCCGGTCACAACAGCGTACGTTTAGCCAGAGTTGTAAAGTGCACAGGCATACGGTTACCACACCTGGCATATTCTCCCAGCCAGAAGCCCGTTTTTCACATGTACACCTTGACACCGTTGGCCCACTATCACTCTCCAACGATTGTAAGTATATGCTGATCGCAAATGACCGTTTCACCCGTTGGCCTTTGGCTGTGCCCATTAGAGATGTTTCAGCAGAGACAATTGCTAAAACCTTCTTGGAACATTGGATCGCTAATTTTGGTATGTCATCTACAATCACTACGGATCGAGGCACCCACTTTCAATCCTCCCTTTTTTGCAACTTCACGGAGTTGCTGGCTTGTACGCACATTAAAACAACAGCGTACCATCCTTGTGCTAACGGTTTAGTCGAACGTTTTCACCGACAACTAAAAGCTTCGATAACCGCGCAGTCGGACACAACAAAGTGGAGCGAACATCTACCACTCATTCTCCTTGGAATCCGGTCTACCGTTAAAGAGGACATCGGCTGTGCCACCTCCGAATTAGTTTACGGTACCAAATTGCACCTCCCAGGAGAATTGATTCAACCATCGACTCATTCAGACCCAGGTGCGGATTACATTTCACGTTTACGACAACGCATTTCCAGCTTTCGTTTCACAGTGACCCGTCAACATTGGCGCCGAGAACACAAATCTCCGGATTTGTTCACATGTAAGTTAGTGTTTATGCTCCAGGGCGTCACCAGGAAGCCATTTCAACTACGATACCTCGATCCCTTCAGGGTAGTTGAGCGAGACGAAAAATTCTCCATTATCCACAGGTCTGGAAGAAACGAATCCGCATCCATTAATCTATTAAAATCAGTCTATATATAGAAGGATGTTGACCCATCTGACCCGATGTTAACTGGAGGCAACCACTCCTCACCCTCGACAGTATCATATCCGCGTGCAGCCCGGCCTCCTTGTTTTCTTGAACAACGCAGCACACACCTCACTGCGCTTCACTTCAGAAGAGAAATCTGTCAACGAGTTCCAATTCTTAGATGTCAAACTGACCAGGCGTGGAGACGGTACACTGAATAGGTCAATATATCACAAATCTACATGGACAGGTCAATATACCAATTTCAACAGTTGTGTGCCCCTTAAACAGAAACAAAATCTAGCGCAATGCCTGGTAACTGGAGCAAGAAAGATTTGTTCCGATAACCCAGTAGATCAAGCACTGAACACAGTTCGAAATCTATTGAGGGGAAATGGCTATACGGAGCAATTCAACACTTCAAATACGAAGGCCAAAATCCCGCATGAAGTAATGCCCACAGCTGAAAAGAAAGCCTTGTTTATAAAACTCCCGTTTAAAGGAGACACTGTAGCAGATCAGTTTAACCGCTGCATGTACCGGTCACTTGGACGTACCTTTCCAGCGGCAACCTTAAGAAGTTGGTTCACAACAATGTCGATGATTGAGCCTGTAAGACAAGCTACCAGTCCACGATCAATCAATGCTCGTGTATTCATTTTCATGCTGCTGTTGTACTGCAGAATATGTTGGTCGTACGACTAGGCGCTTGTCATAAAGGATCAAGAAACATCATTCAGCCTGGATTGGAACCAGTTGTCGCCAGTCACTTAACAGCGCCATCGTTGCACATCTAGTTGACAGCAACCATGACATAGACATCAACAAAGCATTCCAGGTTGTCTACAGAGTTGCGAACACTCAACCAAAAACAGTCCGTTAGCGCATTCTGGCAACCACTGTATCGATCTCTATTAGATTACGCAACCCTAATTTGTGCTCTTAAAAGAAGTTTGTTCAGTCATTGCAACTTCCGTGGCTACAGGTCAATCATATCCAATCTAACAAACGTTCGACTTTGACCGTATGACGTAACATCCAGTCAACATCCGGTCTGGGCCTAACCAGTTATTGTGTGCATAGTCTAGTATTATCCTTTATTGTCACTCGCGAGCCATCACTTCTTGCATCTTGCGCTCTGTCTTAAAACGTCTTGATGAAACCTATGTAAATGTATTGAATTGAGAAAGAATTATCGAAAACAATTATTCATCACATCGTTACTTTTGATGTTTTGGGAATTTTCCGACGTTTGTGTTAATGCATTTATATATGGACCTGACGAAAAGTGTTAACCGTTAGCCAGCTTAGTGGAAGGAATATAGGAGAGACTTTTAAGATGATTATTTCTTTCTGAATGTCCGACTGATTTATTTCGGCTTTGGTCTCGTTCACATTGAGTATATTTATCTGATGAGTGTTAATAGAATGTCGAACACAACATGAGCAAAGACCATTGAAGCAATAGTAGTGGAGATTTGGCTGGTTGAATCAAACCTATATATGCGAGCAGTCAACGCAAATAGAGGGTACAGCATAGTGAATCAATATGAACCCATGTCGATGCGGGAATGTGTGCAACCAAACCAAGTTGTGAATACGAAATGTTATTTACCACAGTTGATTAAGGCTTGAACAGTGATTAACAACTCAGTGAAAGCTATTTTGCTGTCTGTTTTTCTCAGCCGTTATTATTGGGAGAAATCGGTGCTTGATTATGCGACTGAACCCATGTTTTTACTGGGAGCGATTTTTTCTACTGATAATCATGTTTTTCGAACTGTTATGTTAGGTGACTTCGACTCCTTCAAATGTCACACGACGATGAGTAGTTTTGTTCAAAATTTATCTTGCATGCAATGAAAATAAGCGCTTCAGAATGTTAATTGTTAGTCCAGATTTAAATTCATTTATAATACATTCAGAGAGTAAACAAATTGTTGCACAACCAGTAGGCACAAAGTGAATGTCTGTTGTATCTGAGATGGCGTTGGTAGCTGTTAGTAACTGATAGCGTAAACCACCTCAAATCGAGTCCCACAATTTATGTACATCCTAAAAAACCACCGTAATGGGCGTTTGAGTTCTTTCGGACTAATCGCGTAAAAAAAAGATACAAGTAAATAGTGTTGTATCCGAAATTC
>JTDE01000082.1:82182-106554 GCA_014338405.1 Paragonimus skrjabini miyazakii
ACTTTACCCCTATGATGTTGGCGATTATTTTGTAAAATAAATTAACCGATTTGTTTTCGATAGGTCATAAGACTGAAATCTGTTTTAAGCGCGTTTATTGGAAATTAATTGCACACAAACGGGGGAAATTGGTTGCAATAGAATAACATAATCATCTCGTGCAGTAGATAGGTACAAAGGCAAGCACAATGCCGTATTCGGTATTGAACTGCCAATTAGATACACAATCAGTAACAAGCCGACACAAGTTATAACCCGAACTCTTTACATTGGCTACAAAATAACCGCACACTCAATCGACATGCTCGCTATCTTGGCGGCTTTGCATTCCTATTGACAAAATGAACACAATGTTAGCAGAAAATACTAAGATTACTGACCAGTTAGCATAAAATATTAACAATTAAAAGAAATAACTGGGTCTTTATGAAATGGGATTTACGTAATGAGGCGTCGACATGCTGAACGGTTATAGTAGGTTACCAAATTGAGGAAACGAAATAGGACAGACGGTGTTCAGTTATTTCAGTGTGAGTTAGTTTCTTAATTGATACCCAATGCCACTGTTTCAGTAATTATGAAGACCAAAAGTATCTGCTATTCGGTCGATGAACGTGTACTGTTGGTGTTTCATGTTAGTGTTAACTTCACCCATCAGATATGTCCCACTCGCTAAAGTAGATGAAATGCTACCGGTGAATTCATTAATTGTTATCCCCTCAAAAATAGGTGCCGCTATTTCTGCCGCTGATTGACGGAACTGATTTTCAATGATCTGTAATAATACAAATGTGTGGTTTGGGTTTTTGTCTGTTACCTCATTCCAGTTGAGGCATCAAGTTTATTTATGGAGGTGAGCTCTTATGAGCTTCCTGTCGTATCGGGAACTAATCCTACCACTCGCTACATGCCTCATATCGATAGAGCTGCATGTCGCCCTGTTATTTTCGTCTGCACCACCTGGCGCCCAGCACCTTCAGCTTACTCATGCCTTTTGCTAATCCATCAAGTTAAGTTGTATCTACTGAAAAGCTGAAACCTTATCTGTTCCAAATTGGTCAATTCAACTTGTAGTAGGAACAGAACATATGCAAACTAACACTCCAGGCATATTAGACGGTCGTATGAAAACCTATCCACACTCAGATAATAAATAGCTCAGCTGGTAGAGCGCTTGCCGCGTTTGGACATGGTGTTTCTGTCGCTGGTTCGAATCCAGCCGAAGTCCAGATTTTTCGCAAATGGATCTCTTCTAAATTATCAAATCTGCCGAACTACTTATCAGTAAATAAATAAAGTGTCCCAGTAACCGCAGATTTCATTGAACGATGGTACATACTTAGCTACTGAAGCAACTGATGCTAATTTGCTCAGATAACGTTGGGATGGCTCTTCATACCGAAGGCACGTTGAGATTAGGCAGCCTTGAGGTAGTTGTCGTGGCCGTTTTCCTTCTCGTTGTATTTTCCATAACAGCTTGGTCGTCAATGTCGCAAACTTGTCTGCATTAACTTACTTAAGGATAAAATGGCGACAAAAACGAAATGACCGTGCTTTTTTTTCCCGCAGTGTAGAAAATAAGCTCAAGTGGAATGTGATGGGTTTCAGTTATGAAATCGGGATTCGAAATCCAGTTATTAACAGTGTTGTGTTCGGGTAGTCTGAAAGTGTGTAACTCTAATGCCTCTTGGTGTGTTACATGGCATCAAAAATGTAACAGTTTCACTACTGGGAAATGACACATTTTGCTTCATGTTTCCTGAAGAGGAAATGAATGACTAGCTTGATTAGCACGATGGCTGGTACTTGGAATATGTAATCATGAAGAATTGTATTCATTTTCTATTCGTCCGTCTTTCACAACATGACACATTTATCCGTTACGCTTGTAAATCTATAACTGTGTTGAGTAGACAAAACTTGATAAGTTTGGGTTTTTCCTATAAACCAACGGTTAGATTTTGGATGTTAGAACCTGTCAACTCTCATAAGCCTAAGAAACGCTGTTTCTGGCTAAATTTTAATTTTAATAGTCGGCTAACTATCTCGGTATTTCCAGATAAAAACGCCTTCTTTTTTCGCAATATATCAAGCATCTTACAATCTAGTTTATCCATGAACGCAAATAAATCTGATAAAAAATCCCAAAGTCAGTCCTTATACTTTTCTGTACTGTGTTATTACAAGGCTGTGCCGACTTCTGTTTCTCTAGTTAAGCTGTTTAAGCTGTTCTCCCGAGAATTTATTATATACTGCCCAACAGTTTCGTTAACGATGATTATGCAACCAAGTTTTTTCTTCAGTCTTTTTTTAATAATCCTCGTGAGGTTCATCTAAAATGTCATATTATTACTCTGGTCAAATCAATTCAAATTGATAACATCTTTGTACAACCGAGTGGTGACATTTCGGTGTAGATATTTAACTGCAGCTTCAGAAGTGGTTATACAGACCATACATATCGACCCGGTAGAAACACCTAGCGGGGCTTGTATCAGACATGAATCATGGTGAACTAATAGACGAACACTACATGGAGAGTGACGAAACTGCTATGCTATATCACTGTTTACCTAAAAGTGAATAGTTATGTCGTGGATAAAGTAGAAGTGGACCGAAAAAGAGTAATATTACAGAATGTTTTGTTGAATTTTCAAGAAACAATAAGGTGTATGAAGTCAACGAAAACGGGTCAGACTGTGTTTAATATGTGGTTGCGTGGTTTGAACCAGAATGTATTCTCTTTCTCCGGATGTATAGGAAAAATAAAGCCAAACATTGCAACCAGTATGAGGGAAATTACACAGTAGTATAGTTATAATTTGGAGTTAAATGGTGGATAAGGCTCCGAGCAACAAGGTGTAAAACAACGGCTTTTATTATAAGCAGTATGGGGGGGATTCGATTGTTTGAAAGAGTCCCCATTGCAATAAGTCCGGACATCGGCTAGATTTGATACATAAACAATAATACAATTTCAGCGCTCATCGGTGTCGTTGAGGAAGTCTAGCGTGAACTGACTGAGACTTCCTGCCATGGTAGTAGATCCCCTGGATAATTTGGTTTACTTCATATAACATAATGGGTTGGTTGAGTAACTAGGACCAAATATGAAATTTCTGAGCTTTTGGTTTGACTTTGTAACTCAAATGGTGGGATACGTGACGTGTCTGGTAATGTTGTTTCTAAGATTAGGTCAGAAATGATTGCACACGGTTTAGAGTTAAAATAACGCCCATATGTCTGTCAAGCAGATATAGTGGAACAAGAACCTGATTATGAAAGGGTGGATCACAGTAAACAAGCCGGTGACAATCACGTTGGCCTTTTAGGAATCGGAACAACATTTTGAAACAATAAGTGTTTGATCACCTTTAAACGAACTCTCTACAGAAGTGAAGTAGCGTTAGTAGTTAGACGAACACTTCTAGCTATACTTTACACAGCCTGTTAGGATTAGAAAGTAAATACAAGAAGAAACAAACATGAGATAAACGAAAGAGAAGCCGCGTTTTCCAAAACGCTTAAATTAAAGTGTGCCACAAAGGAAGTTTGTCTGTTCGACAAAGCATCTTGGTTCAGCTTGTTAAAACTCTGCTACAATCCAGAAGATATGTAGATTTTTGTTGGTTTTTTCAAAGTAACTAAAACTTGCTAAACCATGTAAACGAAGTGAATGACGATGCAAAGTAACCAAACATAATAACGTTTAAATGAGTCTTTACGCATGTTACTGATAACCACACTATTCACTTGAACTTTCACGAACAATTTCAGAACGATGGATGTGTTAACTTATGTTTGGCGTTCCTAGCACAACTATCAGCGTTCTAGCAATCTCCCCCCCCAAAAAAAAATCCCAACAAAACTACTGTAGAGTATTAATCCCTATTAGTCATTGACAACCGACAATAGAATCAGTATTTACGAAATTAACTAACGAAAACTAGGACATACCTCACCAATAAAAAGTTTGACATATCTAGACAAATTATGACCAAACATTTGTCAGTGAGTTGATTAATTGTCTAGGGCGGAAATCGAAAGTTTTTTTGGACACATTCAAAATCTCTGAACTCTCAATCTACTCCATTAGTGGGAAAATCACGCTGCGATGAGAAACGACAGACTGATTAGCCGTCAGCTTTGCTAACGCACAAATTAAATTGTTTAAGTTTCACCTTTCTATCAGACCAAAAACTATGTATTTCCCTATATATATATCCTAGTAATCAAAGCATCGACAAATTTGACAAGAAGTGTTACACTCTGTTTTAAATTGGTATAGACTTTGTAAATATCTGTCCTCGTTCAAGAAGAAAACTATTTCGTTCAAACACACAGTAATTAAGTAACCGAGTGGTTCATACTAACCCTTTAAATATTGATTATTGTGAAAGTAACAAAAACTTTCTAGTGTAACACTTTATTTACTCTTAGGAATTGGTGCCATGTTGCACTATGAACTTACAATCGTATAGATTGAAACATTGTTTGCATTAGCTAATCTTGAACGCAACCGTAAACAATTTCATAGGTATGTTTACTATTTTGATCCCGATTGGTTCCACTTCTGTTTCTTGAACACTTAAACAGGTGTATATGTAAGCAACTGCATTTCTATGGGTATGAAGTGGATCAGACACAAGTTAAACTGCACTAATAAACTGTAAACAAATCTAAATGATTTTGTGTTTACTAAAACAAACTATATGATGAAATTTGAGAAATTTCAAATTTGTCCTATATGGAACATTCAAAGTGTTGTTCTGCTACTAGTTCAGTTGCAACCAAACTATTGATAACCATCTTAAGGTTTGTGTTACGCAATCGAAACCATTTCGCGGATTGATGCTGTCAGTTTTAACATTGTAATGTCTTCCCTATTGTGAAGTCCTACCAAATGGTTCATGTCGTTTTTGTGAGTCTCATCCAGATACTTTTCACTCAAATGAGATTCTGCCAGTCCGATTCCATTAGATAGATAAGTTCAACCTTTACGTACAGTGTCACGATCGATTCCCTAACCAGGGAATATGTTAAATCTTGACTTCCCCGTCGGCGTTGCAGGGGAAGACGGACAAGGTCTTGATTTGTTATGTTCTTACATCGTCCGCTGAATACCTTCTTAGATCGTCATGCGACGGTTTAGGTTGGTATGATGATACACATGAAGAGGATGCCGTTGTAAACACATTTGTCGCTAATGAGGTCAAATAGAGACCCATGCCCTTTTGTCCTATGGCCGACTCATTTCCGGTTGTCCTTAACGGGGTTCAGATATGACGAGCAAGAATATTTCATTCAATCCGAATACCTTACAACTGCGTTTTCTATTCTACTGGAATACTTAAAATGTTATGCGTTGTGAAACTAATCTGTGGCATGTACGGAGGAGTTGGTGGAATACTGTTAAGCCGAAGTAAACCCTATCTTCTTATACAGATTCCTACTTATTAAACTGATCAGAAGTTGGACAAATTTAGAAGACAGGCAACTGTGAATAACAGTGACTGCAACTGAATTCGATTCAGCGTCGAAAACAATATGCCAAAACGCGGCAGATGTTCTACCAGTCGAGTTTTGAATGTGAAAACTGGAAAATTTCACATTTAGACTTCGCCTTACATCTGTCACATTGTCTGATATGGAATGTACCAAATAATCCAAGGGATCGACTATCTTGGCAAAACGTATTGAGGGAAATCCATAACTATCAATGTGGAACAGTGAAACTCTACTACTTATATGTTGTTTTGGCAGATTTTTCAATTCGGAAGTAAACAATCAAGGTTTAGTCCGGATTCAAACCAGCGAGGAAAATAGCATGCCTAAGCTCCAGGCGCTTCTCCGTGACTCAGCCGTTGGGGCATGCTGTTTCCGGTGCTGGTTCAAATCAACCTCAGCCCTGGTTTTCATAACTGAGCATTCTTTAAACTTACCGAACGGCTAAATTTTGTGTGTAGGAGATGTTTGAGATGGTGCACTTTCTCAAAGAAGTTCATTGATGCTCTACCTGCCTAGGTAAGTGAAAGGATTGCTAGTTTTCGGTGGGGCGTAAAAATCTGTGACAAAATGATGTAGTGGAACAAGCCAGTCTGCTTCATATTGAAACGAATATTTTTGATTGCTAGGACGTTTCACCCAGGTGTATGAACTATCGGCTTAGGACATAGAGAAAACTACAAATTGCATTCAACCGCACAATCTAATGCCCGGAATTTATTGTTATGAAGAATACACACCCTTAGGCAATATATAACGTTCTTTGACAAGGGCGGGTTAAGTGTCTCTAAAATACATACATGACTGACGCAAACTCTAAAAACAGTAAGTAATAAGCTGTATGAATGAGCGCATTAAAGATTGGTGCTCTGATTCACATGCGGCACATATTAAATTGTTACACTTACTGCGCATAGGAGATCGTGGACGGACGTGTGGAACTGAAGCATACGTCCATTCGAATATTGATCAGTTTGACCAAGACCAAGTCTACCATGCTCTTGACTGTGTCTTATTTTTTCTGATAAGCGGTTTGTGCAAAATACCTATCAGTTTTCTTAGTAGATCTTCCTTCGTATCGGCAACCGTCCAGACAGAAAAGCATGAGAAGTTTTTTACACCGTGAAAACCGAGGCGCTAGTTATCAGTGCATTAAGTTCTTACAAACTGAGCATAACTTATGTGCTATACAGCAACACAAATCCTTGTCTTGACGACTTCTCTGAACTGTCTAACCCAGTTCCTCTTTAAGAGTATTACAACTGCAGACACTCCTCTTATAAGAACCTTCGCTGAACGAGCTAACTGCTCAGAAGGTGCCTCAAATTAACTTCCTTCTAAAGTAGTAAAAACAGTGTCTTAGTCTGATTCATCTGTTCTTAATGCTAGATGCATATATGTCAGCAGAATACAGTTAAACTGTTAAGCGCAGACTTGCTTTTATGACCGGTTACAAGTCCCGTGTTTCTGTCAGTGTTTTACTCGGACTCAAGTATATCATAGTAAATCTTGAAATATGTGCCAAACAACCTTTTCTTTTACTTGTAGAGAGTGTTGAACGTACGTTTTAAGTTACTGCTATCGAAGTTATTGCGTTTGATACTGTTTTTTCTCGTGATTAGGTTTGTCTGATACCGTATATATTATAGTCAGTGGTTGGTTAACAAAAACAATCTTTGTCGTCTCTAGTCCTCCCACCTTGTGGTGACCTGAACATCACATTGTCAAACTTTCTGGCAAGATTTATTGTTTGTATCTAAAAGAACACTATCAAAAGATCTCCTACAATCTCCTAAGAAGATGTTGTTTAACTCAACTGAGAAATTCCAAGTTTTAAAGCAAAAGTCACAATGCAACAACGGCAGCAAATAGATTACGAGGATAAACAGTTTACCATGCCCGACAAGTTTGACTGTCAGATTGTCTTCAAGAAATCAGCTACGAAGTAGCGGTGAAGGGGGTTAATCCGAATAGGATAAAAAAACATAATATTTATGAGAAATGCGCTTCTGCTGAACAGTCAACAATAGTGAAAGCCAATAAATTAAACCAATGTTCCAAAACCGAAGAGTCACATTATGCATTCAAAGTTGGATAATAGACAACAGGTTTTTTACATACCAATCATTCTAACAATGTTACAAAAAAAGGGTCAAAGTTATTTTCAGTCCAACAGAAAACAAATAGGAAGTGCAAACTATACACAGGCGTGTAATCTGGCTGGAACATATTGGATAGTATTTACGCGTGTCTGACCTTCAAACGTAGATACAGACAAGTCGGATTATTCATAGTCAGATAGCGGTTTATGAACTGTTTGAAGTAGTATGTTTGCTTAAGATAAATGTCAGAATGTATCACTTTCAGTACGTAAGAACTGAGTATTTTGCCATTTTCTCCTCTTTTCAGGTGAATACAACTCAATACTCATCGATCATTAAACTTTCGATGTGAGAAACTCAAATAAATGATTCTTTTTTTTCATTCAAAGTGTGACACTTTCTATTTTGAGGATGTCAGTAAAACTGCCGTCGACTCGGCAGTTGTTTGTAAAATCTGTGGATTTTTGTGTCCTTCAACAAAGATTGTACAGCAGGCTTTTGAGCAAGGGATTAGGAAGTCCTATGGTGGACTAACACATTTATGTTCACGACTAAACTATTTATTAGTTATATGTGTTATTTTAATCCGTCAAACCATATGACCACTCACAAAAAATTTGAAAATAGAGCTCCCCCTGTTAATCCACATCCATTAGATTCACGTTAACCCCATCATATAGGAAATTCACATACCAGATATTTGTTTCAATCGTTTTACTGTAACACGCAATTTCCTGGAGTATATATTATCTTACGTATTGCATGCCCTATGCATAACATGATTGAAATATCTGCTAAGGGTGTTATTTTAGTTTAATTGTCGCTTTAACTTTTGTTTCTAATTCATTGGGAAGTACTAAATGGTTTGTTACAATCGTTCAGACATTAACGCCGAGTGATAATCATTCTGAGTAATTAAAACAATAAATTGACATTATGCATTGGAAAGCATTTGAGGCAACTTTTGTCGAGAATGAGTTGTTGTAAACGAGCTTCTGTCTTACCTGACCGCAGAAGTTAGAAGATCTAAAGTGACTCTATAACACAGGAGTACTACCGGGAAGGACACATTCTCTACAGCTGATATAGATCATGAACTCTTCAATCATGGTCTCGCTAGACCTCACCGTGTAAAGTCAGTCGATTAGTTGAAAAAACAAAAGTCAAACACTTGTTGCTTTTATGGCCACCTTATGCACTACAGCTAAAATGTATCGGGCATCATTTGTAACAGTTTGGTTAGATAATGAGAAGGCGATTTCCAAAATCCGCAAATTATTTTTGTTGAATTGGACAGAAGTGATTTTTGACTTTGAGAAACAATAACATTTTAAGGTCAACGGATTATTCGAAGTCAGTTTTGTAAGAGTAGCGCGCTCCAAACGTTGGGGATGGTTGACACTGCAAATGTCCGTGTATATGTGATGTATGCAGGACACTCATGTGTCATTGGCAAAAAGTAGTACCGAGTATGTCATACTGTGATTGCAAATATTGCATACTTTGTAAAGTTATCAGCAATATTGAAACTCCATAAAGGTCTGTGCACAAATATAATTTATTTTGGGGTCAGTTATAGGTGTAACTCTTCCTAACACAATTCGGAATCATGGCGGTTCCAGGGATTTAATTTAGGAGGACGGTCAGCTGAGCATATTCTGTCTACTAATAAATCAAGCTGTACAACAGTTTTGTTTTCGTGTGCTAATAGCAGTCGTTATCAGAAACGCTTACAACAGCACTCGGAATTACATATTCAGGGAGTGTCCATTCCGATGCTAATGGCAATCGAACAACTGAGAGTTGCATCATACTGCACTATGCTGTTAATCTTTCCAAACCAATTTAGTTTTATGAATTGAGTAGACAATTTTATTCAGCTGTATTTGCGTTTTTTATCACCCTTAACGTTTCCTTCCATAGGTTATTGACGTCTGTTTGCTTCTCAGTTGGTCGTAATGTTGTCTTACAATTTCCTCTGCATTTCCAAGAAAAAACTCAAATCTCCAAATTTTCTGATTCCACGAGATGGCATTAAGCGCATGTATTTTACTAGTTACCATTGTATCTCACCTGAAAAACACGGAAGCAGCTTCCTGACAAACTTAGAGATATCCCTCAGTTGGTATCAAATGTTGTAGACACGTAAGCTTTTACCTACTTGCATCCAAGCCGATATGTTTCATCTGTGCAGTAATGTAACCGGCACTCACATGTTATGACAGTTTCTACATTCACCAAAATGTTCCACCCAACTATTCCTGAAAATTAACACCAGACTCGATACGTGCACTCACTGAATTGCTAATGAGTGGCTTGGCATATCTGATAATTTGGAAGAGACGCAATTGTGAAAAATCAGAGCCTCGGCTGGAATCGAACCAGTGGCTAGGAAAGCATATACATAAGCACCAAACGCGCTATTCCAGCTGCGTTGTAGATCCACGCTGCGCGCTTGGAAATTTCACATGTGAACTGTAATACCAGCCCTTTCTACTGTCTCATATGAACTCAACTAAATACATCAGGGGATCGACTGTCCGGACACCTACTACTACAACTCATTAGTAGTACGTATCCTCACCACTAAAATAATATGAGCTCTAATTTACGAGGGAATTAAATAATTCCAAGCGGAACTTGACTCTATTCATAGACAAGAAAAATCGATCGATCGTAACATAAAACTGAGTGAATCCTTGATTTGTTTCATGGTTTCTTAATGACGTGAACTGGAATGCAGATTTCGATCATAACAAGACTATGCACTACTGATAAACTGTACTGAAAGTGAATTTCAAGTCTGGTGCTTCCTTGCAGAAGATGATCGCTTAAAGTCAGTTGGCATACGCAGGGTATATTCAGACATGAGTTGCTTCCAACTAATATCAACGGTTTTTCCCTACATAATAAACCAGTTGACAGACCGAATTTGCAGGGAAGTAAAACTCCCATCCACTTCGTTCATAGTCATTGAATTCGAGATATTATGGTCAGGTTTTTATTCTAACTACTGTAACACGTTTGTTTGTTTCTATAGTTAACACTGTTATGAGATCCGTGAATTAAAACCAACCATTTGGATGTTAACTTGACAACCGATAAACAGGAATTAGTATGATGTTGAGCTGAATGGTATTCTGATGTGAACAGTTTGTAAATGCAGGACAAACAGCTGCTTGTCGGGATGTGGGATTGACACTTGCAGTCCCGTTGTTGTGGGTTTCGTCGACAACCCGTTTAAGATATACTGCGTGCTGAGTTACCCGACCGAGGAAGAATCAGAACACTCTCCTTTTCACCACCCCGTCTACATCAACGTCATATGACCTATGTCCACGATCGTTTATCACCACATCACGTGCCCACCGCCCTGGGTTCTCAGGGCACACACTGTACTCAAGCCTTATCTTCCAGTTTAAAGTTTCGAGCCCTGCGATTAAAGTATAGTTTTGATTGCATTCCACGTCGTTGTAGGTTATCCTGATCTATCGACCAGTCTACTATATCATAGCGTAACAATCCAAATGACACCAGCAATTTTGTCTGCGTTCTTCTCTCAAACATTTCCTACGTCGCATTGTATCCAATGATCTCAATCAGCATAAGTCCTGTTGCTAGAAACATTGGATACGGGTCTTCTACTGACTTTTGGGCAATATATAGCAGTCTTTTGGCAGCCTTAACTGCAGCTTTGGCTCTCTCATGAGACTGACCTTGGTAGAGGATTCTTGTTTACTGTTCAAACATCTATTCGTCTGCAGACGTCTTCAAATCTGCGCACACAAACTGAGGATCATTTTCGAAGAAAAACCTTTCTGGAATATTATAGCGAGCTGAGTGAGCATGCAGTTTGTTGTCGACTATACCTCAAGTGGTCATACTTAACAAGGCAACTACAAAATAGTCGGAGAAACAGTCCACCGGGATCAGGCACCGTTTCCCGCCATGTGTGAATATATCGGCTGTAACTAGTCTCCACGGTCTTTTCAAGAAGTTCCTTTCGTATCAACGGTTCCTTCACTTGATTTGAGTTGTGTTTTCTGCCAATTTCATACTTCGTAGTGTAATCGTTTACCAATATTAAAGTTTCCTTGTACTCCAAACACAGCTGTTCACCCCAATATGTGCCACATGGAGATGTTCAGTGAACTCCTGACAATCCCTAGGGCAAACTATCCCCTCTCCTTTGTAAAAACTGTGCTTTTCCTGGACATACTGACCGCGGTCCATGAAAAATTCTACCAGTTTTTATGGCAGATTCTTTTTATCCTGCGACCAGCCATCTTTTATGACACGAGTCAGTTTTCTAAGTACTTGATCCTTTTCCGTCACGTCCTTCAGCTCCACTATCCTGTCCATTTGTACCATCTTTTAGTCCACTGATGCGATTGTCTCGAACCCAGAATCATCCGTCGCAGCCCCGAGTCTATAAGCACGAGAGATAGCAACCGCGATGTGCAGTTGGTGTTCAAGCTGATAGATCAGCTCATAATCTTATTTTCGTAAACTTATCACCATCCGTTTTAGACCCCGGTGGGCGACACTCGGCGGCTTCTTCACTATTGTTATCGCAGGTTTGTGGTCTGTGCGTGCCACTGTCTTTCCTCTAAATGTGTAGGTGCTGAAGCGTTCCAGTGCAAAAACCACTGTCATGGTTTCCTTTGCGATTTGCGCAGTCTTGTTCGAAGTCGAGAGACTCCGGCCTCTGAAATCAGTCGGTCTCCCTTGTTGTAATAACACGGCTCCAAGGCCTGGCTGACTGCTGTCACATAGGGTTGCCTGAAGAATCTCAGGATTATAATACGCCAATATCACGCCCATCGAAATTAACCTTTTTATCCCATCAAACACTAGTTGCTGGGCTTCATCCCATATCCACGTGACTTGTGCGTAAGTTACCGAATTAGACGCAATATGTTGGCCAGCCTTGAGAGAAGTCGACTCAGGCAATTCACCATACTATTTAGACTGGAAACTGTGTTGACATCTTTGGGGGGCGATATATTCTGGATCATCTTCATTTTGTCTGGATCGACCTTCAGTCATTCCGACGTGAGTAGGTGGCCATGAAACGTCACTTCTGTCGCCCGAAAAATTATCCTATCGCGTGATAGCGTTATTCCTTGCGACACGCAGTGTTGTACATCGTTATTGACGAAAGTCGTTCTTCCGAGTTTACCAGGAGTGCGAATCAGATGTTTCCGAAAAATTTTGTTGGACACTTTCAAACCAAAAGGTAAACGCAGCCATCGAAAACGCTCAAAACGGGCGGCTAACGGGGTTAGGTAACTGAATTTTTCATCCGGCATTAGCTGCCAGTACGCGGAAAACAAACCAACTTTCGTAAAAGCGAGCTTGGTTTAATTCAGACAAAATATCGTCTAAAGCCGGCAACTCGCACTGTTCCCTTTGGAGTACAGCATTCAGTGGCCTGCGGTTAATGTACACACGAATACCACCAGACCTCTTCAACATTATTTCAACCTGACTGACCCAATCAGTTGGCCCATCTACTGGCGATATAATTTTCAGCAAGAGCAAACGATTTAATTCGTTCTTAAATTTCTCTCGGATGGTTAACGGAACTGCCTTGGCTTGTAACGCAACCGGTACGACATTCTTGACTATAGAAAAACTAACAGTACACGATATATAAACAAAAACAAAATGAAACACAGGAGATGACTAATGAAACATTTGTGGTATTTCTAACATATGAAAAATTGTCATGATGAAAAATCATAAACTCCACTGTTTGAATGTCATTTCATTCAATGATTGGTATTGGACCTCCTTCCTCAACACAGAAAACAATCGCAAGATTTGCCATTCCTTGGATTTTTGGTCGGCACACTTGCGCTCACAACATTTGCGTTTTTGATCCATTCCACATAGGCAGTTGCATACCGGACGTCTCCATGACGGACATTTGATGATAACCTGCCAGTATAACATTGACAGATGCACTCGAATCCAACTGACATCACGTCGTTTGTATTTACCAAATGGCTCGGCGTAAATCTCTCTTGATGTGGGTGCATCTTGAACACAATTCACCAGTTGCTGACTCGTTAGTGATCAGTCTGACGGATGATGATTTGCATTTTTTGGCGAAATGGTTCGTCTTCCGACACTTCGTACAAGTTTTCCAAACACCAGATATTTCTTCTTCTGTCGTTCATGATGTCCGCCACAAAACGAGCAGGCGTATACTGCGGGCCTAGCCTGTGCTCGACTGATCGCGCTGAGTCCCATTCCATTTTCCCTGTTAAGGTCTTTTACCCTCTGGTCCGCAGCCAATTTGCTGTCGCAAGTGTCAATACATTGGGCAGATGTTAATTGTCCTACCGTTAGTAGTCTATTTGTCACCGCAGCGTCCTGAACGCCAAGAACCATTCGATCACATATGAAACTATCTTTCATGCACTTGCAGAAACTGTAAGTCGTAGCCAGCTTCTTCAATGTTGTTACATACTGATCGATAGAATCCACCTGAAGAGGGTTTTTTTTAAGCAAACGGAAACGTTCAAATGTTTTGTTTATCTGTCCGGGATAGTATTATTCGAAACTACTGATCACCATACCCAGATCGTTCTTGTCTTTGTGGTCAACAAAACTCAGATTCATCAAGATTTGTTTACGCTCATCTCCAACGCGATGCCGGAACATCGTCAATGGATATTATTTCGATCCCTGAGGCAAACTGATCAACATGGCAAAGTCACCAAACTTTTGTCTGCACAATCGCCATGCCTTTAGCAATCGGCTGCTGTCCGTCACCTTCAACTGCTCAGAAGAAACATCTGTAACCTCACACGATCTACTGCCTTGAAATCAGCACGCCGGTTTTCTTTCGTCTTCTGACACCCTGTAGATTGCAAAGCTACCCAGTCGAGGAAGAACCAGAACAGAAATCTGGGTGAAACTAAAGAATCTAAATTTATTGGGAAATGATATTTGTTTTAGAGGGGAACAACATTGATCGACATAACGGCTGATCGACAGTTCGGATTGCTTGACGCCGATCGGTTGCCATTCGGCTTGCGGTAGCTTACGTGTGAGTTCCTATCAGCTGAACCTGCATCATTCGAAAGCTGCTTCAATCCTGTCTGGTTGCATGAGGTGACCGAAGTTTCAGAAGTTGGATAGAGTAGCATGGCGTTGATCTTCACTAGATTTCTCTACTGATCCCATCATTTCGAATCCTAACATGCCCATCACTTTGTACCATGCAACTATAGTTGCAGGCGGAGATTGTGTCCACGGATATATTATGCAGCATGCAGAGGTATTTTAAATACAGTTTTCCCATTTGCTTGCCTGATTGTCCGTTGTTTCAAGGTCTTTGTGCCAGACTTTGACGTGAGGGTCACTTCAAATTCAATCCATACGCTTTTACCAGTTTCGATTGCTTGTCACGATTGTTTGAAAACCAACGCCACAAGATCACATTATAGACACTGTAACAAAAAGTTGAGACAAGTTACGATTGTCAATGTGAAAGCAGCTTTTACGTGAAAAGGAATTATTTAATCTATTCCCTTTTCAGCAATGCAAGGAATACCTACCTGGTGGTCTAGCCTTTGTTTTATACTTTTGTCCTCGTAGTTAAACCAACACTCAAGCCTGTCGTTATTGTTTTCGTGATTGTCAAGATTGAAAAAAGGTGTGACTAAATACTGCTACCTGAATAACATGCAAACATCGTGAGTGATAATATCCAGCTACTGCTTTGCTCAAAGTTGTAAGAACTCAACATGAACGATTTTAAGATGTTTGATTAACCAAGCATGTTCAGTTGACCACTTCTGTAATATTTGTGAAAATACAAGTCATATTATACTTCGTATGTCAATAGTTGTTTATTTTATTTTCTATCTAACAAAATTACCGATTTGTACTACGTTCAGCCATGTTGGTTTGATACAAAAAATAGTATTCAATTCCTTATTGAAAGTTTATTTTCTTAAGCAAGTGGGCTACTCAAAATCGCATTTCTGTTATTGTCTTTTAAGTCTGAGATTGTCATTTCATATGTTCTTCCTCTAATCTTCACCAACTGTTATCAGATGACCTGACAGTCCGTTTGACAAGTAACTACAAACCTTTCTACTAGGTTGTACTAAATCCAGAGATTGCCAATTTATGCGCGATGTAGTAACAATTTTTCTAGCTAAATCTCGCCAATCGTAGCCCTTGCCGCGTTGAGGCATGGTGTGTCTGTCGCCGGTTCGAATCCAGCCGAAGCCCTGATTTTTCACATTTGGGTCTCATCTAAATTGTGTACATGTTAAATTGATACTTTTTACAGAGTATCGGATGCATTATCTTGATTAGTGGTAATCACACTGAAGTGTGTGCAATCGACCGTGTTTCCACTGACTGTGACTGATTTTTTGATTAAATAACAAGTTTGTTTCCTTCAAGTCCGTGCAAAAAATACAAGTGTGCGCGATTGAATAGAATAGCTAGAAGACATAAATTATCAATGAATTTTGCTTCACATACTACCACTAATCGCAATCATGTGATTAGCGTGAAAACAAAAGCAATTGTGATAAACTCACAAATCTAAACGAATCGTAAGCGACATCGAGTGAAACTAATGCTGTAAGGAAATTGAACAAAGAGACAATTGAATCTCTCATGACCTCCTTAGACTAGTACAACAGATCAATTTACAGTTTTCTTCATGTTGAAGTGGCTGAACTATCTTCTCTGATTTGTTTGGTGCGTTTATCGTGTTGATGAACTAGTGGGCAATGTTAGATTTGTTTACAGAAGGCATACCGCCTTTCTTTCGGTGGTTTGACGGTTTTGGTAGAATAAACATTGAGAATCAAGTTTTCGAAAGTTGATGTATATTTTTGAATTTTCCCTTCCTTGTAGCCACATTTCATTTCTTTTAGCGAGTCAACTTCCCATTTATTTTTGACCATTTCGTGAATATGTTGCACAGCAAACAAATGTCAGTGGTTTACTGCTCGTTTACCCGAAAATTTGGCTGTTTCATATTCGAGGATAGGGGGAGAATTATTATATTTTACACAATGATAGCACGAGAAAAAGTACGTTAACTTTTCATGAATCCAAGCAAACTTTACTTGCAAAGAAATTAGATAAACTATCGGTGGCAAGAAGACAACTGTGCTGTGAATTGGGGGGTATTTTCACTATGTGATTATCTCTATGAGAAGTAAAATCACAATTTAAAGTCATGTAGGTTAATAAAAATTCAAACGTGTGATTGGTATGAGAATCATACCAGAAATGCACGACTATGTCTACCACTGGATTGGCCAAACGGTTGAGTGGAATTCAATCATCTGTTTCCATTAAGATATGTCACAATATGAGAGACATGTTTGTATTGGTCATATGTTTTCAGCGGTCGGACACTGTATCAGGCCGTGATGTTTTCTACCGATGTCAAAATAATGTTCACAGGAGCCTCAGTACACAAGTCCAACCTTTTTTTTTTATCTCGTTACACTTTACCGCACTCCGCGTTTTTTACTTACTAGGTTGATATGTTATAACGCCTGCTTTCACTGTGCACAAGCAAAGCAGGGTTGTATTTACCGTCTAAAAGCCTTCAACTGATAAGTGACGTAGCTCTCAGTAATTTATCAGAAGCCTTCAGAGATGAGAAATGGAATTAAATTTACGATGGTCACCCTTGTAGCAAACAGTATTTCATGATACTTCGTCCTATAATTTAGTGGAAATTCTTTAGCGGTGTACTGCAAGCAGATTAGTAATTGCTACACACCCCGTTCGCGTTATCCAGTCTTCAGAACTTTTGAAAGTGGCATAATTTGAGGACGACGAGATTAACAATTGTGGCAATCCCCATAACATCAGTCCAGGACAAACATCCTATCGAAAGCCATGGTATGGTGAACACGTCATTAGTCCCATGTTTGAAAAGTTGTCTTACTGTCATAATCATTTAACTATCTCTGTCTCGATCAAATGTAATTAACCGTTTTTTTACTGGTCATTGTGTCTATCATTTGTTTTGCAATTGTGCGAGAAGTTACATCGATAGAACGAAAATGGCTTTTGGAATCGGGTGCAGGAAACATATACCAAATTAGCTAAGAAGTGCGTCGATGCAATAGCTGGTGTTTGTCGTTCATCGATCAAAAAACGAGGCATCCTGTATTGTAGGACATTTTTCGACCACAGGTCACAATTCCAGCACTGATTCATTGATTATTGTTCTGTCGAATCTATTGAGGTTATCGAATTTCATTTAGTGAAACTATACTGAGTAACCGTATGTCACCTTTATAATGCGCTCAAAAACCGTTAGTTATCAGTATCTGAACGTCACAGATTTAATTGGGACTTTCATTCAGGTGTGTAAACGATCGGTTCATTTGTTTTCATACTGGTCACATATTTACGATAGATGAGAATGTATAAAGTGAACTCAAGCAGTGTAACGGACTGCCCACCAGGTCTCTATTAAGTAGTAAACATGTACGTTTGCCAATTTTTAGGTTCACAAATGCTGTGCATCTGGTTACCAAAAAACAGTACAAGATGTTGCCTTTATTCTAACTGATTATTAAGCTATTTATGTTTGAGAAAACTAAGTTGTGAATATGCACTTAGAACGTACATTTGAAAACAATCTTTTGATAAAAGGATGGGACAGAGAGAGTCAACTATGAAATGGAAAATATGTTTCTCATAATGAGAATAAAAGGCAAGCAGTATTCAGCAAGATTACGGCAAGCAAATACTACAAGAAAGGAGGACATAACAATGGCAAGTCAAACGCAAATCCAGCTTACCGGAATGATTAGGAAAGTTCAACGGTTGCTATGCATATCGCGTCTGTGATTATATTCGTAAACATCTAAATTTATTACGACGGACAGAGCAAAGGTGTCGGTGACTGGTTACACACGGATTCTATGTATGTTTCACCTATAGGTCCAGCCACTCGTTTGGCGTTGCGGGTTTAATGAACTACCATTTAGATGGTGTTTTTAGCGTAACATGAGCACATTTAGCGCTAAGTTGGGGAGTTTGTCGACGATTCTATAGTTGAGGATTAACTGACCTATGATATATCAATGAAACGTTCAGTTAATCTGCCAGACCACAAAAACGAACAGTATAAATTAATCCGTTTTTCCCCCTTGCTGAGCCATCCGATAAGGCGGATATCATTCCTCAGTTTGTTTCATAAGTTTGATTGATTAACTTAGAATGTGGGTTTGTCACTAAGTTGAGCATAATTGAATAGTTTTCAGGGTAGATTGCCAAAGTATCTTTGCTGACCATTTGGAAAAGTGGTCAAAATAATTTGAGATCGGTTTTGCAGGATCAATTTGAAGCCAGTAACACGTTGTATTTCCTAAGCTTTTATTGGATGGGGATGGAGCTGTGAGTAAGTGTTTAACATTTGCATGTGCTAAACGGGAGCCGATTCGTATCGACATAACAATGCAAAACGTCTAGCACTCTATACAACTATCCATACTTTATGTTGCTCCCTGTTGCCGACCGAATTTGTAAAGCGTGAACGCACAGCAGATTCAAAAAAGCTGGTAAGTTGTGGGATTTATAACACAAATTAGTAAATATAATGTAACATTGCCGTTAACCACTAACATGAAAGCTTTGAAATTTTGTCGTTTTGTCTGGCTACTGCTTCTCAGTTACGAATTGTCCGGTACCTATTTTGGGTATGTCCCTTTCCTCGCTCTGCCTGTTAGACGTGTTGCTTGGTAGTGTAACTGTGTAGCTGCAAAATGACTTCTTGTATTTAGGAGATTTGGATCATGCAGCTGTTACCTAATGTACGACAGTTACTTTGTTAGGTAGTTTGGCATATTCATTAAAATGTTAACCAGATGCAAGACATTTTCCAGGTCACTCAACGTGTAACCTCATAAAAAGCTGCTCATGCATTGGTGACAGTCACCAAGTAAGTGAATGCAGCATAGTTGCGGAGATTGCGACAACCAGTCTGGAATAAGGTCAGCGCAACAAAGTAATATGTCACGACACAATCGAGTAGCTGTCATAAGACAGGATTGTGAATTTTTCTTTCCCAGATACGGAATCATTGGGAAAATCGGTCAAACCTCTTCATCAACAAACTTCACTATACATCAGTTTTCTGTTAAGATGACTACAGCTCAACTGTACAACCCATATGCCCTGCGTGGTTGATTCATTTTGCTAAGAAAAGATGACGCATTCATGTGAAGGTACTTGACAGTTTTAAAATCGAATATTTTTACATTCATTTTCAATTAACTTAGGTTTTACAAATATTTTACTATGGGAGCCCGATCGATCTACCGCGTAAATTCAAGTTCACTTATGAAGACATTAGAATAAAATTCCATGCCAGTTGGATAACAGAGTGAGTGCAGGAGAGCTCCACATGGTTTCGGGACTGAGCTAACTTCAGAATGCTTCGGGACTGAAATGCAGTTCGGAAAGATTTGATCCAATCTTCCTAGTTGGAACAACATATTGTTCAATAACACTGGGATAGTGACAGTGGACCATGAGATAACTCAATACTAGCTGACGAGTCACACCTTCGGTAGATAATACCACAAGGAAACGTTTAGTTACCCTGTTAGCTGCCACATTATGGGGCCTCTTCATCATAACTCCGTATGATGCCCACCTCATGCAGCCATATAATGTCATTAACATACAATGCATTACATCAGCAGATAAGTTGACGCCGTTGGGGAAACAAACATTATGGAGTCTGACACTTGAGTACTTAACGGAATGGAGTAGGTCAGGGTGACTCAGCAAGGTCCTATGTGTTTCGCAAATGTAACATTGGGTTGAAATGAAATTTTCCAACATTCTATGTCCAGCCTGTTGTAGAATAATTCTATTCAATTTAATTGTTAGCATCAAAGAAGACACAGGTTAGCCAAGATGAAGATGTCGTGCATATATGATAGACGGGCTTACGAGACTCAACTTTTAACTGAATGCGACATGTCAAGAACTGGCTTGTAGCTGTAGTTCTATTAACTCGCTTACAATATCACAAAGGTTGAGCAATAAGGCTGAATGAAACGAAGCCAACTTGAATTTGTCGTGACCAACTCATGTATGTGTGTGTGTACGTATATCAGCAACCTGTTTCTACATTAATATCTCACCAGTAGGTTGTCATGATCATCCTACCTAAGTTAAACTGCTCATCTGCGACGTTCGACTCCCTAGAAGCGTGGATGACTCCAAAGGGTTGGCTGGACAACATCGCCTGCTTATCTGTCGGTTCTGATTTGGAAATTCTTTCAGAATCAAAATTATGCAAGGGGGGGTTATAAGGCCCCACTGTAATTTTGCTGACCATTTTAAGGCTATCACCTGTATGTTATTGACAGTACAGTCTACACGCGGAAGGCAGTGGATCACGATACAGATCACACAAAATGTGAGGTGTCTGGAGGTTTGCACATAAACTGTATAAACTACATGAACAACCCAAGCATCGCTCATGCCTTGCCGGTAAGCCTAGTCTGTTTGGCTCAGGTGAGACAGAAATGAACCTGCGGTCAACTCTTTGTCCCGGCAAAATAGTACGCAACTGCACTTAAAATGTACTGTTGGACAAAAATGTGGCTATTGGTGTAAATGCACATGATAAACATGTCGAGAATAAATGATCAGGAATAGATTGTGTCGATTGGTCGATTGGGACCTGATGTAAAATGGAGCAATGAGCCTCTCCACAGAACATTTGAGCCAGATCAATTATTTGCCAGCCTCGCTGGCACACTACTGTTCTTGAAGAACACGCTGAGACGTTTTTTCACACTGTTACAATAATCAAATCCCGCCAGTGTTTGTTTGCCCATGACACCATAACAGTCTACAAATTTTTAACAATATTCCGTTGAAGTGTTAGCACATCACTCCTTGTCCCATAATAAAAGTACGGACAACATATTGAGTAGTTTAGTTAGGTAATTCATTTTTGCAGGTTATTCGCATTTTTCTGGTTTTACATCAGAAGACCAAGACCAGTCTAACTGCTGTTTATAAAATCATGTTTTGAGGACAAAAGTGACGGCTTCGAACAAACTTTGACCTCACTACTGTCGTGGTCGATACATTGATGCTTCGCTGCCCTACCTCGTAAATCATAGTTTGAACAGATATATAATTCAATAGCCATTAGCTGTCGATATCAGTATACAACCGCACTTAGTTTAACGATCTCGTAAATCGATCCGTTTCCCTAAACAATAACTAAACATGGACAAGTTAACCAAACAGTGTCTGTTTGCACAATTCAAATACACCTGCTGTTTTTTGTTTACCATGTGTGTCTTCCAATCTGTCGACCTGAAATTGAAACCTAATAAGTAAACAAAACCCACTGAGTTAATCTTGCGGCAACCTATATGATTTGCTATTTATAACACGACGAAGATTTTACTTCTCATTGGCAGAGTGAAGAACTGTATGGACCTAGATGGACGGGCGTAAACATCATAGTTTAGCTCAAACGTGAGCCACAGACAGAGAGTCGAAGGAAACGCTGCTAACATACTAACAATGTGTTTATATCGGATAGTGAAATATACATAACTGAAGGCATCGTTACTTTCTAATTGATAGTGGAGCGATCGAAGCAATTCAAATTCAACACAATACATGATGTGTTTATTCCACTAAACCAGACCGACAAAGTCACGGAACGTGTTGTCCCAAAGCTTAAGCAATCATCCGTAGTTAGCTGCGAATGAAAGTAAACGTAATAATTCTTTAAAAAGTGGTAACATACGCCTACCTATTTACTCTAAAACAGTTACTAAAGAAATACCATTAAGTATTTAGTTCTCAGTTCAGAAGGAAGGATATTTCATCGATCGACCGCATACATGGCACGTGATATGCTCATAGAATCTGCGCTAGCACCACGGAAACTTCGAGATGTTTGCCTGATTATAGTAATATGGGAATCAATTTCAACAAACCGTTCTTCTCATGACAGGAACAAAGTATCTTAATTCTATTAGAGCAACGTTTTATTACACCCATTTTCCTCTGGTCCCCCAAAGCGATTAAACGCGTCACCCTTCTGGTATTGTGTAGGACAACTGTTACTCGGAAGCATATAAATGAACACAGAACTGGAACTTGGCATCATTCGTAAAGCAGCGAACAGTGAAGAGTTTGTCTGAACGCAAAAGCTGTCATAAGTGAAACTTCCGAATTTTTATCAGCAACCTATATAGTACCAAATAGTTTTTATTAAGGTTGGAGTTTTGATCTAACTGGGAAGTCTCACTCGTGTAGTCATCGATCAGAACTAACTGGCCATCTATTGTGTATTCTACTGAGGAGTTAGAACAAACTTAACTGGATAGCACCAGACATATTGGTTTGCTACATCCGCCGTGTCCAAAGTGAGAACAGTGATAAAGAGGTCAGTACCATCTACTCAAGTGAATCTGGACTGCGGGTCAAATGCTGGTCGCAGCAAGTGTAAAATTTGTGACCGAGTACTAACACAGACAAATTCAAGTCCAGGTGTTGTTTTCGAAAGCGAAGTGATGAAACCTTTACAGGAATTCAAAAGCTACTCTCAATTATGAATGGTGTTCATTTTATATATAAATGAATCGTTTCAGACAGTTTCATTTGCATATCTTTGAATGTTTCTGTGTTAGATCGATTATGCTGTCTTACAGCATTAAGTAAGCCGCCAACTTTGTAGCCGTAATATGGTTTTTTCTTCCAGCTGGTGGTCACCATTCTTACGTTTGTAGTGAATTATTGCTCGGTAACTTAGCTATCATTAACTGTGCACAGAGATAGCATAGGACAAAAAATAAACGTGCATTCTTTTCATCTTAGTGATTGGCTGAAGTGTGTACGAGCAGAAGAATGTGACGAAATTACGTGCAACAATAATACGGGCACAAATACGCAGTAGTGTTCTCCCTAGGCTAACCGGTTACTGGGCTGGAAACAAATGACTAAACGTCAACGTCAACTTGCGATGGATAGCGGGCTCTGTGCTTATTTAAAATGATGAGCAGTACTTGAAAATCTGAAAACAGATGGATGCGGGCTAACAACCATAGGGGGGGGGACTAACATATGAAAAGAAAAGGATGTGTGGGTTACGATATACCGCGGCTTGTATTCTTGAGACCTGCAGCTCACCCACGAGTGCTTGTCGGATGGACTGATTGACTGTGCACGAAATCGTAATTCTGAAGGATAACGTTCTACACGAAGTATTTTGTGAAAGCAGTTCTCACTAAGATTTGATACCGCTACCTTTCTTGTACAGTCGATAATATAAGACATTCAAAACTGTATACAAACTCATTTCAGTGTTACGCAGTGATCCATCCTGGTTGGCGTTGCTTACCCGTATGATTACATATGAAGCACATTCGAGATCATTCAGTTTTCTTATTGTCAAACTGCTGTGCTAATAATGCATTATTCATTTATACTATTTTCGAAAAGACTTACTCGAAACACTTAGAGAAGTTAGTCATTCAGAAGATGTTTCAACAAGCGCAGATGTGGCAACGTGAAGTGCTTTTTCGTGGCAGCGTGTGCAAATGATTAGTGAGAGACATGAGTGAGTCGTTGCGATGTCAAGTCCATTCGTCCGTTTTTGTGAAGCATTCTCGAGGAGTGATAAATATTGAATATTCTCCTGTTGAAATCTCTTAAAGTGTATCACAAATACATGATTAAAACACACAAGGTTTGAAAAGAACTTCTTTTA
>JTDE01000082.1:106654-118884 GCA_014338405.1 Paragonimus skrjabini miyazakii
TTAATCAATAATATACAAGTAACTATCTATTTTCTTACTGTCTATTCATGTTGAGTATTTATCAACATGTACACACCATATTTTAGTCTCGGTCACTGTATTTTTGCCAGGTTTTCTAGTCTTTGTTCTATAACTGCTATTCTCATTCTTTTGTCGTCACTCTTGTTCGAGGGAGCAAATGAACTGCGTTTCAGTAGGTCAATAGTTCATATACAACTATACAATGGTTTATGTGAAGCTTGCGCCAAACACTTCCACATCTCTACAATAGAATGTGTAATATAGTGACGCTAATGTACGTCGCATTTTTTTGGAAATAAAAACGCTAAAACTATAAGTCATACAGATGACACAGAAACCAAGATAACTTAGTTTTTGTAATAGTAACATTTAAGAACAGCGTGATTATTGAAACTAACGGTAATATAGAGCAGAAAAAGTGATTTTTCACCTCATATGTTCTAGCCAAGCTCGATAAAGAGGAATGAACTCGTCGAAGCGCAATATTACAAAAAGCCGTAATTCAAATATACAGTGAACACGAATGACAATAAATTACCTCTCTGACACATAAAATGCATAAAGAAGTACGTGTCTTTCTAAAATTAATGACCACTTCACAGTGTTCAAAACGAATACACACAGTGAATATATGAGAAAGGTTTGCTCTGTTTACTTAATTTTTTCGAAGGTAACACAAAATTATTGAATTATTGGAGAACTTTGAAATTTCTGTTTGAAAAATTAATTATTCCGATATCACGTAGAATGAACTTCATCAGTCAAATAGACGAGTACAGTGCCATTTTTAGCAACTGCCCCCATTGAGCACTTTGAAAATGTTTTCCGTTTTGTATAGAAATTTATCAGCTTTTATGGTTTTTCAGTTTCACTTACGATTCCTAATATTGATTTTTTGTTTGATTTCAAAATGTTAGCAAAAAACACTTCTAGACGATCAGAATGAAATTCGAATATCTGATTGTTGTGATAACTAGATAAATATCCGATTTTTAAGGCTTGTTTAATTTTTAATCTGTAACTCATATCTGAGTGGGTCACACTAAGATTTCTCCAAAACGTTTGACATAAATTGCAATCCATTATAATTGTTGACCATTTGCTGGAGCAGATCTCCACATGAAGCTGCCAATCTTGGGGTTTAGATGCAGGAGAATGAAGTATATGCTGACCGGCAAAGCCCAAGGAAAATTCTCCCATAAAATTGACCCCGGGATTAGTCATCCATCATTTCACTAGATTCCACTGGAATTTAGAGAGACCACCACAATAAAATACGTCAGCCGTATTAGGTTTGTCATTAAATAGATAACACGTGAGTTTGTGAGAGATTTTGATACTTAAGAGACGAACAGAAAAACACATTGACTTCAGCATAAGGTGTGGGTATAAATGTAAACCCTTTAATATGAAGGTATGAACTTAGCTTGGATTATGTCAACATGTCACTGTCTCAAATAAAATATCATATAGATTTTGAGTTGAATTGAAAGAGAAGATTAATCAGAAGGAAATATTTTCTGCGCTAATCTTAAATATGTGTACTGTGGATCATGTTGGAAACTCCACTGGATCGTGTGTTTCAGCTGTTCAATAGTAATGCACTCTTATGTTTGAAGTGTTCTCTGGATAAATGGTCACATGATCGATTGACCGGAGTAAGCGGACCAGAATAAATTATCACCACACTATTCACATTGACTAAGACATAACGAAGTCAAAGACAGCGTAGCAAGGTTGAAGTAATCAGTTAACTTGAAAGCGTTAATGAATGGTTAATAAATAAAGTAACCAATAACAGTTACTTTTGTGAGAAATATCTCTTGTGACACTCATAATTTCGAAGTTAACAAACTAATGGTAGAGACAATTATATTCATGATTTCTGCCAATCAGTGTGTGTCAACAGTAATACTGATTGTACAAAAATAGTATGGTTTTTGTGTGCGGTCTCTATTAATGAGTAAGTTGTACAAAACAGTAATCTCACACTGATAACCAATCGGACGCATTCTCGTCCTTCATTGGTTGACACGGCAAATAAGCCAGGTCGGTTGTGCGAATGGCTAAAACGTGACGGCAATTTTTGCTCTGGATCACGAACAATTCTACGTAGACAAGGTGAGTTCTAGTCATAGATATTCATAATCACAAGTTGATTTTTTAACACAGTTATTTGGACAGTCCGATGAGTTAAATAAATTGTCTTTATCAGGTGACTCAGAGCTTATCGCAACGGGTATTTTTAATGTGAGTTCAACCGTTTCGGTTGTGATCTAAGACAAATTGCACATAAGCTTTAAATCGAAAACGACTATCGTGTTTAACTTGATAAAGGCAATGCTAACGGTCTCCGTTTTTTGACCGATTTTGTTGAAATAACATTTTAGTACAGCAGGACCATTAGAAAAAAATGCAAACTTCCAAGGATTCATTTTAATTATGCCATTAGGAAGGATAACTGTAATATTGTCCGATTATTGAGTCTAAGCAACCTGACCTCTTCTCATTCAAGCAATTCCTGTGGTGTTTACCTCAGTTTCCTTTATGCATATATGAACACTTTTGACAGCAGTGATACAGTTCCAAGCTTCTGTTACTGATCAACTAAATGGCTTGGCGAAACGAGAATATGTCTGCTCAGACTGTGGACTAGCAATCGAACTAATCACAGCAGAAAGTGCGTACAATAAAATGTGAAAGACTCCTCCATTTTTTCTTACGCTTACGATGTGAAATTGTTTCCGGTCAATTGAATGGGAGTTGTTTTCTCAAACTCTAATTCACTGCAACTCTAGGAATACTAACTCGTTTTCCTGCTATATAACTGCTCATCGAAACAAGGAAAATCTGACATTTGTTTGAAAGTAGTCACATTTACTCCAAACCGTCTAATTAGTCTAGAAGAAGCCTAAATTGCTGGATTTCAAATTATTCAGATAATGTCCATTTCGGCTTATTAAGTGCGGTATCGGAGCCATGAACACAATACCTTGTTTCTCCTCAATCAACAAGTCTTACTAGAACATTAAAACAAAGACGGCAACAACCAAATCAACTTAACAAAACTCAATATAAGTTTACATATATGTTAAGTGATCAGCATGCTTACAGAGCTTACTGTAACCATCTAATCTCATAAGCATCACATAGAAAACCAAGTGACGGAAATATTGACGTCCCTGGCAGTGATGTCGTTTACTTTGGAAAATACTGGTCTGGACGAAATAGTACAGATCAAGTCAATCGCTAAACTAGTGTTTAAGCAAATTTATAATGCTAACTTATATGCAAAACAAAAGCGTAAATTGTGTTTGTCATAATTACTTGACGGAGTCAAACTTTTGACAGATAACGAGAGATTTGTAAAGTTTGTTGAACCCAGTTCTTAGAATAACTAACCTACGGCGTACTGTTGAAACCGCCACAACCTTTTGCAAAACCCGAACGATGAAAACTGTATTCGTCATCTAGGGAACACAATGACTGAATGAACAAAGTTCTTGTCAGCATTTCTTTAGTATGTAGGACTCATTAGTTTACACAGACAGAATGAAACATTGTTCTGTTTGTATTATACATTTATTTTCTGTCTAATACTCCGTTATTTGCAACTTTTTGCCTATTACCGACTTGTCTGAAAGACCACAGGTGCAACTTTAGTCGGTTTATCTCCACTTGGAAACTGACTGTGATTCACCTTCATTTTTTTAGTTTGGCTGTTTACTCAAAAAACGAAAGAATGAGATCGTTTATAAAATAAGGCACAATTACCCTCACAAAGTGAGTTGGTCCACCGTTCTCGAGGACAATTTTGATCAAACTAAATTGTGTTTTAAGCGATTGTGTAGAATTACTCATACCACAGCCAAATAAACAGATACCTGACAAAATACAACGTTTTGACCTTTCTATACTCAAGATTTGGATACAATTGACTTTGTATTCCAGTAAATTGGCTCTAGTCCTAGTTTACTATCTTGTAACAAAGGAAGTTTATCCAGAGGCTCTACATAAGAGTCATATTCAAGCTCTTGTCCAATTATGAGCCGTCCGATGGTATGTCAAACCTGGCATTTCAGTTATTATCATGATCGTAAAACTTACGACTTGGTCATTCTTAAATAACAGTCATTGAGCTATTCTCCAGTATTTGAATGAATGTAATCATTTTCTTGGCAGTATCTATAATGAAACAGATAAAGTTTAACATGAGTAGGCTTCCAATATCTTGAACGGAATGGAAGTTTTACTTTTTCCGGTATTGCATGGGGGTTGTTCATTGAGTTACTACTCTGTGCTGGTCAAATTTATTCCTCATTAGGTTCACTGGTTTTAAAAAGTTATCATAAACTTAATTGTTTATTTTATTAGTTGACGGTAATAGTCAGAATGCTGCAAGCCATTGAAAGTAACACTAAAACTGTTGCTAGTCAGTTCATGTTTGCTAGAACCTTACGTTGCTCTACGTGTGGCTAGCTTTCCAATTGTCTGAATGCCAAAATTGAGCAACAAACAAATTGGACCACAATTTTAAGCTGCATCCGTTCTATCATAAAGCAGACGTCGGTACTTATTGATCCAACTAATCTGTTACAACAGGCTAACTTCTTAAAAAACGATCTTTGACATCGCTAACTGATAACTACTGGCTAAATCACGAAATCTTACTGATGCATTTTGTGTAAATTGTTGGAACTCCAGAGAGAGTTGCACAATGAAAAAAATGTGATCAAGCAGGAGATCTACAAGCAGACTAAAGACGAACAAACAAAGATTGGGATAATTTCTCGTAGTCGGATACGTTTCAATACACATATTATACCACTGGAATATAGTACATGGCTCATTTTATCTGCAACAGGATGTTAGTCAAACAAGGTTTGATCATTAGGGTCCGGAAGGTTCTTCTCTGAAAAATTGTGCAAAGGCTATAATAAAACTCTGCCAAATTCTCATTCCAGACTGTTTCAATGATACTTCTTCAATCATCAGTTTAACCGAATATGCACTTCTTGTTAACGGATTGTTCTTCGGGTAGGGTACATCCGAACAAATCAACTAACTTATGATCCAGCTTTGACATCAGCCATTTACACAAACATATTCCATTCGTGTTTTCATGATACACTGAAAGACACTGCCAACCCAAACCAAAAACACTGAGTTTTCCTAAAATTCTATGAGGGAATTACATTTGTTAACTTGATACTTTGCTCGAATACAATTGACAAACGCAGAAGAAATATTTCATTAAATGTCCACGTCTGTAGGTATGGTGGTGTATCTAATAGTTTGTACTGGTAATGACTACATCTGACAAACAAGCTAGTTTTTGATGCGAATAGACCGAATGACACAAAATTTCCCATAAATTATGCGTGAATGTTTGTGATTCTGATCGAATTAGTGGTATCTGTATTACACATTTTCCACTAAGATTTTTACTGGGTTGGTTTTAGAAAGATCCGCGAAAGACTCCGTTACATTGGTGCTTACTTCCGTTCAATAAAGGCAAACGGTTTGCGATTCAGTAGCGTGAACCTAATCACCTGTTTAATAAACATGTCTTGGTCATGAGCATCGGAACTAACGTATATTAACTGTGGATAAATGTAGTCGCTCTAGTCACTCTGAGCAAACTACCACACAATTCAATCTTTTAAGTAAAATGCTACCTTTTACACTCTTAGTGTACATTGGTAAAGATACCTAAAGAACTATGTGTGACGTAGTTTTGTTTTGGTTTAATTGATTGAAAGCATGTCAACCACAGCTTGAGCCGTTTGTTTACTTATGCTGGCATAAGTGTGACGATAAAATTGTCAGCTTTGTTGACTTAATTGTCTAGGTGAATTATTAACAAAACTGGCACATACTACTGTGTTCTATGAACTTCAGAGTTGTTTCATAAAGCTGCAGTGCAAAATCCAGAAGAAACATTTTCGTTCTATATATATATATATAATAAACTAGCCAATGGTTTTGTGGTTTTGTCTAGATTTGACAGATAATGTACTCTACCCTTAAGGCTCATTGAGTCAACCATAAAACAGCATAACATCCTTTATTAACGTAAAACTGTAAGCTATAGATTTCAGCAGTTTATGTAAATCAGAGATAAATGTTTCATAGAATAATGAATGTACTGTGAAACATTAGTGGCTTTAATTTACTGATGTTTTTCCACGTTCAAACTAGTGGGTTCTTCTATAAAATGAGGGTGAACGACTTTTCTTGAAAAATGTTCCATATGTACATCATGTCAACTATCGGGCAGAAATTGTAGAAAGCATAGATAATTATTTTACACAGTGCAACTATACAGCCTTGTTACTAAGCCAAAACACATGAACATCGTGAATTGTTATATTTGTAGTCAGATTCAGCCATATGCATAGAAACACCAAGATGCTGACAGAGAAAACAATAAGACTGCTTCACTTGAACATAGAGTGCTTTCAAATACACAGATCATTAGCACAACGGAACTTTATTGTCCATTGGGAAAACAATTGTATTAATCACCCGCACTTGAATGCAGGCTTCTTGAAAAACTGAACTACGTTTTTGATTAACTTGCAATAAGCTGCGTTATAAAACGTAATTCATCAGACTGCAAACTAGGCAAAAGAAAAAAATTATTCGCTTTGAGAATGAATTATATTTCACTTTAATTTTAATGATCGGTTTATTTTGAACATGAAGCGAATATTTTTTGTGCACTTTTTGCCGTTTTCTATTTGTGCGTTTGAATTCGAGCCACGACATTTGTTTTGAAAGGAGGTCAGCAAAAGTCGACAAAACGGAAAGTCCTAAGCGGAAATGCTTTGTGTTTGTATCACATCAAATGCTAACATTCTGTCAAACGGTTCGCTGTAAAGGATACAACTAACACTGATGTGTGCATTTTGTCACTTAGTGACGGACTTAACAATCCACAAAACCAGACAAAATGTAAGGATATTTTATTTTGAAGCCGCTCGGACTTATGTTGTTTAAGTAGTAAAGTTTTTTGGCTGATTAGTATTGTTTTAATGTTTATTTTGTGTATCTAACCTAGTAAAATCCAGCAAATGAAACAATACCTGTTTGCAATCATCACCTAAAGACCTTGATCAAATGCTAACAGGATTTACATCTTATGCTATTACCCAACTTCAGCTGATAGATTGTAAACGATCAAGATTGGTCAGTAAGAGAGGAGATACATGAGAGTGTTGATAACCCTCATGGATACCTCCATAAGTTGGAACTTGGTTTAGCATTCAAGACAGGCTAAATTTTCTGAAAACGTAATTGCCTTGGTCGTTTTTCGGCACTTCATTGACATCTGGAAAGTAACCTTTTTCTTCCTCAACACTATCGGTAGCTTCAAAGCCAACGAGAAATGATGGGAATATTAACAAAAATCTTGAAATCCAACATGCACAAACCGTGAACAGTTCGTCTCTTGTAGACTGCTCGTTGACCTCAAACAGCAAGTACATTTCATATCTACAAAATGAACTGTGCATACAAAGTTGAAGTAACTGACTAACAACAGAAGTAGTACATTTAAGAAATCATTTGAAAAAATGTATTCATACTTACATCTACGAATGTAGTGTGCATTAATTTCGGAGTATCCTACATTTTGCCGGAAAGTGTAATCTGAAATAGCATGGAATAAGAACATATGGTTTCAATAAAGTAGGTATGACTGATGTAAAGCGTTATTGGTTTGGGTTTACTCTGCGTATTGATATTACCTATGAGATATTTCAGATATGTATGACAGTTCCATGACCGGCGTACGGCCTCTCTGAGCGACAAGTAGACCACATAATTACATTGATTTTAAAAGTTCGGTGTAACTCAATAATACCTACCAAACAATTGTACAACCGTACAACACAAGCGTATGTAGTAATTTTGTAACTATTTACATCACAACGAACACTCTACCAGAATCAATAACTATACCAGTCAGCGTTTTCCATCTAGGTGAAAATCTATATACACACGACCGTTTTATGCGCATACAAAAACGCTTAATATGCAAACGCGCGTTGCATAGCATAAGATAGCTCACTTAAGTTCGTTGAAGAATTATAGGGTCCGGACCTCGTTCAGCACATAGCATGAGATAAGCTGGTTCAGTATCGTAACAGTGGTCAACATGAGACGGTTTGTGTTTAAAAATTGGAATAAGTTTACCATATTATTTACTGTAATGAATCGCTTTGAGACCAGATATCACGATCACTTGGAAGCGGTATGAATGAATTTTGAAACTAAATGCAATTAGTTCCGTGTAGATTTGTGAATAAAACAGAACGTTAAAACTGGTAGATGCATCCATTTCGCGTCATCTCCTCACTACCAAAGTTATAACAGAGATGTTGCTTTTATAACAAGCAACTAGGGGGGATGGATGATCAATAAACTGCTTAGGTTAGGTCATTAAGTCCATGGAACAGTTTTGAACACATCGCTGGCATGAGTCGATTGACTGCAAATTACCCCAGTGAACCGCCAAAACCGTGGATTCGAATGCCATAATGGGATTCTGAACTATCAAGTCAGCTTGATTATGTAACCATTAGCCAGGACGTATCAGTCGAACGACGAAACTGACTGTTAACGTGCTCTCCGGCAACATGGCCTTCTGTACCCGTTTAGGCAAGTGGTTCTTCACTCAGGAGGTCAAGCACCTTTCGGTTCCATTTGTGTAACTGCCTCCGCAGCTACGTGTAAACTGGTGAACATTATGAGGTAACACCGATGGAATGATCTTCTTTGACTGAAGGGATGGATAGCTTCTTGTTTCAGGCGATCACATGGAGTTCGCCCGCAAAAAACTCCATTTCAATCGAATTTCTCAACTTTTGTGTTGTTTGACGCACGATGTATTCTCTCCCAAAATTCAGCTTCAGTTGGACCCACTTTTTATGCACTGCGGAGCGTGTATTTTATCTACTGTGCCTTTTTATAAACCTTTCGGTGATCAATACCGTCAGGAATACAGGATCGCTGTGCTCATGTGAACAGCGTATTCACTAGTACACGTTTATGTTGAATCAGTATGTGGTTACCGAAGTTTAAGTATTGAGCGGGCTACGTGGTTTTTTTATAGGCAGCCCTTCTAACTGGGGCATTTCGGCAACTCATAAGTATGTTCAGAAATGACAGGCAGCTGATAGCCTCATATTCATACATTATCATACGGTTAGGTTGACAACTACTTAAATGTTATGCTAAGTCATCCACTTTCTGTTTAGATCGACTAAATATCGACATGTCGTTTACATTAATCTTGTATTATGACAGTCTACTTCCACAGTGTGCCCTTATTCGAATCTTATACAAAATTCTGCTGAGATCTAATGGACTCTTCTTGGCCATTCTGTCTATTTGAGTCAAGACATATCGGTGGAAACAAACGAAGGTGTGAAGAAATGTGTGAACCGAGTGAGATGAAATCAACTAGCAAGAAGCATGGATAGTTCCGCAACAAGACTATGTTTACCGTTTAACGCCTAACACAGTAGGTAACCATAAGGTTTTCCCACGCCTGCCAAAATAGACTTGGTCTAACAGAATGTATACACGCCGTCCAGATTATGAAAACCACTATTTTTTCAGCCATTATTAACAGTTGAGTTCATTTTGGCAGGTCGACGAAATTGAGTTCGAGGCCACCCATATTAATATCTGGTATGGAAGTGCGTGTTTCTTGCTCAGTTTCAGAGGGGCTAATTTTGACTGAAGGCTTGATTGTCATTGTAAAACAGAGATGGACTCATAAGCTCATACACGTTTACATGCCCAGCGTACAAAAACAGTAAGGATTAGCATAGAGTACGCACAATCCAAGCTGGATACTAGCATAAATGACCTCGTAATTCGGAAAGCCGAACTAATTGTCAACTTACGGCAAAAAATCCACTTAGTTGTATCAGATCAAAAGTAGCAGAAAGCCCAATCCGGACCACATATAATTTCCATCAAATCATTGTTTACATATAGAATCAACTGAGTTTCTTACTTGGATGTTTTGTCGTAACACTTTGGTGGAATATGTGACATAACAATTGTTGAAGATGTGTGTACATTTTGTGGCCAACAGCTTTGTTTAGAAACAAACAGATGGTTAAGCCGTAACGCTGAACTGTTCATATATCTTGCAATGAGTGCTTTACCCTCATTTTATCCGGGCGTTGCAAAACGAAAGTTGAACATGATTTTGAATCGCACGTAAGAACATTCCAAGCACTCATGCCTTCGCAAACTTTCAACAATAGCATTTTGCTTTCTCAGGGTTGAATCAAATATACCTTTTTCAACACATTCATTTTTAACGAATTCCACAGACATCTTTGCTTTCAGTGAAGCGTATCGTTGATGACACGAGTGTGAAAGTCTAATTTCTTTCATGCACTAACGAGTCCAACTATTCCACTTGCTATTTTACACTTCCGTCTAGTTCTCCATTTATTGACCTCAGATTGCATAACAGAAAAAATGATTCGTCTGTCACTACAATGTTTTAATTCGGCGGAATTTCAAGCAAACGAATGTTTCACATTTCAAGAAATTGAAGCCATCGACCTAAAGTTATGCATGACTTTTGCATGTCTTTTGGCTTCGCAGATCGACTGACCTAACAAATGTTATCATACAATGCGCCATTGAACTTAAGAGACATTTGTGCTTGTCGTTGTGGTTACGTTCGTAATATACATTGAAATGAATCCAGTTTAATGGATTATTGATCGCGCAAAATCCCGCGCACACCCAAGTCAAAAACTGAGTTATTGATAGTTTTCTGGAGTCGCTTTCATAGCACGGCTGAAAGTATACTAAAAAGCCACTGGAATAGTGGAGAAAGGAGAGAGCCAATGAAATAGTTACATCTCAATTTTTATCATGAGCCGAAACTGTGTGCCAAAGCATGGAATCACGAAAGTTTTTTATTCCGACAGATGTTGTAAGTAAATTGCACTTTCCACATCGTTCGGAACTCAATATAAGTCAGGCTTTTGTATTCACTGGAACAATTCGATCCTATGAACCACCGGTCATAGAGTAGTCGCAACTTATGAACATGTATGCTTTATCTTGGTTCAAACACTCTGTAGAACATCAGATCATTCTTATTCAGAATTCAACTTTCAAAGTTAAGCTTGCAAAAGAAAATAGTTTAAAAAAAACCTGACTAATTGATTTTACATGTAGCTTTTGTTTTCAAATAAAAGTGTCTGCTGATTCAAATTTGACTGAACTGAAGATTATAGTCAAGCTTTTGTAGATAACGATTTTAGCAGATAACATGACACCAGTTGAGCAGTAAATACAGTATTCATGAAGAACAGAATGGACCAGCCGATTTGGTACAGAACAGACACTTCTGATCAACCTCACCCAATAAGTGAAACTTAAATCAAGTGTTTTTATCTCAAACATGAAAACTGTGAATGGTTTTTGCGTATGCAACATTTGACATACTAACCTTGTTCTCGACACTATACTATTGCAGAGCCCACGATAACATGAAAAAATATATAAAACTGTGATGAAAATGTAAACGAAGTAAAATCTGGTATTCGAATGAACTGTTTGTAAGTAAGTCGGTATAGGTTGATGTTTAAAACAAACGCTTTGGATTGGTCAGCCTCATTGAAAGAATCTAGTAAGATTTGAGAAGACTATCTCAGTTGGTTGTTTCCAAATTGAATCGAGTTCATCCTTGTTAATGACAACACACTAACAATAACTGATATTGATATACAAGTGGTATACAATCTAGTAAAAGCAGTGTTTCACATGCGTAGTAATGCCTGTCATACCCCAGGTATAATCACAGCTAAGTTATTAGGTGATGTATAGAACATCGAAACGGATAATATTTGCAATTCTCAGGTTAATATTCCCTCTTCAAGAACAGCCAGTTCAATGAAGTAACAATTTTATCGTCAGGAGCCCGACTATTGATCACGTGTCAGCGTTTGTAGTTACATGCATGATGTGTCACTAAGCGACCGGTACGAGAGGCGAACACAAATTGTGGGGGATTGTCAGGCAGGAAGTGCGAGCATTCCAGCTCTCGGCGGAATACCCCAACACAGGGGGGAGGTGCGTTCAAAAACCCACGGTGAGCGGATGGAGACCGGCGTGGGTGACCGGATGAGTCATCGCTAGACCGGATCAGATCAACGGGCGAGACG
>JTDE01000082.1:119729-141753 GCA_014338405.1 Paragonimus skrjabini miyazakii
TTATCCCTTTATTGTCTAAAGACATCTTTTGAATTAGCAGAGACATTAAATGGTGGATAGATGAGTCCCTAAGCTATGCATTTGATTAAAGTGAATATCTTTTTCAAGAAAATTCCTCCGAGTGAGGTATTTACATTTTTATAGGATTTCATTTCTAGCCGGAACTTTGGCATAGATATTCAACTTGCATTTTTCAAGAATCGCATCCTACGGTGTACATTTGGTTCACTTTTAAGAGATCTTTTCGTAGAAGTGATTATGGATAGTTTGACCCAAAATTAGCTGATATCTTCTTGGCACTGGTAGAACGACAAGTCTTAGACTATATCACCAAAACCTTATTGTACAGACAGTATGTGGATGAGGCTTTAATCTTCACGATTGTTGATCATTCTGAATTGTTTTTTCAAACTTTCCAAACTCAATTCACTGAAACCTATTCTTGTCCCACAAAATTGCTTCAAATGAAAATTTCGCCTTCCCAGTCGCTCGTCGCAAATCAACATGGCGTAAACAGTATCTTTACTTTTTTTAGCTTGGCCCCAATAGCATACGCGCGTAGTTTGATCAAGATCCTATTTGATGGGGCCAGCGTATTTATATCTCTGATAATCTGCACACGAAACAAGATATGTTTAGAAAACCGTCAAGTGTAAATAGATATCCAAACAATTCACAGAAACTTAGCATGTCAAAAAGTGCAATGAGCCAATCCAGACAGCCCAAAAAGAAGATATATTTCTATTTCTGCAATTCGAAAGGGAGCATCTTACAAAGGACACCAGGTTCATAATAAATTATGACATATCGTGTACATTTGCGACTGCCTAATCACGCGTGCTTCAAGCCACTATAGGATCAGTTATACTCAGCTGCGAGAGCAGGTTGTCTAAGCGTTCCATCTTTTGCATTGTCTACTAGCTCGCTTGCAGTTTCAGTAACGATTACATGGGCATAACAGATCAACAACTATTTCAGCGAGTGACAGGACACTTCCTTAGCTAGTTATTACAACGGATGACACAATCCCAAACGACCGAACCCGTTGCCTGAAATACCGCGTCATCGATTGCTAAACACCTCAAGACGACAAACCATCAAGTTGACTCACTTGACTAACTCAAAATATCGTTATGCAATCAGGATCAGAGGCTACTAGCCATTAGCAAATCTTTGTCGGTCCGAACTCATCGACCGGCGTTATATGCACAAAAGTGGTTGGAGCAACCAACCAGTTGCCGTGATGTCGATGGGATAATATTTGGTGGGAATGTATGCATGCCATACCCTTTTTGTCCCTTTATGTTTGTCATACATAACCTGAAGATTTTACGTTTGCAACTGATAAAATTAAACGTGACGTTAATGTATGTAAACGCTCAATCAAATTTGCTTGTGAGTAATGCTGAAGCTGTCCGGCTGACTCCAAAAGAGCTGACTGGAAAGTCCTTGTGAGTTCGATAACCGCAATCAAATGTGGGTCATGTTTAACTTAAGTCGTTCATGAGTTCATAAAGTGTGAGCAGTAAGTAAGTATTCTAGTCAATTTTGGACCAAGGTAGCAACTTCTATTCTGAGACGCTAAACATTAATCCGTAGGGTTCAATTTAGAGTGCAGTCGCTGATTTTTCTATACCGTACTCTCTGACGTATAATCTGTAGGATATATCAAATTTAACAGTTAACGTTGTTCTGGAGTACGGGTTCCTGAACACAACTGATTAATTTCGGAATATAATACTGGACTACAGATTTTTTTCTACTCCACTAATCATCAACACTTCTATACGATCGAGTTGAATCAACTTTGTATTAAAACGTCTTCGAGAAAAGAAATGGACAATACTGACTTTTACGGCAAGTAAAGGCAGAATCAGTATTTTTTATTCAAAGTTAACATATACAAACAACCTTATTCGATTGAGTTGAACGGTTTGTGCAGATGAATCCAATCACCAATTCAAATCATATATTAATTTACGTGTTCATTCATATCAAACGATTTGTTCCTGTTTAATTTAAACAATCCATCAACCAACGTGATAAATAATACGGTTCATAAGTAGAAGTGAAGTGAATGTTTGATGTAATTGCCCTACAGTTTTAAGGACAACTTGACCATATGATGCAATAATGGTTTTTGACGGTTTGTTCCGGACGACCTTAGATGTTTCGGCAACTTCAACACCTGATTGGCTGACCATGTCAATCGCTAACTTCGGTCCGTTTTGTATGGCGTTACTGCATGTTTATGATACAAAATTGGGAAGAAGAATTTTAGACAAGCTGCATCTGTTGTCGTAAATACAAATGTTCCATACAAATATGTTCTGAGCCAAACGAAAGTGAAGGCTCTTTAGACAAATTTTACGAAATTCTTGATACTCTTTTCGGCTACAAAGTTCGATTTTAGTAACGCTTCGATTCAGAACTTAATTAAGAATGTCCAATTTTTGTTGATTGTTTGGTGAAGTAAGCCTCTTATTGCAAACAATGTGGAAGTACATCTACTTCTGAGAGCAGCCTTGCTGTAATACAAGACCCTCAAATTAAAACAAAAGTCATTGTATACTGAAACGGAGGTGGTCTACCAGAAACTTACCCAAATTTGAAATGCTGATGTGTCTACAAAACCCAAAAGAGAAAGTTAGAACAATACAAAATATATTGGTTGTGAACATCTTTCCATCTATACGTTGACTTTACTCCAAGTAAGACAAATATATACATAGTGATCAGAATCAGTTAGATAGCTAACAGTTGAGTTGCATTTGACTGTACATTCTGATAAGAGATGAGCAAATAACGATAGCTTCTTGATGTAATCACAAAAGTTCTCACATTGAGTTAGAACAGTGCGACAACGTATCCTTAAAAAATTTCTACTTCGCAATAAAGGTGGGCAATTCGATTTGGGTTATCCTTCGTGGCAACATGCGGTAAAGTCTGTCGAATTGAGACATTTGCGATTTTCTGCTGTTCACTAGCAATACGGTTTTAATTATTTCTCGGTAGTTAATGCATTTTTATAGTGATTCTTAGAGGATTATTTTTAGCGGCGCACCGAATAATTGAACAGGGGCTAAAGACCAGGTTTTTCGCTAGGATTAAAGCATAATAGAGATAGCCATAGTTGACCTGGGAGTGCCCAGTCTACCAAATGACCTTCGGAAGTAACTGTTTTGCCTACACTTGGCACAGTGCAATTATAACCGATCGAATTAACTGAACATATAGCTTGTTGCAGTGGACATTATTAAACGAGGGTGACTGTTTTATCTGTAAAAATATTCTATAATCAACTCTTGCTGAAAGGTTAACAGTTTTGGATGATTAAGATTCTCAACTCAAGCTCCGTTTCAGTACCTGTCAGCCGGCTAACCTTATACAGAAGAATTTCATACAATGTTTGTCCAGAATTGATACAGCTAAATACAAGCTGCATCATTGAGATTCAACTTTCCAGTTTGGTCGACTTCAGAACAAAAGCCTTGGCCACAAGCTCATCACCAAATACTCTGATATTAGGTTGTGATGAGCAATACATGCGAAATGGTTAACTGGAATTGGGTTACAGTGAAAAGTAAATCTGTGTATCCATTGTCCTGCTAATTTTTTCCGTTACCGTGATAAGCAGTAGCAGTGATATTAGAGAACAAAGTGATGGAACACAACTAAAAACTAGTAGTAAGACGGGTATTTTCATGAAAAATCTCAGAATTAAACATTTGGTTTTATACACTGTTTATTCTCATCAAGTAATACATAACTTAGGACGGCGATGGATTTAGAAATCCGTGAAGCTTTCATGGTTTACACAGAATCAGCGAATACCGTGTTATAAGTGCATAAAAACCCTTAACATTGACAGAAAAGACGAAAGAGTTGGAGGTATTATCCAATGTGGGTGGGTACAGAAAGTTCTAATACTCACAAGATTACTTCATCAAGTATTAGAGTAATGTCGACTCACAACAATCGAATCGTTTTTAAGTTCAGAAACAAAAAGATTGACTTATCACAAACTTGACTCATTAAAATAACGAATAATGACAACCTTACATTGTTGCAGCATACAAGAAGACCACTCTGAAACCTCGTTGAGATAGTTAACAAACCAGTTTGTCTTTAATTTTGAGAAGGAATCTATTTTGTTCCATGTCTTCACTTCCATGGAATTGAGACATACATTGCTTTCTTGTGGTTTTGGACCCTAGTTATTTCATTAGCGCACTCGGGACCTATCAATAGTTTGACATCGTTTGTAATCTGGCAGTGTTATGTATATCTCTCTACTTCCTGCAACAAACATTTGAACAATAGTTTATAGTAAAATGGCATGGTGAAATCGTTAGAAGCTTCGTCTAGCATTACACGGTAGCGAGTTAAAAAGATGATATCTGAAACGAACACCGTGATGGAACTGGCTTCCTATGACGGTATCACCGGATGCTCGATTTTTTTGATTCAGAGCTATTTTTGGTTAAAAAAATGTATATTTCTGGCAACGTCAGAGCGTTGCAGCACGGTTAGTTTTAATGACATGTCAAGGTGTAACTGATTTACTTCAATCAGCTATTTACCTGTCTTGCTGATGACGCCTTACTTTCACTTACAGCTTGGTTGTTTGTTTGCAAGATGTAAGCGCCTTGATGTTGAATGTTTGAATGTAGATATAGCTTATTTTTATTGGCTAGGCCCCCTCTCCTTTCTTCTTTTTCTTTTCTCTTCCTATACAAGGTTTGTTTTTTCTTCTTCGTGGTTGTGTGTCAGTTAAGCATCAGTGTGAACCACCGATGAATTGCTGTCTGTGATGATGATGATGCTTACCCATTCGGGCAAGTAGATACCGTGTAAGCGATTTTTTAACTCCCTGTGATATTTTGTTTGATGATTTTATGTCCTAGTTTGCTTCTTACGCATTCGTTCAGGTATATTTTTTTTGTAGGGTTGGATACAATGTAGTGGTTTGATTCGTTTGATCAGTAACTACCGATAGCTGGTCACTTCAGACTTGCAACTTATACTTTATGCATCTCAAGCCGTTCAGTTTCAAACCGCCTAGAGATCCAGCGGTATTTTTAAATTACAAGCCTTTTTGCATTTTTTAGCCTGACACCTAATTTATTTTTTTCTGTCATTCATTTTGTCATGATATATCTGTTTATCTTGTGACACCAGCATGGTTATTGAAGTAGAATATAGTTTCATCAGTGATACGGGTGACAACGTGTTCAAAATCAACAAAATGTTGGAAATCTGTGATCTGACTAACTCGCCAACAGTTACAAATGTTAGATTTTCTCAGGAGAGCGTTGGTTTCATTCCATTGATACTCTATGTACAGAGTAACACGAAGCACTACATTCCTAAGTTATCCATTTCGCATATTCACCTGGCCTCTGGCCAGTGCTTGAACGACCATTAAACCAACCTGGTCATCATGGGGCATTCTTGGTCTGTCGCGGCCACTTCTGTCGCACAAAAGTTTGTTTCCCGGAAACTCTAGAACAAGTCTGTCGAGGCACGATTGAACAACATGAGATTATTCATCGTGGTGAGTCGTAAACAACCTGGTCATCCTCAGTAATTTCCCACCATTATCGAGAATCAGTTAGGTAAAGTCAGTCCTCCCGTTCTTCCTCAAAGAACCCGTGACCTGATGTTCATATACATCGATATCCATCTGCATTATTCGCGAAGGATGGTAACTTTTGGTCGATTGAAGAAGAATCTCACTCTGGCATTTGTCTACTGAGATAGAACAAATCATGCGTTGGTTCAGGCTTCGTGTGTAATTCACAACATCCAACTTAGTTCATTTTGCGAATACTTTTCAGTCCTATTCAGCTTAAAATTAACCAAATCCCCGACTACTCATCAGTAATTTAAAATATCGTCTAGCAGGTTCAATGGGATCGGAGATTTCGACCTGTCTAAAAAGTCCTAATCGCAGAGCTATCGATTGGAGTTAACATATAGTAACTGTGTCTCCCATCGAGACGATCGGGCAACCTGATCATTGCTCACAAGCGAGAGTGGTTGAGCGTTCACATATGAAGATTTGGCCTGCCTAATGTGAGGCCAATGGCGCAGTGGTAAAAACGGTTTCTTCATGAACAGCGTGACCGTGGTTCTAGTCTCAGCAGTGGCGATGGTATGCACTACTGACGAGCTTAAATGAGAGCGAAACTCGAGTCTAGCGCTTCCTCTGTTCGAAAGGGGCCGACTGGAAAGTTTATGGAACTGTGACAGCTGCGATCAATTGTGGGTGATGTGCAACTTGAAATTAACCAACTCCCCGACTATTCATCAGTAAAAAAAATTGAGCCTTTGTAATCAGCAGTGACATATACTAATCGACGAAGCTCTAAAGATTAAAGGACCAAAGAACAGCAAAATAATTTAGGCGTGCTCGTTAACCGCTTCTTACAGGTCCGCATATGTGTGCACCGACCGAGATTGATGAAGCTTGTCCATTTGACGATGTGCAGACTATGAATGTACAATCAGATCTACGTAGTTTTCTATTGTTTTTGAACATAAGTTGTGTTACTTTTAGCCGACCCGTGGAACGATTACTCATTCGAACAATCATGACTACAGCTACGCATACTCACTAGTATAAATCTGGGTGTACTTCAGGAAGTCAACCATACTGGACCAGTTTAGTTATGTTGCGTGTTGAAGGTCGATAAAACATCACATGATGGGTGCTGAAAAGGGCCCAATCGCGAACAACCAATGAAATGGAATAGGAAGAAGAAAAGTGGAAAATATCCGTATCAGGAGCTTAACAATTTATAATATAAGGTATTTTTATCTGGACAATGTTCTGTAAATATAGCTACAGTATTTCTTGTTAAGAGTGCGTTAGGCGACCATCATCTATAATTCCAGACAAATGTGTGACTGATAATATATCCGTGGGCGTTCCACTTCTCAGAACAGCGGCTGCTGTACATTCGGGGTTGGGCTTTACATATTGAATCGTTTAAAAACCTTGCTTTCTTTTTCATGCATTTGATTCAATAAAAGCCGATCAAGGTAAAGGCTATGACAGTATTGTTGGACACATCTATGAACTGAGAAGTTCATTTCACTAAACAGCCGATCATGAAATGTGGAAATTTGTAGCGATTGTCCTTATTGCATTAAGCATTTTTTGTGTGTAAATCAGCTCCTCATCATTCAATGCTTGGACAGTATTCACTAAAAAACTAGAAAATTTTTGCACGAACGATTACCATAAAAATCCTACACGCTTGATTGGATGTCCCTTGTCTTGACGTAGTTTGCCAGCAACATGTAAGTGTCGGTACTAATCGACACAGTCATGGAGAATTCGCCATGAGTTGATTGTCATTTTCGAACTGATGCATATTTGGCGCGCAACAGCCGGTAGCTTTGTTGCGTTGTACGTTGTTGTTCCTTTGAAATTGCCTATCTCAGAAGTAAGAAGCTTTCACCACTAGTTTTAAGAATTATCCAGCGTGGTCTGTGGTCGTTAAAAACAGAGTCGACTGACTAAAGATTTCATGATAGACACCCAGTATTGTTAGTTTTGTCAACCTTGTGAGATGGTTTAAATACGTGTAAATAGCAGCACAAATGGACTGGAGCACCCTAATCATGGGACTTTCGGCCACTAACCGTACATGGTTGATATTCGATGTCCTTCGGCAGTGCGACCAATTCACTGCAGTTGGTGGAATACCAGTCCATACCTGGACCGAAACCTCATAACATTGCAGTATGAGTCTAGCGGGTTCATTGCTGAATCGACCACTCTGAAATAATCCTACTCTTCTGTCTCAATTCCCGGAATAAAGTAGGGACCCATCTGTCCAAACAACGGAGTTCTCATCAGTCACAGAGTGTGGAGCCCGGAATTATCGTGCTCACCAAAGACTAACTGATAACCTAAAGAGCAACTAGTATTCGGCAAAGATCACGTGAATGACTTCATTCTATTACAAATCATATTACACAGTCTCACTGAGTGGATGGTCAAACGTATGCTCAACCGTACAGCGAGCTTAATGCAGAATCATTGTACTCTACACAGAAGTTTTATCGCCCAGTTAGGAATTACACAATGCTTAGTATGTTGTATTACCTAGTCTTCCTTTCTCATAGTAACTTGTGTCAGAAATTCGCAAGTTAGTGTATGTCGCGTGTTTGGTGTATCACATTACAATGAAGTAGGCTGTTTTGTAGAATGAACAATTTTTGCCTTACCTAGGTGTCGCTTGTTCGTTTTTTGTGAACTGTCTGAACATGATTGTGTAGCTAAAAAACCCGTGAACATCAAACGGAACTGATTAGTTCCGGGTTGACGAACAATAGTCTGCTCCACGGTTTCACCGGATGCTGAGTGTTCGCAAAAACGTGTCGACAGATTGATTAACTTGAGTTCGAGAAAGCACATTATAATGTAGACAAGATCATTGTATCCTCCATAGTTACAGGGAAAAATGTTCACTAGCTTTGACAACAAGCCTTCACACTGTCATTTGTTTGCTGTGGTTACTTCACCAACTTATCTTGTAACAAACGTGATATTTTATTTGTCTGCATGATAGGATACTGTTCTGTACCGTTTTTAAATCCCCGTTGTGGCTAATGATTGCAGTTCCTGATTTTCATCCAAATACCAAGAAAAACTGTGATGTTTTCGAGAGGGAACCCGACCCCCGTCTGTAACACGTGAATTCCGAAAAGGTCCTTTTCCTGATGGCTTATCAAAACCGATTCAGATTGGTAACGACCAATAAAAATTGCTGAGTTCAACCACTGGACACTGACAGATGAGTTGTCCATTCGCACAACTAAGGTTTGAACACAAGAACGATGTCAAAAGTCATTGTAGCAACTAGGTGTAGGCCAAGAAGTCATGTAAACAGTACGTGATCAGGGAGCTACTTCAGTGAGATCGTACGACGGACTAGCAAAAGCTTCAGTTTAAGAACAGATTTATAATTATCAACCGTTTATTTTCTTTTTTAGAAAATCAGATTTTTACAGAGAGATATTTACATAACGTCTCAAAATCCGTACTGCTGTATTGCACAATAAAGCGCATCAGTTGACTAAATGAAGCGAAGCATCCGATCAGTGTACGATTAATACTCGAAATGAAGGGCGTAGAATAGCTCCAAAATCCTACTTGAGTTCAACCGATCCGCGTAAGTAATAACGCAAATACCTCAGACTGGCTACATTTGATAGCCGTTATTCACAATACACGTACGTGGATTCATAGATATACATCATGTCTGAAGAAATCAGATCCAGTTAGTGACCGATATCAGGGGCACACGGAACGTCACAAGCTGCCATCTGATTTATCTAGTACAGAGCAAAGAACCTGGTGAATAACGAACAATATAGCTTGGTCGAAAATATCCGAGGAAGTCGTGACAACAACAACATAGGAAACAAGATTGGTTTTCTGTGTTTGACCATCAGGCTAATTACAATACAACAAATATGAAAACAGTAACTAGGGTGAGTCAGAAAAACGGTCGGTAAAGATTGTGAACAGTGTGTTTGTTATCAGTTACGCTGTCACTGTTCCAAATCGTGGACTTGATTGATTGTGGACCAGGGAAGAGTAAGTGTCCGCACGAACTTTCTCTGTGCTGTCGGATACGAATGGCTTCAATAACCGTCAATATTCGGGATCTCACCATTTTTGATTGATTCCTTGACACTCGGTAGGCAACCTGAAAAGCATCGTTATTACTGACAGAATGATTAGAGTCGGTCAAATGAGCAACAGTGGCAGTTGAAACCGTTTTAATCACATCATTGTTCAACCACGCAGGATGATGTTCACGCACTCTATCAGGCAATCGCCTTGTAGTATGACCATTGTATGACGCTGGACACGAACAAACAAATGAGTACATGAAATAACTGATAGTAGAACACAGAAGTTTATCTTTGAGTAGTGATAAGCTAACCATTGTTGAAAGGAACCACAGGCACAATTGAGCGGTAGGGTAGGTTAGTTCGACTGACGGTTTGAGGTTTCTTGCGAAGACTTCAAGTATATTAGGACCAATAAATACGAACCTCTTACTCGACAGAAGGTGATTTGGGTTCCAACTATGTCACTTGTCAAAGACAAAACAATAATACTGTCTGCAAAATCCTGATGTTTTACCATGAATCGTCTTTCGATTTGTCCGCTGATGGATTATCATATTGTGTCGGGGTTTGGATAAGTTGTGAATCAAATAGGTTTTTACTAAAATATGTGGATGGTGATCGAGAAACTGGGACCTTGAACCGACGTTAATGATTTTTGTTCATGTTTAGCACACTTCACGGTAACTTCTTTTGTTCACAGTAATATTTAAGTGTTCAGACTGTTTGTTGTAAACCGAAATACTCATTCACTAGCTCACCGGTTAATTAGCTACGGTTAACGAAATAGTGTTTATTAAATGGAGTCTTTGAACTGATTTTCAGGCATATCGTTTTCCTCAAAAAATTATATGATCAGAAAAAGTGAGGAGCTGGCAACCTCGTACAATTTCTGACTAATTGTTGCACATGAAAAACAATATGGTCGGATTGGAGCCGAACTAGCTAACACTTTCTTGTTAAAAGACTATCCAATTCACACAAAAAGACAGACATGAAGTATAACTCTGACTCCCAATAGAAATCTACCAACACCTCAAATTGCAAAAGGCTGGGCTTACAACGAAAGATTTTGTGTAGATTTTGACGAGGTTTATGTGCTTTTGTCTTCCTGAAAGGACTGACATCTTTAATGGTCACACAGTTCCTGACCAATCTACTACTTATCGATAATATTCAAAAGTGTCAATGGAGGTGCTGACGTCACGGACGCAGAATGATGCTATTAACAAGCAAAACGTGTCCTCCTCGTGGCAGACGCTGTAGACAATCAATGAAGGAATCGTCACCAACAACATTTGAAATGAGTACTCCGTCCTTAAAAGATTATCCTGCTACTCTGTAAGGTTCTTGTGAGTCACTTGTGACGACTACACCTATACTTCCTTCAAGGCTCCGACGACAGCAAGTTCAACTCGTTCCTCCGACTCGTTAATGGTACCGAGACTCGAGTTCACAAGTTCGCTTCTCTACTGGTATCTTGAGACTAGCAGTAGTTACATTTGGAGCATCATGATGACAACGTCCGTCTAGTAACCTATTTTAGTTCAGACTGAAATGCTTGAAAAATAAGGTTTTGGACAGTGCTTTGATATCTGCGTTTGCTGTCCCAAAAATTGTAATCGCATGAGTAAACACAATGCCAAAGTCCTTGAAAAGTATTAATAATCTTAGGAGAGAAAATATTCTTCTTAACAACTAAAGGTCGTATGACATTCCTAAACACCCGTCACATTAAAACACCGTATTTCGTTCGATGTTGATGAAACCAGTGACAGGCCAGACTTGAACATTTGTCAAAAGGTATCGCAGGTACTAGCGATTCAGCGATTGATGCACGGGTTCGAAGCAGAGGCCATAGTTTCCTGGATCCAGTCAGTTGTTCTTGCTCAGCGTCAAGTTGGCGTCTGTTGATCTGAAAGACAGTCTATGAAAACCGGGTGTAGCACAGCTGTTGGGGATTACAGTAAATACCAGAAACAAAGTCAGATTACTTGCATAATACATTTTTTTGAAAATGAGAGTCAAGTGATGCTTTAAAACGATAGATAGAAGCGCTGCTAGTGACCACAAGAGAAAGATTGTTCCGAAGGTTAATAACCTTGTAAGAAAAGAACTGCTGCTCAAGGAAGGTCCGAGGACAAAGCTTGAAAAGCTTCTTGTTATGTCCTCGCCGGTCGTCATTATTCGCTATGATGAAGAACTGTTCAACGAGATCTACTCTAAGCAGGAAGTGTGTAAGAATTAAATCGCCGCAGAGTCGTCGAAATTCAAGTGGGTAAAGTTCAAGAATTTCAAGTCGAGACTCGTACGCGACATTCCTTAAGCCCTCAACTAGTTTGGTAGCCGCGCGTTGGACACGCTCAGCAGCTAATATCTCTTGCTTCAGGCCGGTCTTTCTTCAGACCTGGTTTGCACACTCGAGGAGCAGTCGTATATAAACTTTGTAAAGCGTTTGAAACGCTCTCTTGTCTATGCGGGGGTAAATGCGCCTAATCATCCTAAGAGCGGCGAATCTTTTTTTCATCGCCATTTCATGGTGATGACCGACAGATAAGTTAGAAGACAACCAGATGCCCAGATCTTTCTTCAGATCGAATTCCATGATATCTACTATGCCGAGTGCACTGTGAATTGCAAAGGCATTGCCGAGTGACATATGTACGAACTTACTCTCATTCAGTGGAAGACTCCAGTCGTCCGACCAAGGTATAATCGCGTCGACATCAATCTGCAGTGCATTGGGATCAGTGCCGTTCCAAATTTTTAGATCATCGGCCTATAGCAGGACGCTGCTGGAAATATTTCCCGGAAAGTGATTGATGTAGATCAGAAGTAGCAGAGGACTTAACACTGACCCTTGAGGGACTCTCGCAGAAATGAATGAGGGAGATGAAAGGTCTGCTCCGGTTTTAACTCTAAATGTTCTATTAATGAGGAAACAGGTAATTCAGCGAAGAACCCATTCCTTTATACAATAGGCTTCCAGTTTGTGTTTCAGGCGGCCGTGTGAGTCACAGTCGAAAACCTTGGCAAAGTCAAAGAAGATAGCATATGAGATGAGGCCATTGTCTCTGGCCTCCGTCAGACTGTCCATGAAAACAAGCATGTTAGTTATGCATGACCGATTAGGAAGGAAGCCATGCTGGGTAGAGGAAAAAAGATGGTTTGATAAGAAGTGGCTGAGGATGGCACGCTTTAATAAGCGCCCCATTACCTTGCATGGAGTGCTAGTAAGGCTGATTGGCCGATAGCTAGCCGGAGAGTGCCGGTTGCCCGTTTTAAATATGGGCGTCTCAATTGCCTCTTTCCATGCGCTAGGGAGAATGCCAGTCTGGAGTGTCTGTTTAAACAATTTACAAAGGGATTCTGCCAAAATAGTAGCTGCTTCTTTGAGAACTCTGGGATGGATCTTATCAAGACCCATTGCACTGTATAAATTAACCTTAGATTAAAGGTCTTCAACTTCTAGCACAGAAAACTCAGCGGTAACCAGTGGTTGCTGGAAATTCTGTAGTGGAAGGATATGGTGTCAAACCGGCGGTGCGACGTTGTAGACTGTCGAGTAGTACTCCCTGAATAACTCGGCCACAATAAGGGAGTCAGATGAGGTATGTCCATCAGGCAGTCGCAGAGAAAGAGTCGAGGGTTTATTCTTTCTTCGTTGTCACCTGTGCTTGAATAAGACGTTTTTGTTCCCGTGAGCTCTGAGGAGGACCTATTCTTGTACAAGTTTGGTGTGCTCACAAATTTCTCGTCTATTTCTAACCTCGTCTATTTCTAACCTATTTCTAACAATGTGGAACGCGTTTCGGTCTTCCAAATTTTCCGTAAGCTTATGCTTCGCGAATAAGTAGGAACGGTCATAGAGGAGACGAAGTATTTTGTTTGAAAGAGGTGGCCGATATGAGAAAGTGCACAGCTTGCGCTTTGAAGTGCACGGTAGTTCTGGTCCACGGAGGCATTGTCAAAAAGAAGTGAACCTAGATGACTTCTCAGGCCAGTAAAATCAGCCTGATTAAAGTTTTGAACAGTGGACTCCTTTACTGGTTGTTGTAACCGGTAATTGATAAGATCATAGATGAGCAAAGAGTGGTCACTGTGTCCAAGTAGTGCCTTGATGATCACCCTGTCTACCAGATGGCTCTATTTAGTGATAACTAGGTCGAGCAGAGAGGGAGTCTGACCAGAACGATGCCGCGTCGAAGCGTTGACATGCTGTGTCCCCGATCTCCGTTGTATCAGTGTCGATAAAGAGGTGAAGAATCCGCTTTCACATTCTTGGTTGGAAACTGATGCTCAGTTTATTTTCGGAACATTAAAGTCACCCACTATAAGCAGATGAGTAAAGTTTTGTAGGTTTAGGAAGTTGTCTAGGTTTACAAGAAGAGTGTCGTCATCAGAGACGTCAGATGGGGAAAGACGATAAATAACCCCCACTAGGAGTGAGTTTTAGCCACGCAAAGCCAATCGAAGCCACAGAGCATCATGTTTATCAGGGGAATGAAATCCATCGATAACCGTGGATGTTAGGAGACAAGGCTGAAGGAAAATCGCGGAAACACCCATTCTCACTCGGGCGGAGTCAGCCCGGTAAACAGAATACCCGGGGACATTCAGTTCACTGTCACTGATGTCATCTGTAAGCCAGGTCTCCGTAAAAGCAAGTATGTGGGGTTGTGTGTCATGAGTTAACTGTCTGCTTTCCGGTAACTTATTGAACAAACTCAGACAGTTCGTATACAAGCACTCAAAAGCTACTTCCTCATTTAACCTCTCGAGAAAAGAGAGAGGTGAGTGCGAGGAAGTCGGCGTTCACCCAGCGTTATCGGCAGAAGCTATGGCTCATCGTGAGACTGGGGTCGACGTTGCATGAAAAAAAATGCCTGTTCATTTTCCCGTGGTCCAAGTGAACACCTGTGATCAAATTTACCCGATGATAACCATAGTCATGCATTTTTACTGTCCGTTGAACATAAAAGAAATACAGGCTGTTCCGCGTCGCCTGATCAACGGCAACTGCCCTTGTTCACCATCTGGTTCGACAGGGTATCAACGACATTTACATTCGGTCATTATGAGGGTAATCACCACTCATGTTTAGACTAGGAATCGGGAATAAACATCACAAAGATAACATTAAAACTTCAAAAGTTCCAAGTCCAAAATTCGGTTATTAAATTGACTTGAGGTCGAAAAAGCTTTACTTGTTCATCTTGACAACAAGGGATTTCCGTAATGCTAGCTAGTGTGTATGAATTTTTCAACCATGATAACAAAATGAGTTTCAGATATGAGACAGTACATCTGTGGTATGGTCATCAACTCAATTATTGAAAGCGTCGAGAATCCCCGAATAATCAACGCAATCATAATGGAGCAGGCAAACTCGTTTCAATTTTCTGATTTCAAGTTTAATACATGACTGGAATTCACCTCATGTCTGCTCACATGACTCGCATTTAGAGAATCATTCCCTCTCGCCATTTTTGAAAGCGAACTCTAAATTCGAGTTTTGTCTATGCTAGAGCTCACACATAGTTTGGTCAAAAAGAAACACCTGAACTCCGGTTCACATGCTTATATTTTGCGGTCACATTGATCTAAAATTAGACCGAATTATCACATCGAACTGCTCATCCACATTCGTTTGTATGTACTATTCAGATTGTTCACTTGCTTCGGTTGAACACAATTACACCTTGTTAACACCAATCGATCGTGTGCTAATTCAGTCACAAGTGAGAAAAATTTGAATGCCAAATTGAACTAAGCAGTTGAGAATGAGGGAACTTCAGTGATAAAAACACGGATTATCTACCCTACGATGGATTGTAACGTCACTTATGGATTAACACATTGACAATTGCGATCAATAAATCGCTGAGTTGCTTTCTGTTCAATTGACGGAGTTTACTTTTGGAGGTCTTACTCAACTTGTTCAACCTGTTCAACACCATACTGGTGAAGATGTTAAAAATGTGTCTCTAAAGATGACACTTGCTGACAAACATTCATTAGCAGAAGAGTGAAATCTGACCTGTACAATCCAAATCAGCTCACGTAGCAAAACAGTAGTGTTAGTTCAACTGTAAAACCTATTTATTGATTAAGTAAGATGTCCTCTTATTTATAACTTGATTTGATGTGAGTGAGGCGTTCAGTGACGCTGAAAAGTATTCGGATTGTTCCAAACGTAGCTGAGGATGCGAGGTGACAGAGTTGAAAGTTACTCCAACAAATAATATGTTTCAAAATGGATGGCAACCACTGGCGTCGTCGGAAGAACCAGCAAGCACATGTAGCGTAGTTTATTCGAAAACGTGTTGTGTTGTTGTTTTTACTCAAGTCAAACAAAAGTGTACAATGTGGTCTGATGCAGCAGTTACGCAATGTTAGCAAAATGAAGTACAAAATAATCAGAACTCTACAATATTCCCCTCCCAGAGCATCTAAAGCAAGTGTGGGTACTTTCCCACAAAGTCTCACTCCAGATTTGACGAGTTACCCAATGGCAATAATTTAGAAGACAACAAACAGCGCAGTAATCTATATATTGCCACGACCGAGAAATATGGTCCATCATCTCCTTTGTGAGTGCAGCTATTTATGCGATAGCTGCGTCTTTTGGTTGCCGAGGTGGGGTGGGAAAGTTGACAGGAGCTAGTTGGGAAGATGGGTTAGCCTCCAGCATCATATCCGCAGCGTCAGCTAATTCCATAATGGGGACGGTGGAATTAAACGATGCCAGTATTTCGCGGGTAGACGGAGACAGGTGTTTTATCCACAGTTGTCGAAAAATAGAATCGTCCATTTTTCGGGGTCCTAGCAGCCGTTTCATGTGTCGTAGTAGTTGCGACGGTTTACGATCACCCAGTTCAATATTGGAAAACAGCTGGTCTAACTTCTTCCGCTCTGACAGTCCAATTATATTTATCAAGGCCTATTTTAAGGTGTCGAATGGGCATTCAGAAGGTATTTCATTAATAAGATCACAAACTTCCTCAGCGATCTCAGTTGGGATAGATTGATCTACGTATGACTACATCATAGGTTGTGATATAACTCTATGATTCCTGAATATAGCTTGACCAAACCACAATCGGGGGTTAGAAATACAAAATCTGGGAAGTCGAATAGTAATGGATGCCTCAATGAAATCATTGTCAACTTCAACACTGCAGTGAGACATGTCAAAATAGTAAAGTATCAAAACAAAAAAAATAGGTAAAGGAAATTGTCACGTCCGGCTCACCAAATTGTAGTGGAACAGATGTGTGAACTACAATAATTATCGATGCAGGAATAACGAGTGAAGTCAAGGACTGGACTCACCAAAGATTGACAATGTTCGTGAGACGTCCAATGATGCTGGAACGTATTCAGATTATTCCAAACGTAGCTGAGGATGCGAGGTGACAGAGTTGTAAGTTACTCCAACAAATAGGATATTTTAAATTGGATGGCAACCACTGGCGTCGTAGGAAGAACCAGCAAGCGCGTGTAGCAGAATTTATTCGAAAACGTGTTGTGTTGTTGTTTTTACTCAAGTCAAACAAAAGTGTACAATGTGGTCTGATGCAGCAGTTACGCAATGTTAGGAAAATGAAGTACAAAATAATGAAAACTCTACATGTGCACGAGGACAGACCTGTTATAGACCGAAACATTTACCATTGTTATGCATTGAAGTTCGGTCCACTTAGAGATTCTAACGAACAAGATTGGTGTTTGAATATTGTGCAGCCTTCGGAAATAACAATAGCAATGACTCCATTTACAGAAACAGATTTCTGCCTCATAAAATTTGGCATTCGTATAATAGGAGTCTACCAGTCTGCGTTTGTTGAGCGCATTTATGATTGAAGTAAAATACTGGCTGGACGATATCACCTGTTCAAACGGCTGTTGTTTACAGCGTTTGTTTTGGCTAGATTTCTTACATACTAAAGAGCTTTAATCCTATAGACAGTATTGGTAAGTCACTGATAATTTTACGCATTCTGTGAAGGTTTTTGAAGATACTGTCATCGGCTCCTGTTGGCATTCTTCTTTAAGTGTTTTATAAGTTGATATGTTGACCAAAACATTCAAATTGGTTCTTTTATTTGATAGAAAACAACCCACCTCTGTCTGAGAGAAATTTACTCTCTTATGAGTGCGTGAGCACTTTTCTGCAACTCTTTTTCTTCATGGAGAGTGGTCGATTGAAAGGTTCACCATGTTACAATTATGAACCATATTGTCATGTCGTTGAGTATCAACACTCCGAACAAATGTCCTTGCAAAGTGTGCCAAACGTCATGATCGATTGTACATCACCCACGAATTGTGATACCGTAATAAAAAGGCGACAGAGAAGATAGAGACAGGACCAGTCACTGTAATTACGGCAATTTTCGACCGTGAGTGTCAAATGAAGAAAGGAAAATTATTCTACTGAATAAGACGTCCGTACCAAATGATTGACTCAAGATAAGTTATATCTGACTATTGAGATCACTTGCGCACAATAGGAGCCTAGGACGAAAAGAACGAAATACATCGAAAGAAATAAAACAATGAGCAACTCAAGGAGAGGTGTTTCGGTAGGTAGAATGCTTTGTATCGTAAAGGGGTGTATCAGCTGACCGCCCTATGAGGGAAATCCTGTAAAATGTTTTCGTGTTGGCTGACCAGGCAATAGACTTATGGCCCAGTGTGGTTTTCTGAAATAATTTGAATAGTATGGCCTGATAAATTTATCTGAGTATTATCATGTGCGTACTACAGAACAGTAGATTATAAAGCTGAAAACAGGGATCACCTGTGAGACTAAATATATAAGGGAAACATACGAGGATCAGATCGCTAATCAGTCAATAGCAAAACAAATTTATTTCTCCGATATTTGGATGGCGTATTTGTTGTGACTGATAGTGAAGAACATGCCGAAAAAGTTCTGATGGTATTCGACGGACTGCATGCTAACATTACATTAAATTCTGAACATGACTGTAACGATGCTCTTCTGTTCTTGAGTATCCGCCTTGCCCGTAGGACTGACCTTCCGGTGCAATACTCAGTTTATCGCAAATGCACTTAGAATGACCAATCTCTACACTTTAACAGCTTCGTGCCAAAGCATTATAAAGCAGGCCTTATCAAGACGTTATTCAATAGAGCCAGATAGACTTTCATTCAGAACACAATCCAGATTGAACTGCAGCCAATTAATCAGGTTCTGTTGAACATCAGATACCCCAATCACTGGTCTCTAAGTTTTCTAGGAAAAAATTACAATAACAAATGGTGATGAGGGTGCCCAAAATAAAAAGCCTTTCTACAAGTGCTATTCAATGGGGATGATACCAGTATGAGATATCCGCACCAAATGTAGTACGGATGAAGTCAAACAGTTTGGGCGTCGTGTTTTACATTTTATTGATAAATGACTTCAGAATAACACAACGTTACGAGTAAGTTGTGATACTACTACCAATAATAATAATAATGTTTCAACCATCTCGTGTGGCCTTCCTCTTGAATATTGTAATGGAAACCACATTGACAAAGGAACAGAGGTCACATGGGATTTGCCGTGGTTAGGTCATTCTGCCATGCATCTGAATTTATTGGTCCAATCCTTTGCCTGTTAAGTGGGGGTGAGACAGATATAGATAAGACGCGTTTCTGTCTGGTGTTGTTTATCCATCCATGTCACACTGCAGACAGGGGTTTGCTATCATTGCGATTGATACGGGCGTATTGTGTGTAAATCGTGAGGGCTTCAGCACAGCATCGCTGCGCACAGGAAGGCAGACCCTCGTGAATCAATCGGGTTTGATCAAAACATATGTTGGGATTCTCTGACAATGCATGAAGTGCGATGACCGGATCGTTCTCTAGTTCGCGAAGTTGATGCTTATCTTTTGGAGGAAACCTCCTGTGCCTTTTGTGTTCGGCAGCATGTACCTTCAGTTGTCTGCTTGTCTCTCCTATGCATTGCAATCAGCGCATTTGATTTCGTAAACACAGTCGGTCTGGTCACCAATCGAAACTGGATACTTCGGATGCATCACTAGTCGTTCTAAGGTATTATCTAACCGGAATGCGGTCCGTATAGCGTACTCAGAAAGCAGGGAGCGAATTTTTCAGACGTTTCTTCACGATACGGTGTTTGCATAACAGACTTGAAATTTCTGTTCGTTCTGGTCTCCTTCTTAGTTGACATGCGCTTAATCGTATTCTCAATAAATGAGTTTTGTTATTGATTAGCAGCAAGCATTTCTTTGATGTGAGTAATTTCTGTTATTTTGGAGAGTTCAGTGGTGCAAATCTTACCAGCTCTATTAACAAGGGATTTGATGATTGTTCTCTTCATACCGATTGGATCTGACGAGTCAAAGTTGAGATACCGACCAGAATGAGTTGGTTTGCGGTACACAGAAACCTGAAATCTCAGGTTCACACTTGACTTCTGTTTTCCATCTTGTAACCTCCCATGGTACGCAGTTGATAATATGCAGAGAAATTTGTCAGACAATAAATCGTGTACATTTAGGTTTATGTCTGCTCTACTAAAGTGTATTTCGGGAAAATGCTGTTTCAACTTTGGATATTGACAGTTCACCAGTCAAACGGCTTGTGGAAGATATACTACTGATGGCAACCCGGGTCGTCCAAGCTGCTACATATGGCAGAGTGGATAGGAGAAAGTATGCTGTTGTTAGCTCACGTTCTGTCCAGTTTAACTCTTAGACCTCTTCCGATCCTCATTTCCGGCAGATATTCTACGGCCCCCTCTATCTATATACATATAGCATTTTACAATGACGTTTTCCAAAGCAAATTTTTTCTTCTACCTTCCCCGTATCTTCCCTTGCTTGGATCTAGCCTACGAGATTAACAAACCGCCTACCAGAGTCCTTAAAAACAGCCGTTTATTAAGTTTTACAGACTGGACTCGGGCAATAATCAACGTATAAAAACGATGGCAACCAAGAAATTCCGATTGTACACTACAAGTTACCCTATGGTCTTCACTTTTGGTCAGGCTGACAAAGTCTACAGTGCAACGACTGCAATAGTGTTAGCGTATTGAAGTTCCCTCAGCTGTAGACTCTGTGCTATTTGTCTCTCACGTTCCAAGATGCTGAATTCTCAGAAACGTATTTATTGTCTCTGCGAGACTGGTGGTGATTTGCCCCAAGAGAGATCAACACGATTGGGACCGATGTCCAGACAGAGATAAATATATTTAAACTAAAAACGGATAGCAGATAACTAGATCTACGTTTATAGCTAAAATGATAGCCAAAGGCTAGCTGTAAAATAGAAAGTTTGTACTGCCAAACCAATGAGTCAGCCAGACCACTAATGTCAAACAGACAAAACTATGAAAACCCTGAAATACAACTGGGATTTCACAGCGGCGGGATAACATTTACTGCGGAAGAAACACATTGCTTGAACATAGTTTTTTTCCGCAAATTGTGGCCGCCTTGGTGCGAAACCGAACGTAATTGGTTTTCACGTGATAAGTGACACAAAACGAATCAGCGCCATTGACTGTCATCTTAAGTTGCTTGCGATGGTATTTTGCGCTATCACTTCCGGGCGAAAAATATTCTTGTGAACGATAACAACCTCTGTACTCGCCTGCAAGTGTCTGGATGTCTGGCCAGCTTATTTATCACACTGGCAATCGGGGGCACAAATCACAAATCACATCGGCTTAGAGGTTCGGATGACTGGAACCCCGTTTCTTTGGTTACGTAAGTATTCAATGAATAATTCATACACAAAACAAACGAACCAACGGAATGCGAACTTTCTTCTTTCTTTGTGGGGCAGATTTGCTAAACCGAATGCGGTGAACTCAAACGCAGTCATGGACAACCGTAACCTGCTGTTTTGACACCCGTACTCCGTGTTCGTTTCTTGGTTAGTATGTATCAGAAGTGCAGTTGTTGATAGAGGGGATGTGAAAATAGTCCACACAACATCATTTCGCATCGGGTGTCGAAACGACTACCATGTTAAAAATAGCCGTCAAGCTTTCTTGTGTACAAAACAATGTTTATTTTCTACCCGTGATTTTAGTCAAACTAGTCAGACAACTTGATCACATTGTCTACATCTTTTGACGTAAGATTAATTTTAACCCCTTGTATTCGAAGTCAATCAGTTGATTCCATTCCAACCTTCTGAGTTCGGCATGTCTCGCTTAGTCGATGCCGCAATGCGTCCAGCTATTTTTTCTTCTGACAAGAAACACATTTCGGGTAAAAAAGGTGTTTATTCAGTTAGGATGGTTTTTGTCGAGAAAAAGAGTGCTCTAGAGACTGGGAAACCAATGAATATGAGTACACCATGGTGAACTGGACAA
>JTDE01000082.1:149175-169212 GCA_014338405.1 Paragonimus skrjabini miyazakii
GCTATCGACGACGAAAGTGCCGCCATCTTGTTGCACTTGGAACTGCAATGTTCTTCTTAGTAACGTTTTCTTCTAGGATATTCCACGTCACTGTTGAGGTGAGCGGCGGCCCGAGCCACAGTACCTTTTGGTCAGGCTCATGGCTGTTGTGATTGATTGATTGATTGAATAACCATGTCTACTGAATGTAAATCGTTTGCCGATACTACGAATCACGTGTCTGGTTTATTCAGGGGGCGGCTTGAGTTGTTTTACCTGGGCTAAGCATTCGTGCTTCCCGTCAATAAAAACATGGTTCTGCTTGTGAACACAAAGCGAGTAACGACGAGTTGTTCAGTATAGCATCCATATAGGGTTTGTAACTCGGGATAGCTCACAATGTCCTGTTTATGTGTTAGGGGTGACACCATCAACATATAGTACTCTCCAACAGTCTTACGTGCCGTTACTTAATGCGTTTTACCTAACATAACTAGGACTAGGTCACGTGTTTGTCTAATCTATTACAACCTACCATAATCTGCATGTCGGAATAATCACTAGGTAGAATCAAGCGCAGGTTTGATTTGCATGTTCAGGACACCAGAATAAATTTCCAGACAACTTGCTAAGCATAATCATTCCGATAGAGCCTCTATCGTGCTCCACTTGTCACAATTACTGTTATTCAGCAGTTACGTATTGCAAATTGAATTGCGTTATCGTATACTTAGTAAAGTTATTTTACTTTACCAGTTCAGCATTCACACTCTTTCGGTAGCTGTCGCTTTCAGTCTACCGCTTTTTTCCTCCTAAATCGTCCAATGTGGAGTCTGATATAGGGACTTTTTGTAAGCTTCCTGCAGTTTGGAAATATCCTCTTACCTTGTTCTGTTTTCTTTCATTCCCGATTAACATCACGTGACTTTGCTTTGGCTTTTATATTATAAGTTAGAGAGGCACCAAAAGCCCAACTTTGGTGATGTCTGGGCAGATTGCTGACTAACCTACACTATCAGCCAAGCCATGAATCATAAGACTTAGCAGTTACAGTCGTAGTGTATCTCTTTTGATTAATCAAGCAAAGTCTTATGTAGAGTTACATGTAAATAAAAGATTGCGTTGACCACTGAAGTAATGGCTCATATAGTCTATTTTGATTATGGCCACGAACTATTAACTTTAGACGAAATAGCAGATAGGTTTCTGTCGTCATGTCAAACTGAGAAACATGGATATTGTAGTTTTTATTACGAAATAAATGTAGAAAAGAATAAGTCGGTTAATATGCCCATGACGGTAATGAGTATAAAGATACATAGGCAAACACATGTTTTCGACAATTCATTTTTATGCCGGCACAATTATCAAGTCGAAAAGTAATGCAATTGCTTCAGAGAAAATCTTTCATAGAAGCTGTGTAAGTTGCTTCTTGTAATGGATGCAAACATAGTATGACCATGTTGAGTAATTCCAGTGGCTTATCGATTATACGAAAATTATTGTGTACGGTCAAATCTTTAGTGTGCGGTAAGAAAGCAGGCGTGCGCGTTACATCAAACACGTATCGACATACGATTGTTTTCGATTCAAATCTTCCTGATGATTATGGAAATACACATGACCTAATCAACTCATAATGGACCAGAAGCAGTTCGTATTTGCTAGAAAGTAGAACGTGTTAGAGGTGATTAATGCTTCAGCTGTTGCGGGCCACTGTACATCATCAAACTATCAGCGCCTTCGACCTCTAGACGAGACCTTGGATCGTGTAAATTTGTACCCGTTGCAAGGTGGGCCACCGTTGGCAGATAAATCACGGTTCTGTAGGCTGGAATTCTGACTAACATAAGACAGACTATTTCTGTCAAACTGTGGGGTTAGAGGAGCAATTTATCACTAGAGTCCAATATTTTTAGTTCTGACATGAAAACTTTGTAGACGTTAAAAGGGAAATCGCCGCAATGTTGCTATTATGCTAGTTATAGCCACCGACCTAAAATGACCGTTCCATTAATTCCATTTGTATCATGGATGAGCCTAGTAATCTTTAGACCTGCTCACACGTACTTCAGCGGACTTGAGGAAGAAAAACGTCCGACATTGACGTCACATACGTGTGTTGCTTCTGACAAGTAGGTTCACAAAAATGCTTGAACGGATTAGAAAACGTATGTGGAGCTACATCAGGTCGAGTGTGCACAGGATAGGGGCAAGTGCAGTGCACCTTACACACAATTGTTCTAGAGTTTGGCGACAGTCAGGTTGTTTGGTTTTATGTGAGATGTAGTTTGTGTGCTTTTGTCAGTTGAAAAGTAAGGGGTAAGGTAAGTGATCGGAAATCCTCGTTGGTCATTCGATCTGTGAAACACTGGTGGGTGCGTGTGCTTTCGTTCCAAAGGTAAATTGAATTGACAAAAGACATGTCATGTTGGTGACAAATACAGCGCTGTATGCACCTGTTTCCCGTGTGCTTGCAATTAGGATCGTTTTTTAGGTGAGATTTTACGCAATGTTTGACAGACAGTCCTACCGACAGCCACCCTTAGATGCTGTTGTTTGAAACTATCCGCAGCACATTCTCATTAATGACTATGGATGAACAGTAGGGAACGTGATTGACTCAAATTGAGCATCACATAAATTTGATAGCAGTATTTGTATTTACAAAAGCTTTCCAGCCAGTAGCTTTTGAACTAATTATTAGGCACAATTATTGTTATAAGTATAGCTTGTCGTTAGTGCACATACTTGCTATGACCAGCATCTATATCATTCAGAGACGATTTGACAAACTGATTATTTCTCACAAGTGAGAGTGGTTTTGTGTTCTGACATGGCAGTTCGGTTGCGCCCAATATTAAGCCGTATGCGCAGTTGTCAAAATGAAGGCACGGCACAGGGCGCGGCCAGGAAATACACTAGTGATAAGCGAAACTCCAGTCTACTGGTTCTTTTAGAAAAAGGTTATTCGGAAAGCCTATCACGGTGCGAAAGTAACAATCGAAGGTGAATGAGGTTCAAATTAAAACTTATTACTTTGCTGTGTGGTTTGTGTTTCAACCTTCCAATTGTGAACAGTTTTAACCAGTCTTCCATACTTGCACCGGGGTAAGTGTACACTTTTAGGCAAAACATTGATTGACGCAATTATTCCTGGTTAGCCAATTTGTGACTGCATGAACCTTCAGTCACTCATGATGAGCGAGGAAGACTGGTGTTAATAGTATTGCTCCCCTCTTGGTTTAAATTGGTGGACTTTTGATAAGTGCCGCTGACTCAACCAGTGGACACTTAACTGACCTCGCCACAGTTTCATGGGAACTGCCTGGTGACAGTCATGTCTCCGAAGTCTGACCATCACCTATGCTACTGAGGACGGAGTGAAAGGTTCCAATTTCAACAGACAGGTTAGATTTAGGCCAGGTTTGTGAAAACCCCACAATGATCTAGATATTCCTAAAATCCAAGATAATGAAGATTCATTGTATGGATGCGATATTATCTGGCTATCTGGAATCACTGAGGCGGTCTATTCGGTGTTAGCATCATTGATTCATTTTAAACAAAAATAAAACAGAAGTATCTTTTACTCAAATTCAGCGGTGCGTCTTTCAGTCAAAATCTGGGCTGTGTTTGTTACTTGTTAAAAATTCAGCTTGTCTCTAATGGCTGATTAGTCAGACGCGGTAAATTCTTTTGATAGACCAACTAAGTAATTTTCTGAGAGCTTGCTGAAAAATCGATAAATCTATCTGGCATATATTCGTCAGAGTTAACGGCTTAGTCGCTGACGTAGGTACCAATGCCAACCATAATGGAATTATATGAAATCGTAGAAATTGAAGATGAACAGATTTGATGTGATTAGTTTTGATTGTGTGCAACTACTCACAGATAGCGTGCTGTTAATTACTCTCATTGCACTGTTTAGTTCACAAGTAGGGGATGATGACATAAATTGAAATCGAATGAATATCCGACCAAATTGATCAAAAACCGTACAGGCACGTTTGCACAATCTGTTTACAATTACTAAATTTTTCATTTATTCAGTGAGTTGGATGAATGTTGTGAGTGTTGGTAGGTTACAATTCCTTGCCATATTTCAAAACGCCCAATTGCAATTGTTTGTGACGGAGGTTTTAATAGAAACTAAACTTGAGTCTAGTGACAATTTTTGCAGGGAGCCGCCTGAAAATTATCTGCTAAAGCAGAGATACATGGTAAGATATGATTGGTATTAGATAAACAGCAAACAAACACAACTATTTATAGATAAGTGCAAGACCCTGAGGGGATGTGGAAGACGCAAATGAACACTTTAACAAGAACGAGAAACGTCTGGAATAACGAAGGCCGAACTTTTACTGCCACCGACAGTGTGACGAAGGGTCAACCACTGAAACTACCGGGTCCTTCAGTTCAAGAAACAAAACTTGCTTGCACCAACTCACCGTACCAATCAGTTCGTGTGTGAAGGAAGTCAGAAGTTTATTGAAAGAACCGTGCTTGGCAAAATGTGCATGCAGTTAAGAACTGAAGAGTGCCTATTGATATGACTTCAGACTACGTCCGCTTGTCTTTTAAGTCTTTCACTAGAGCAGTGCATACACGAATTATTAAAGTGACGAACCCATAATGATTGTACGCTACCAGATTACTATGAATGCGACATTCAGTAGGTCTACTGCTTCATTATAATCCTTACCGAAAGCGCTTCGCGTGTCGGTCGCAATCCATTGACTAAACTCAGTAGTGTCCATCTCCAACTAAGTAGACCGTGATCTAACGCCTTTTCAGTTTACCACTTTTCACTTCATTCAACGTGCTGCATACAGAACACTTAGATTATATTGTCAAAAAAATATTTCATTCAGCCGAAATCACAAGGATGTTGCTAAAACTTTATTTCTAAGTACAATTTTTAAACATGCCACTTGACGTATCAAATGACTGAACAATAGAAGGAAGGCAATGAATAATTGATTTTTTACGTACACAGCCGCAATTAATTATAGCGACTGGCAGTTGTGAAGATAGGATTTATGCAACGTATTACTTATCTGGACTACTTGCCACTCTTATGTGCAATACTGATTATCGTGCTAGCACCAACGCGCATACCTGAGTTTAACTGTAAGGGATGTCGGCGCAGGTGTGACCGTAGTATTACACCGCCCACCCTTATGCCTTTCGGTTAATCTCCAACATGGTTTATATAAACTTGAAAACGAATGGCCCAATTTCGCGGACAATAGCACAACACATTACTGCGTCATTACACATTAACTATTGTCTGAGAACGAAGGGCAGAAACCGTGTCATTATGTCGGTACCAGACAGTCGAAATTAGTAAGGTTGTTTGACGACAGAGCTTTTGCACAGCCTGAGCGGAAGATGGCAACTAAACCACACATTGCTAATGATGGTGGATGACGCCACCAGGTTAACCGGATGATTTGCCTCAAGGAGGAGTATGATATTCAAAGAAGTCTCTATTCTTTCGAATGCAATTTACTTTCAGTGGAATTTATATCATAATTAGTAATAACGAGAAACATCGTTATGCGTCGCAGAGTGATAAGCTGATAAGCTCACTTCGAGTAGTTTTATCTCTGTGCCTATATTGACATGCGTGTGTCCGGATCCCGCGTAGGCGCAGCCTCGCTTCGTGTACGGTTACTTAGATAACAGCCAAAAAGGTAAAGCGAATGCGTTGTGTGCATGTGTTCCCTCATTCCACATGAACCTGTTAAACAGTCAGCGAGGATAATACAAAATGGCGACTGGGAAACGAAGACAGCAAAAAACCTGTATTTTTCCCAGCCAACTGTCATAAATAACAAATGTAGCCGATTGAATCACCAACAATCAACCAGACCCATTTGTCTGACTGCAAGTTTCGGAATGCAAATGTCCGATCGCATTTTACCATAAATATACATCTGCGCGGTACTGAAACATCGACAATAATATACTGATACAAGTATGAAATTCATAATATGCAAACTGGAACATAAAATGGTTAGTAAACTTTGTGTGTAAGTGGACTTCGTCCACTTTCAGGAAGACCAAACACGTGTTTGTTCAACTCTGTGTTTGCTATTGAGTCAAGTGACATATTTAAAACTCATTATGATCGAGGTATACTGTATCGTTTCAAAGGAAAACGTCAAGCCGAAAGCTACTTCAGTGTTATTAACCGTTTGGCTTGCGATTGGTTTGCTCCCATTTAACTCCATTACCAGTGACTTACGTTTTCTATACCATTATAAACAGTTTAACACAATTAGACTTCCGGTCCATAAGTGTACATAAGAGAATAACACGTTATATTGTTTCCTTTTAAAGTATATATATATATATCCCTCATTCTGTGTCCCCAGTTAATTCGAGCGATATTATATCTGGTTGTGGGACGTAGGCCTTTTGTTATGCAAAACGTAATGTCAGCATTCGTTTGAACATTGTGATTGGGACACACAAAGTGTGATATGAGTTGATTCTTGTACATTATGAGTAGTCGTCAAAGTGTGATTAACAACGTCATCACTTAATTGAAACTAAAACGTTAATCGAGATTGCGAACGATACTCCCAACTAAACTCAATGTAGTGGAAAATTAGCAGTTGCATCCAATACAATTTATATATCTTCCACAACTGAGTACAGCTTCGACATCTTGTCGTAACTGGATCAACGGCCTACGAACGCGTAAACAGATAACAGGATAGCGATTAGTGAAACGGTGGATAATGGAACGACGGACAACGGTAATGAACAAAGTAGTGTACGCGTTCAGTTAGTCTCTTTTCCTCCACCCGGGGCTAGCGCATGAACACAGGAAAAAGATTAGCTTTCAGACAGAGCTCAGACCAAAGGTACCATGGTCATAAATCCGTACCAATTTATAAGACTTGTGACTAGCAACAATGCAAGTTCAAAAAGATTCAACCAGACAAAACTCCAGACAATGCTGACGACAACCGTTGGCACGACGGCTGAGGACGCTGGTAAAACCGTAGATGTACACGAACATGGCAACGGTGAAGATCACCCACAAGTGTACTTTGTTGGTCTCTTTGTCATACAATATTTTCAGGGAAATGACGATTTCCCCAACACATCCTGAAGTACAGTTGAACCTGTCCATTTAAAAAGAACACCCTTAGTTGAGTTGATCAGTTGCGCATATTCTTGTAGTGGCCGAATTCTGGAAACCGATCACCATTTTATGAGCTAACCATACTGACCACTGCTCTACCGATCCAAAATTATGCATGACCAAATTATCATAAGCAAGTGCGCAATCAGGTTCGCATGTGACTACTGTCCAGGTTGTTTGGTCATCTCAAGAGGAAATTGTCCTGTTAACACTGATGGATCATCCCATGCCTAGGATTTGCGTTCAAGTCGACATCAAAGAACTCATTGAAATCAATGATCGCCATTCTTATTAGTGATATATAGTACAAGAGTGTAGGTAACATAATCGAGTAATCAACGTATAGCGTGCAAAAGATACTCAGGTAATCTTATCTTGGGTCACGTTATCAACTATCTGCAGTTTATAAACTAGGCTATATATCATATCCAAAAAGGACAGCCGTGCTGAAACTATGAGGTAATAAAACTGTTTGAATCTAAGAGTTGGCTTAGAACCAATGACATTTGAAGGCTTTGTGAAACAAGGCTATATGTGCTAACGACTTTTTTAACGACTTTTCCGTGTGAAGCCTAATCATTCAATAAAGGTGTTCCTAAAAATATCTCCTTTGTAGAAAACTTGTAAGGCACTTTACAGCTAGTATTTTCGAAAAGGTGATTGTACTATACTTTTATTGGCGGATTTCGAAGTCATCAACAGTAAGAGGTTCGTGCACCGTGCACTGTGTATTAAAATCCGGAGTCTTAGACTCAAACTCCAGTTAAAACAAATTAACCGTGAATTATTTTAACCCTCGACATATTAAATTTTACTGAATGCAGACAACCGTATCCAGTTACTAACTTATGCGCAATTTAAATAAACATCTGATCTTCTACTCTTTTAACGCACACACCCCGCATACGTCAGGTTGTCATTTAAAAGTTACCATTTTCCTCCCTTGTAATTTTAGCAGACAGTTTATTTGCACGATGAAAATATTTCTTTAAACCATCGCTGTTTCATAAAGCATGGAGTCATGATGTAAGATACAGGCAAAATTATTAGAAGCCATCACATATATAGTTAAGAATAGATTTTCTGCCTATCGTCTGAAATTGGCTTCAGCTAACGGTTGAATTTTGATCGTAGGCCTGCAGTTCATACAATTAAGAGGTCGGCAAGCTTATGAGGACGCTTCAATAGTTTTATCTATGTCAACCTACTGGTGGTCACTGAGACTTAATGTGTGCAAAAACCATTCTCTACTCCCTTGGAGGCAGTGGTAGACACTTACCTGGTAGCAAAGCAACCGCAGAACAAGAGATAGGTTTCAGTATGTAGGAAGAAGAAGCAGGACGGCTAAGGAAAGTGGTTCCACTATTTTTCTGTAACCCTGGCGACCATGACAATGTGGTCTAGAAGACAAATGACTGGATTACAATCTACTGCCTTGTGTTCGATTTTTCGGCGTACCTGGTATCAGTGAGACCCAGCTTGGTCGAAACAGCGGTCCAGCACATTGTTAGTGATCACTCTGGCCAGTTGTGTACAGTACCACGTAGAACCTGAAATAAGTTTGGCGGAACGCCACATCTTTGGTGAAGATAAATTCCATTCGTACAGATGAGATGGCACACGTCTGAACAGCCCAACACGTGTAGTTGACAGTGACATTTATGATTGTGGAGATTTTGATTTGAAGTTGGAGTAGTTTAGGATGAGCCGAATGTTCTAATATATCGCCGGCTGAGTTCTATTCATCAGCGGCTACTCTTGAGCCAACATGGTAGCAAACCTGTCTTGTTTTAATACGCTGACTGTGGCGTACGTACAGTTAACGAGTGACCAGCTTGATGTAGTAATCTATTCGTCTGTGAGCTGCAATTTTCACATAACTGAGAAGCTGTGAAGGTATTTGTTCTGACATATATTGAGCACTCAGCGTACTTAGTAGTTCAAGAATTTACGGAATGAAGATGTTCAGTGCGCGTAAAATGTTATCGGCAGAACGGATGAACGTTGTGTTGAAATCTTGGGATGACGCTGGGGGGTTCATGTATAATTTTCTGTCTTTAAAGTTATACCAAGATATATGTCCTTATAATTGTGTGATAACCATTTCTATTCACTTAAATTCTTCGATGTCTTAGAGAACCCTCATGTGAGTAAACCTTGCTCACACTGAGTTGTGTGGCTGTTCTTTCTCGCAACAACTCGATTGATCTATGAAAACATGTAAACATTTTAGTCACACAATCTGCTATGGGACGTATTATGTATATTGTTTTGCACAGCCAGTTCAGATTGGCAATATTCACATGCTGTCATGTGGGAAATCCAGAAACAGTCAATTTTGCGTACTTCCATTTATTTCGTTGTCAAGAGATCCACAGAGTAGATCTGTTAGACCTGTAAACCTGTTATGACAACATTTATTTTGTGCAAACTGGTAGGGTATTGCGGCGTTTAATTTTTGTTTGGTTTTGTTTATATGTGTATATATCACGTTATGGTGAAGTATTGTGCAAAAGATTTGTGAAGCCCATCGATGAAATAAAAATAGCTAACAATAATGATTTACGATTCATGATGTGTTTTTAAAACGTATAGATATGTACAAGACTGACTGATACATTCTGGGGGTGATTTGAACTAATTTGGAGGTTTAGTTAAGTTTTAACTACTTTTCAATCTGTGAAATTTGTTAAAAAAATGCTATGAGAGTGAGCAGTATTTATAGAGAATAAGCGACCGAAACACTGACGTTAGTTTGCTAGTTTGAAATGAAAAAGAAGTTTCATTTTGGGTTGGGTGGTTTTAAACCTATTTGAAATTGCCATATTGAGAAGGTTTGATTTATTTACATTAATGCCATAATGAGTTCACACAGTCAAACGAAAAATAAGCGATGCAGAAACACTGAAAGACGTGATTTTGTTTTCGCGGGGTTATCGGCTTCCCGCCTCATTTTTTCCGGACCGATGCAATGTTTCTATGAAACAGTGGTACAGTCATCAAGATTTTGGCGAACGACATTAAAATTTTCTGTAAAACCTCTTTTGATAGGAAAAATCGAAGGAAGACTAGAAACAACGTTGTTCTTTGCGACATACGTATATCATGCTGTAACGAGCAGGTGGTTAGCCATCAAAGGCATCATGATCAGAACATTCAGACACTGACTGATTACCTTAAGGGCGAAATGTCACAAGATCGGACGAGACATGTTATTATTTTACCAGACAATGCCATGCAGACGATGTGTTTTTGCCGAATATCATATTTCGTAAAGTATGTTGTACTTATCAGACCAGCCATATACTTTTCAGGTAAAACCCGTTTAGCAGTATTGATGTGAATTTTCCTGAGATGATTTTCACTCGTAGCTAAGCTAAAATATATGTACGGATAAAGTGGAACATGCGGGTGTGATTTGCATACCAAAGTATACACTGCCTCTTAGTCCCGGAAGTGAACGGACTCGTTGTGCAACACTGAAATTATCCATAACGTCTATCGATAAACTGAAACCTGAGTGATGGCGCCAAGAAGTCAGTAAGCGTTTAATTAATTCTTAGCTCATTCAACAGTCGATTGAAATCCGAAAACGAGGGACGAAATCTTGTTGTTATTAAGATTTTGAAGTAGAACAAAATATTGGAAGATTGAATGAAGAAAAATAAACAAACTTTGAGTTCAAATTTACTAACTATACAACGTCTATACGAACAGATTACACAAGCATGGTTGAGTGCAACAGTGCATGTAATGAGAATGCGGAAAGCATGAATCCAAACGTGAAAACAAACAAAGATCCACAGTAGGAGATGGAGATGAATGAACTGCATGAAAACAAGATTTCAACAAAAAATGCGTGCACTTTGCAACTCTTAATTGTTAAGGATGATATCTACTTATTACAAAGAGAGTTTAGAACTTGAGAATTGGGAGACAAAATGACCGAGAAATGAGCGAAAGCACAGAGATTGATAACCAACTCGCTATCCTACAAACAGCTTTCGTTATGCACTCAAAATAAGTAGTTGTTTCAATACTGACGGCACTGATCATCTGATGGATTTCGTCCCTAACATTTGACTCAAGTTGATAGAGATGCCGACGAGATAAGTTGAACATTTTAACACGATTCAACTTATTTCAACCTTTGTTCTAACAAATTTCACATTGACCTTTCCAACAGCTATCCTTCCGCAAGTTACAATTGGCTTATTTTGGAAAATATGTGCTTTCATCAACGCAATAAACAAGTTTGGAATAAACCAAGGAAACAGGAGATGAACTGCACTAGTATATTTGTAAAGCATGTAAACCTGAGTATTGAACAGCCCGTGCCACGATTATGCATAACTATATAACACATGATAAATTAGAGCAGTGAGGCAATTCAAGCTGTTCAAAGGAAAAATGTGGTTTTCTGATGCTTCCTGATGTTCACCATTAGACCAACACTCCACAACTGGTTTTATCCTTGTTTGGACTCATCAGATAGAGACAACGTGAATTAAGGATTAAGCTAGCTACCTTTCGCGTTACAAACCAGCGCTTTTATCCGCTCGACCACCAGTTGTATAAGCATTGCTCGTAACAGGAGAATTTGTGTGCTCAAGTTATAGCTTGTTTAGACTAAACTATCTCTCTCAAAGTGCCTGTATCGGACGAGCTCAGACAAGGAAGAAACCGGTCGTGGAGTGCCGGTTTAAGGGTGAGCGTTAAAAAGCGTTATAAACACAATTTCGAGCCATTGAGGTAGTAGTCAGTGCAAACCGACAGTCTGAGAAGGACTGTTTCCATCTACATTAACGAGGGAGTAAACAACGTGTAGATTTATTTTTGCAGCTCGAAATGAATCATTTATTGAACAATCTCAATTAACCATCAAGGCCTGTTCCGGCAACGCAGCTGACTATTGATCAGTCCATGATTAGACAATTTGCTCATAACAGTGTATGCATTTTTTCTCCAACTACCCAGTCTCTCCCGTTATTTGTCAGTTCATTCGGAGTTGTGCCTGTTGCTGTGCACACATGAACTCTTGTTCAGTCCAGCTTCGTGAACTAAATATAGATTACGGCGAACTTTGTCAAGATGATTATAAAATAAATCGGAATAATAATAACTAGTTGGAAATACATCGTCATTATCTGGTTTGTACAGTAAAGCACTTTTCGGTCGACCATTTTTACAAAGATATCCATCAGGGATGACGGTACCGGCCTACTCATATGATCACCTTATACGCGGTTGCGTGCATGTCTTTCAACAATGGACGGAATGTTCTCAGTCCAGTAATGAAATCTTTGTTATTCAAGTGGGATTTCTAAATAAAAATTGATGTCGGGAATAAGATTAAATAAAAACTTACTTGTCTCTTCGAAGAAGATGGCTGTGAGAGGTAGTCAACACCGATAGAATACATCAGCAGAACAAACCCGGGAATATAAGTAGATTTTGAAGAACCTTTTGGTCAAGGTCGGGTTAACATTTTAATGATGGACTACATACTGTCTACTACTCGGCTGATACATTGAAGATTAGCAGAACTGCTCGTGCGCATGATTTGGCGTACAGATATACCATCCGTGTACATCTTTGAAGTGTCTCTCATCTGAAGTGTCTTCGTGCCGGTTAGCTTTAGCCTTCCATAAAATCTTTCCGAGGTAGGTCCATGCAACAAAAAATATCGGAAGTTGCTTTTCTTGCAAAATGTCAGACTTGGTTTTCTTGTTCAGCTAAAATAATCGTTGTTCTTCCAAAGTTGTTTATTTTCTACAGAAAGTCAGTTCTCTTCATCACGACAATACCAGAGCTCATTTGCGGCCTAGCAACTATGAATCAATGCATTTAAATCAAATATTCGTAAAAATTCAGAATTTGCTGAAGTACACTTTAGGAACTGGCAGTTGAACTGTGTGTTTGAGAATAGCACTTTTTGAGAAGCGTGACAGTTCCGACGTGAAATTGGATTAAAAAACCTCAGATAACTGATTTTTAAATTTGCTACGAAACTGTCTGTTGTGATGTGAAGCAAGTAAGTGAAATAATTTTTACACTCCCCTCCAATCGTTATTGGGTAGTTGGTCGACCACCAGAAAGTCGTAATTATTGGTTCCGGTCTGAGAATATGAAGGGCTATATAATGCACGTAATAACACTTTATGAGCGGTAGTTTATTTAAAAAACGGAATATAACCACAAATGTATACTTTTCCTTCTGATTTTACTATCGGTTGCCTTTGTAAAATTATAATTATGAAACCTGAGCCACAATATGGGTGGCAGGCTATAAGTTTTCTTGTGTCTATCCAACTGTTTGTCTACGTTAAACAACAGCGGGCTGCAAATTAGGGGTGGATTTATTACTGATTTTCGGATACATTGTCCGAGTTAAACTGGCTGTCGAATCAGAACCCTCTAGAATACAGACAGGTAAGCACTATAATCAAATTCCGGTTATCAGTGTGTCTACGGTACATCCTGATAAGTGCTGGTCTTGAAGTTTACGGTTAACAATTTTGTAGCCATAAATAATCCAAAACTTTGTTGAATTGCTTAAACTGACCACATTTTGAAGTTGTGCACGAAGATATGCCTTGTATGTCATCATCTGTTACGTCCGGTTTAGTAAATGAACCTGGGCTATCGTATTTAATATGCCCTAATCTTACGACCATCGGAAATCTTCCTGTTGATCAGGCGGCAGTGAGTTTGTTAACGAACAGAAGGTTCAAATACATCCAATCAATTAGGTTGAACATCACTCACAATTGATTGTATCTGTTGCATTTCCACAGACTTTCCAGTCGGCCCTTTCCAAACAGTAAAAGCACTAGACTCAGGTTTCGATCTCACTAGAGCTAGTCAGTAATGCATATCTTTCTCACATCTCAGACTAGAACTTAGGCCACCCTTTTATGAGGCAACCTAATCTTTTCATAATATTTACTTGGAACACATTTTGTCATAAAACTACGGAATTAGACACCACATTTTAATTGCTACATAACGTTTCAGCCATATTTTTTGTCATGTCAAAATGCGGACCTACTTGTATCGGTCAAAATAGACAATACATTGCAGAGCTTTGGTAATCTTTTAAGTTTATTCGTAAATTGTCTGGTTATAATGGATACAATAAAATAACCAACTGATCAACTTGCTGCCCCGCATGTAATAGTTTGTCTGAACTCGAAATGTCCCGCGGACACAATGTTTATTTCACTCCAGTCACTGTTTCTGTCCGCCCTGTATTGTTTTCACATAACTCATTGCGGTTAATTCGACAGCGAGTTAGTAGAAAATTCAAGCACTAGAGAACGCCCAACAAATACTTGATGCTCTCATTTTTGCGTGTCAGTCCATACTTAATCAAGCAACATAATACCAAAAATCGTAAATCGGAATCTTTTTTGTGAAGAGATTTGCGACTGATTTTTAGCGCTACCGAACCAACAGTTTGGATAACGGAACGGAACAAATGGAATGGAAGAAGATACATTTAGAACAATAGACAACTATGACGTAGTTAAGTGATGGATGTGATAACTGGGTACTAGAGAGAGATATAGAACGCGACCGGGTGGTAAGTTATAAAACAAAGGCGGGAGAAGTTACTGTAGTTCGGTTTAATTCTCGATAAACTGGACAGCGACTACTTGCACAGTCAGCAAACCCGCTGCTATCACATGTTGTGCTGAACAGGAATGAGTTGAATGCGTATTTGTAAAAACAATATTTAAGGATAACACGTCCTGAATGTAGCGAGTTTTTGACGGCATCATGGCCAGTAGGCTGATTAGGCAAACGAAGGCGCGGATGAAAGTGCTGTTTAACCAAGAACCTTTTTAACAAGAAGCTATGGCATACTACAGAACACAGTTTAAACGATTCGGCTGAGTATCGTTCATTCAGTGTTTTGTCCTCACTTCTGTATCGCATGAGTCTTGTTACACTCTCCGCATATCAGTCAACTGAGATCGTTGTGTCCGAGCGAACTAACGTGCACGACTTTAGTGTCAAACCTTTCTGATCGGTTGTAGGTAAACGTGACTAGGAAGCATAGTAAGATTCCTTAACCGACTTTTATAGCGGGCATTAGCATGATCGTCACAACAAACGTAATTAACAGAAGAATGAAGTCAGCAACAGACAGCTTTCAGGCTATAAGTTTATTGCAGTACGGCTCACAATCCACTGTTTTATTGCAATTATACAGAAGAGTATCACGTTTTATTGCGGGTTTATATATTTTTCGGATGTTCATGACTTATCTACTTTGGCTGGTCAAACCAGCCGCATAAAACTGAGGCAGATAAGGATAGGAAATAATTTCGCCGTCTTTCAATGTCATCTCCATACTGAATTTTTTTTATTGTTGGGTTTCAAATCACTTTTTTGAAACACAAGATTTCATTCGTTGAACAGCTGGGTGTATGAACACTGTTTATCCGGATATGATTAAATTTTGTTTCCCAAAATGTATAAATTATGTGTGAAATGGACAGCTTCCTGACCAACAAACAGAGTAATGTGGTTATTTGCCTAACTAGTTATTCAGGCACGTGAATGTTTACAGGACACTTTGGCTGGTGCTCGAGTATATGTAACCAGTTCAGTTTGCGGATGAAGTTATCTTGTCTGTCGCTCCAACAACAACAACAACTCCAACACATAACAGCTCTGTCAGAATTGAAGATCTTGATGCCGGTTGAGTAGTTATGAGACATGAGCTACAATACCGTTTATCGTGTTCTCCATTCTGTACGCGTTAGCTTCTGAAAACAGAACGAACATATTTTTCTTAGCATCCCTAATGGTGCATTTTAAATTCCGCTTCAATAATGACACAATTATTAGTGACGTTCATGATAACTAATGAAACGATTTTTCTGGTAACTTTTCATGTAGGCTGGTTGGGACATCTTTGTAGGAAAACGGGATTTCCTACGCTAATTAAGTCTGCTTGCGCAATATTGACAATTTGATGAAACAGTTGAATGCTCTGCCCTTCTGTTACATGGCTACGTAAATAGTTCTGTGATTTGTGTTCGGTCGGAGATCATTGAAAGAATTCTCAGTTAAGGTTCCAACGTATATTGCACTGTCTATTTCCCAAATTAAATGAGCCCAGCGGACCAATGCATCGCAATTGTTTTTTTACAAAAATATCTATTGCCTTTGGGGACGAAATTTTCCTCCCGAAATCTGTTGACATTTCTAAGTCAGGCCATTTTTTGAGGAGCAGCAATGACCTGCAATGGGACAACTGAAGCTCTACTGGAGTGAATGGGATGAATCAGATAAGCAAGAAATGCCCAAAAATTAAACGAATTCCAGCGACTAGTCTGTCAGTGGTTCTACGTGAACGACTTTACCGTTTGTACTTTAGAAAGTAAACCAGTAAGGCTGATCACGATATAGAGCTTTAACCTGCTGATTTAGCTTCACTTGAGAACAATGTCTTTTTTCAGTGACAAACATGCAGCCACCACTGTTCAGTTGCAGTAACCTTGGTGAAATAAAACACCTACTAGTCGAGTAGGCACGTTTAAAACAATGAGGTTGGCAATCCGATTGCTTGAAGTCAACAAACAAAGTGCGAAATCTGAAGATCTCAGGTTTTGCAACATTTTCTGTTGAAAACAAATGTTATCTGGCTATTTCTAAGCTGGCAGTTATTCCTTAACCACCACAAGGAAGTATTCGTCTATCCAAAGCAGTTGTAGCAAATCCATGAATGAACATCGCAGTTTACAGATGATGACGAGGTTTAATTGTTTTTTTATAGTGTTCAAGTCAATATCGGAAACATTGTCAATGAAACTTTACCCATAAGGTCGTGATCGCGATCATTCACACGAAATACCATTTCTGAAGGAATCTAACGTTCAAAACCTCGGGCCCCCTCAATTTATTGATATGAAACTGCAATATGTATCCTTGGCTAACTGTTTTCGCATTCTGACCGTCCTCTAATTCCAATCTACGGAATAATCCAATAAGCCATGGATGAACTTAAACAAGAAAGACATATGGATTGAATGCCAACCGTTATGGAAGAGAGAACATGAAAATAGCTGTCATCTTATCATAAACTTATCTTTTGTTTTACAAAAGGCTGAAATATAGCTTCTAACACCGCATGTTATAAGACACGAAAGAAGGTAACTTTTTGTTCTGCAAGGACTCATGAAATATACTAGAACTTGGATTCTCTTCCATGCTTGTATCACGGTATTCACTTTAAATGATTTAGTCAGTCAGTCTTTTTTCGGTTGTTCGGCTTTAGAAAGGTTCGGTTTCAACAGTATTGCATCATAAACTTTTATATGAAAACCTAATTGTCAGTTGACCTTTTCGGTGTACGTTTTTGCAGCATCTATTCAAAACATATCTTGATACTAAACATAATGTATATAATAAGAGTTTTTTGTGTTTAGACAAATAATTTTTTATACAACGCATCATTTATGTCACACAGCTACATACGTTACCATTTTACCAGTTGTCTCACGTGTATGGGCTAATTTTTTCTAGGCAACAAATTAGAAGGCGAGATTCCAAATAGTTCGTTGTTCGAAACCTGGTTGTTGATTAAGATGAAATGTATTCAGGATAATGACAGAACTAGGTGTTCCTGAATGATCCGCTTATTTCACTATTGAGTCAGGCCAGATGGTGCTGTCTGTCCAATTCAGGCAATCAACAAACTTTTACGGTATGGCCGGCAGACACTGTAGTTACTCGCAGACGAAGTCACTTTATCAGTCAGATGTAAATAAAATTGTGGTTTGGCGAGAAAGCCTGTTTGTGGCAATCGCATGTGAGCTTTTTAAATGTTCGTGTTAATCAACTTCTCGCCGCTACTAATCAAAACAAAATTCAGCGCGCCTTTTCTCTCATCTTCGACCCATGTTCCCCATCGTGCTATGGCGAAGTTATGTCGATTACACACGAGGTAAACCATTTCGTGTAGGTTTTTTATCTATAAATTTTAACTAGTGGGAAACAGTTACCCCGCAAGTATTCTTACAGCTCGAATGTTGAAACAATTGTTGAATCTTCGTTCCCTGCAAGTGGAACAACATTATCGGAGTAGATGTACTGACCATTCTAAAATTATCCAAACCGTGTTACGGCGCCAACTGACATGTAGGTGGACATAACAGTTCCAATCGGCTACTCATTCGGTTTATTTCATCTCTTTTACACTATTGTATTGACACATAAACTATGTATCTCGTTTTGTATCCTGCCTCACTTGTTCCACTTAAACCCAATATCCTTGCCATGTGACCAGATGCTCGTCGGGAAGGTTCAGTATACACCAACTGACCTAGCACCAACGGTGAAACAGCCTTCTATTAGCAATGCAGTTTAAGTATACACGGCTGACTTGAGTGTTTCCATCACTGTGGAAGAGGACTGTTGTGGTTCTGTAATCGATGGCAATATGTGTTTGTTTGTCGTGCGACTGACACACCAACTAAAAACAGATTATGAAAACTGTTATCCGGGATTGAGCAGACTCATCTGAGATTTTCTGCTGTAAAACCAACCAGAAATGACTAAATACAACTTTAGGTTAAAGTGTGTGTAACCAAATTCTGTTCCGCTGGCAGGTCCCGAGTAATCACTTCCGACAAGTCAATTATTTGATTTTTTTTGCATAAGTCCCAGCTTTTTCCGCACCACCGCTTTCTCTCTGCGTGTACAACTTTCCAAAGGGCGATGTCATAGGGACATTAAGGAAGTATGGTCTAGATGTTTTAAAAATGTCGTTTTCCGGATGGACAACTACCTGCTTATCCACATATACAGCGGAATGAGTGGATCAGATTATTGGCTGTGCTAATTTTGATCTAAGCGGTCTGTTTCAAGTATGTCGCACACCAAGGTGACTCTGAGTTGATTCTTCAAAAGATTAACCAAATCGCCACAGACATGCTTTTTGCTTCAGCTACTGATGCGTACCGGTTACAGACTGATGGTGAACTATCATGGGTTAATTGTATACCAAAATGGTTTGCATAAATCTATTGTCACGGAATTAAAAATGACCGCGTATTCATACGAAAAAGATACAGATCGATATGTGAATATGCTAACGTTTGCAAACACAAGATAATGATAATTGTCCCATCTGATTAAAACCGATTAACCAGATTGAGTTCATGAGGAGTTAGTTTAGACGATTGTTGTACATTCTGGTCAACGTATGGCCTTCCAACTTCGAAATCAAAACGCATGGTTCAGGTCCAATTACTAACGACTCGCAGATTTAAGATATGAGTACCTAAAGCGAAGAAGACGGTTGTTATATGACTGGGTTGATTATTTCCCGTTTTGCAGGTGCACAGACTAAATCATACTGATTACACTGGTCCGATTGATGGACACAGGGACTGATAGAAAGAAAATCCGGTGAACATAATCGATAGTCTACCATTACAGCCGTACGCGATCACCACTACCCATTCGGCGGCAAACTAAAAGATGGCGCAATATGGTGCAGATAAGTTTAACCAACGGCATGACCGGGATATCCAGTTAATTGAGTCTAGCTTACCGATGTCATCAAACGTCACAGTATAGACAGTCTAATACAATTTTGTTCTTAGTGAATCAGAAACTTTGTGTTATTGCATAGCGCCAGTTTAAAGCTGGTCACTATCAGATAACATCAACCGGATGTGTGTACGGTTTATCGGTTCACTTTTCTCATCTAATCGATTTCATCTGATTTTACAGTGCACACTGATGTACATAGTAAGTCTGTTAATTTTTGGCAAATGGTAGAAGTGATAAAGTGGGAATGTTCACAAACTACGCTACAGGTTCTTCCACTTTTCTAAGAGAAAACTGGCTTCATACAATCCGTTTTGCAA
>JTDE01000082.1:176005-192679 GCA_014338405.1 Paragonimus skrjabini miyazakii
CACTATACTAACGTCAAGCACCACAGCATCGTCGTCACGAACCACGATGACATCGGGTTTGATAAACGAGCTCGTGGTTGGTACTCGCAACTCCTAGTTCACATCATAGCCCAAAGTATGGATGACTGACCGAATAGCGGTATTATGAGAGCCGATCCCGTACTTCAAAATCTTGTCTGTCCAGGCAAATTGGCTTCGGTAAACATCCACTATACTGACGTCAAGCACTACGGCAGCGCCTTCACGAACCACGATCATATCGGGTTTGATGAACAAGCTCGCCGTTGGTACTCGTAACTCCTCGAAGACTGTATATCCCAACATGCATAATCGTTTCGCAAGGTCTAGGGCCACACGGTTGTGTCGGGCACAACGCACGTCATGGGTGATCCAGCATAATTGTAGAATATGAGCAAAGCTTTCCGGTTGGCGCAGTTGTCACGGCAAAGAAATGAGTGGTCACTTCGGCCACCTCGTGAATTTCGGTCTTTAGTCCGCAACAGACTACATCTGAGCTGGATGACACGAATAAAGTTTCTGAGGAAAATGCAAACTGGGTTGAACAGCCAACGATTCGAGAGTGGAGAGCATGACACTTCATGAAGACCACGACCATTGAGCGAATGATAGAGTTTATTCATCCACACCATATGGGCTTCCTCCTTGTTCGTCGCCACTACACCCTGAACGCTTACTGGGATGTTCACTTCCCTTAAGATAGGGCCAAACGGATTATCTTTGACCACATTCCGCAGAACTGGACACTGATTGGACAGAAGTCTCTCCACTCGATATTTGTCCGAGATTGGAATAGCGGTAGACAAAATTAGGAAGCCCAAACCGTCAAAAAGAACTGGGGCATGGGTGTAGCTGATTGGCATGTCTTCAGGAAAGCGGAGCCACTGCCGAACAGATTGGCGAATCGTACAGTCCATACCTCTGAGTGTGTTACGGTGGACTGGACTCAGCACTAATGAGTGATTCATCTTCGGGATCAGATCTTGTCTCAGGAGTTCAAGACGTCAGTGTGGCTTCACAGGCGCTTTGGTAGTTTAATTCAGCATCGTAGGAAGTTGTAGACAGTGGTTAGTGAATGCTTTACCCTTCCAGGTGAACGAGATACCTAGATATGTCACCGCGTTGGAGGCGCTTAGTGAATGGATAATGTCCGGGCCGAAGTGGATAGACTCATCGGAGATGGCGGTTGCGTTATGTTTATGGTCACAGCGGATGACCATGAGCTTAGTGTTCTGTGTGTTGATCTTCAGTCCGGGTATTTCCAAGGCATTAGCGGCGGCTGCAAGCTTCTCAAAGAGACGCGTAGGGTTCTCAGCTAGAAGGTTCAGATCGTCGGCGTAAGCGATACCGTTAACCAGTGTGTCGTGGAACTGGTAGCTAAGCTCCGGTCGGGATAATACCAACACCTCATCCATTGCCATGATGAATAGAAGCTTGGACATTGGGTCACCCTAGCGAACACCACGCCGAAATCCAAGAACGGAGCTATTGAATGTGGCGGAAGCATTCCTGTAGGACTCGGCACTGTTAGACGTGGAGGAGCACCGAAAGCTCGGACCGATCTCATAACCGAATCTGGTGAGATGGAATCGAACGCTTTGGACACGTCGGTAGAAGCCGCACACAGACTTGAAGACGTGGTACATGAGTTCCAAAGCAGCGCATAAAGCGGGGTGGTCGCCTCAAGGCAACCGTTACGGTGTAGGAATGCAAACTGGAGAGCGGGCAGTTGCAAGCGCGAATTCCAACGATCGGCTAATATCTTGTGAAAACAACGTATTAACGTTGATAATACGGCGATACGTCTCAGCTCGATGGAAGATGAAGGATTTTTCACTTTGGGTACAAGCGTGATACCAGAGCGGCATAAGTGGATTGGACAACCTTGAGTTAGCAGGAACAGGTTGAATTATCCGGCCAAGGCATCAGCTTTCATACGCTTCAAATGTTTGGGCAACAATTTGTCCAAACATGGAGCGGTGTTTCCCATTTGCTTCAACATGCATGATACTTCTTCTTCAGTGATCGGGTCGACCAATGACCAGGCCGGAGGCAGAATCGTAAGAGATGGTCGCTCATCCACGTGCTGGTGAGCCGATAATACCTGGGGCCATTCGGACCAGTATTCGTTGGAATTATCTTGGAGGCCACGGTTAATCTTATATGCAGTTCTCCAGTTTCCAGAAGAAATGCAGACGCGGCATCTTTCTTACGCTGGTGGTGCAGCGTTTCAATCGCTGCGTGATTAGCCTTCCGTATCTGTTTCATGGTCACGTGGGTTAGCTCGTTAACACGACCACGTCGTCGAGTGACCAGTCGCCAGGTGTACGGAAAAGCTAATGAGGCATGCATGTTGAGCAGCAATTCAGCTTGTACCACTGTGAAAACACCTGCCTGAATACCGCGGGCAATAGCTAGTGGTTCATTACTGCAAAGGAAATCTTCGCTATTGGACTCCAGTTGGGTAATCGCTGCCTGGATCAAACAGATAAATTACTCGGAGTGATCAGCAGCTTGGGGCCCAATATCCAATGTCGTGTTGGTCTTTGGGGCAGTTGTTAGATTGACAGCGAGGACAGTATTCCTCTGCCAATTCGGCGCATACAGACGAGTCCGAATGCTCTCCAAAGTACGGCGTGGGAAATGTGATAGGAGCCGATGATGAGGTTTGCGTCAAGTAGGGCACGACGGAGCCAGTGCATCAGCACACCTGATAAGAGTAGCCGATTCTTGCTGAGACCAATTGCAGCCGGCGGTTTTTAAAGACATGAGTTTGTCACGGTTTAGTTCGACGGGATGTGCGTGCCTTTTGTGTTGACTGAGACCATTCTTGGTCGAAAAGCTGCCGTCATGGTTGGCGCAGTCAGAAGTTGTGACAGGTTGGGATTCTAACTCCTGCTCTGAACGATTTCTGCGTCGATGCATGCGAGTATGCGTCGACAAGCCAGCGTTCGATTTGCATGTCTGACAACATTCTGAACAGGTGTATTCCGCTCGTCTATGTTGTGTACTGGTGGTTGCCTGCACGATGGTGATGGCGGTAATTTCATTGTCCTGATCGAATATAACCATTACGATTAAAACCAGGCAGAGTGAATGGTCCTATCTAGAGTTGCTGAACTCTTAGCCAGTCAAGGTTTGCACCAAGACTGCCTAGTCGGCACCATGAGGAGGTGGTTCAGCGCGCCGCTCACTCAGTTACAAATAAGACTCACATAATTGCTAGCCTTATGAATAGAGACGGCAGACTTCAGCGGAAGGGTAGAGACATTTGGGTCTGGTTTCCATTTTCTCTTCATAATCAGTCTGAAGAGGTATTAAAGGAAACTTAAACCTTCGGTTTGACTTCGGATTAAAGAATGTCTCAAAACCGTAACTGTTACTGATGATTATTTGGCTGTTTGAATATAGTGTATCCTGAACAAACGCCTTTTTTGTCAAAAGTTTCTGACAGCATTTTCATAAGTCGTGCTTGATGCAATGATGACAGAAATTTCGCCGAAATGAAAGGAAATGGGAAAGATACGGTTTAAAACAAAACGGTCTTACAGAGAAAAGTGATGTTCATTCCCCTTTTTGGGTATCGTCATCTGAGTACAATACGGGAAGATATCTTCCTAGGAAGCTGAAGTTTAACTGTATGGTGACCAGCCAGTAGTTGATCGTGTAAATGTATCTAACAACGTAAGTAATAGGTGAGTGTTTAGGAACTGCGTGAAAGCCACTGAAAACTTTCGTAATTGGCATTTAGCTTCTACATGAACTAGTCTGAATGTTATACCTCTACTTTATTGTTGCTCCCTTTGTACACCAAGGTTTGCAAGTCAGTAGTCTTGAGGCAATAGCCGGGTGAACAGATAAATGTTCCGTAGTCATGCCTAAAGATTGCATTAACTGACGAGTCGCCAAAAGACTAACATCTTGCCGGCGTTGCAGTTGAAATGGCTGACATCTTCCAATTGCTCCTCGACTAGTCTAATAAGAGTATCACCAAATAAACCATTTGAGTTGACAAATTATTTGGAATTAACATTTAAGAGAGCGCATGTTGACACAAAAGTGAGGTGCTGTATTCCACGGAAGTGAGTTAATAGTATAATACCAGGTTACTACAATATACTACAAGCGGTCTGCGAGGTAGCGTAATTCCGATCTACAAATGTATCGATAATCGATTCAGACACTGGTCAAGATCTAGTTGCCAATATACGTAAAAAGAATTGAGATACATACACACTTCACCTACTCAGGTTACACATGAAATTAACTTAGGATGAAATTCAATCTCTGAGCTTTTACCATTGTGAAAATTACATATCCATGTAACCACTCGGTAATTCGCCGTGTACCAAAGTGTCTGGTTTGTTGTAGCAGAACAACGGGTCGGTTTTCATTGTCTCATTTCCATTTAAGTTAGAAACTTATTAAGTTACAAACTACCACTTGAATGTGAAGAACTCACACCATTAGTTGACTAATGCATCAACGAACTGTCCAAGTTAGTTTGGAGCCCATTATCAATAGATTTTTTAAAATTACGGAATGTTGTTTAGAGGCCGGGCGTTTCACCTCATATCCACGTTACTGTGTATATTGTCTAGATTCGGTAAACGATGTGAGTCATGGCGTCAAGTTAAAGACTTTATGATTCCTTCTTTCGCATAATTGAACACAACAAAACAAGTTCGATTCCCAGTAAAATATAGTGAGGTAATCTCAAAAATAATACAAAAAATCCTCAAAATACACAAAACGAATTTCCATGAAACAACTCTGCTGATAAGAATATTTGAACAAACTTAAGGCAGGCTTGGATAAATGTTTGACCATGTTTTACGAAATACTAAAAGATATTACATTCTGATTAGTGGGTTTTCCTTTATGTGTTTTGAGTAGTCAACCTTCTGTCAATAATCGATGTGGTCTTCAGCATGTCACTCATTTAAGAGAACGCTTAATTCCAATATACAGTATACACAAATTTGCTGAGTGAGATTTGCACGGTGCATTAGAATCGCAAGTAACGTAAATAGAAAAAAGCATTCAAGAAACGTTTGTATGTGTTGTACGGTTTGGTTAGGGAGTGGTCAGCAGATAGTTTAACCATTTCAATAAACCAATTAGGAACGTGAACCGAACAGAAAGCACGAAGTGACTGATTACCTGAACTGAATTTTGAACACAAGTTTCTGGCTGTTTTGTTATAGCATACTGCACAAACTGAATCAGCTGGAGGCCCCTCAAAAATCATAGGCAACAGTGATAATGACGGGGATAACAACACTAATATACCAATGTTGTTTAAAAATCAATGTAAGGTAATCATGCCGAACTCTGTATGAACTGACATTTTCGAAACATTGTTGCGACCACCATAAATACAAACTGTTTTACCTAGGAGATTGAAGAGCTTTCGATATAGTTTAAATGTTCCCACTTTGAGATAGTCAAAAAGGGAAGCCGTAATTCTGAGGACTAACAGGGCTGACGCTGCTAATTACCCTCAAGTCAAATCAAAGTATGAGTACAATAGATCGCTTTGTTCAGCTCTGAGAAGTGTGTCGGATGACGTAACGTATGTTGACACACACCTATTCTCGGAAGAGGTTGAAGAACGGGTACACAAAGTACATAAGGTCACCAACCAATCATTGTGCGTGATAGATTGTAAGCTGATGAGATAAAATTTTCAAGATTAGCGCTGGAATGTACTGAAATTAATTATTTATTGTTAACAGTTGAAATCGTTTCCATGGGAAGAAGGGGTGAAAAATGAAGATTCTCCACCATTTTTTAACACCCGTCTTCATAAAGCTTTCGATTTTAACGAATAGGGAACTTAATCAATTCCGACTAGGAGACGTTTTCAGAGAACTGACGAAAGGTTGATTAAAAATGTTTAACTTACCATTCTGTACTGCTTGCATTCAATGAGTTAGTGAAGTGAGAAACTTTTGTACAAACTGTCATACTATTTTTCAGACAGTTTCGCTATGGTAGTATCTGGTAACATTGAACTAACTAATTTCACTAGTTAATACAATAAATCACATATTTTTATCACAACCATGATGCAACTTCAAAACAAACAAATCAAGTAAACATCTTAAGATCACTTTTTGTACTAAAACAGATACTGGTGATTGATAATACAAAGTGTTGCGCTGCACCATTTTCCTTTAAAACTATTTTGGGACTGAATTATAACCATAGATGATAGAATAATAATTGAAAATCCCCACAGAAATCATTGAGAACAATGTTGGTTTCAGCGAACAGAACTGTTTTCGATAAATTATCATCTTAGGCCGGTACAATTATATATCAAATCGAGAAACTGTAAGGAAAATTATTGATCAAAAATAGTACGAGGGTAAAGCGATTGGGTAAAACACAAACACGACTTCGTTGTGGTTATGATCACAAGGCGGGTAGGTTTTAGGAAGTCACTGTTAATTGGGGTGAGTTGGGGGGGACGGGATCAAATTGTCGCACGCGTTGACTGCAGGTGTTTGGTCACGGTAATCCCAGGGTGTGAACGAACTGTTCTGGAACATACAAATCCGGCCGACGTAATCGGATTGCGACCGCCTCGGCTATAGGATGCGCCATTTGATCTTTCGTGACGCGGCGGTCGGGCACGGTAGATGATGCGAAACGCCTTATCTGTGTCTGTGTGTCGGTGACAGTCAACTAGATGGGCCAGAATGGATGAGTTAATTTTCTTTGTTGTTCCGGAGCGAAGCCACGCCGGGCAGTGTTCACGAATTCTTTCTGATAAACGCCTAGTGGAGCGACCAATGTATGCTGAATCACAGGAACAGGCAGATGAATGAATCAAAAATGAGGCAGCATTGCTAGGCGTATTATCTTTCAGATTATGTGGCACCGTCCGTTTTGAGTGGAACGATACGATGGGACTGGCAGCGTAATAGGTACTACGGATAGCTTCAGTTAGTTGGCGCGTTATCAGCTCGACTGCTGCGTCCCCTTTGAACGGCGAAGTTATATACATCTTTTTCTTATCAGCTGTGTATACTGGAGCTTGCGTAGGTCTCTCTTGCGTGTTTCTGATAATAAATTTCTCAGGATAGGCGTTACCAGAATGGATATCCTGTAATATGCTTAATTCCAGTTCTATCGTATCTTCCGTACAGATTCTTTATGCTTTATCTGTCAAGCACCGTACGAGACCCCGTTTTTGATCAATAATGTTCCTTACAGTTTCTTGATTTGATATATAATTGTACCCGCCTAAGATGAGAATTTATCGAAAACAGTTCTGTTCGCTGAAACCAAAATTGTTCTCGATGATAGAATAGTTTGACCTATCACTTAAGTTGACAAATAACGTACATACCACTAAAGGTAAACTGTGAATTCTAACGTAAAGTGTTCGTCATAAATGAGTTGAATCATTTTCGATCATACAAGTTTTTTCAAATAAAATATCAACGCAAGCACGCAGATTCAGTAGACTTTAATTGCGCTGGTGCAGATGGACAGTCATCTAGTTGAATTGACCTAGCGTATTCCATATTGTCAATAGCGTAATCAGGTTTATTGATTATTCGACCGTAAACGTTGAATTGCTGCACCGAAGATGAACGCAAATCATACATCATTCAGTTCACTCATCGCCTCTGATAGGTAGTACAATAATTTCAGACATTTGCTTTCTCCAATGAGAGGCCACAGGATACTTTGTACCGCACAAATTAACACTTTGTTTTATCTAGTGGCACTTGGGCATATAACTAATTTGTAACGCAGAAACAACCTGAAGTAATAGATTAAAAATATAGATTGACGGACGGTTCCGACAGTAAGGTGGAGGCCAACAACTTGAACTTACAATTATTGAGGGTATGACATCCTGTAAACCAAATTAGTTCAACCACATAGGATGAGACTCTGACATCCAAAGACCAGTGCAGCAGCAAACTACAGGACGAGTTTACAGTTGCTCCCTAAACTTCTAAAAATATACTGAAAACCTTAACTTTGTGTCAGACATAAGATGAATTTGTCTTAGTGGGGGAAGAGAGATTTCGTTCATCAGTCTTATTATAAGCACTGGCTAGTCCTGCCTCTACTTTCATTAGCTTTGAAGCGAACTTTTTGACGATCGGTTTCTTGCTGCAGCTGTTTACATTAACGGCCGAATAATGCGCAAGTCGATTAGTTGTGTGTAGTCAGTGAGTGGACAGTTACAAAGTAACTGATTCACGTTTTCAAGTTCCTTTTCGATATAACCGAATGATTCGTGTTATCGATTAATGAGAATAAAAAATTTCTTCCACTGTTGAATATGACGGCCTTGAAGAGATAATTAAGGATTACTTTATGTCCCAAGTTACAAAGTAACTGGAAAACTCAGGTGTGTCATAACATGAATATTCTGTCATCAGAATACCATCTAGAACTAAATTTAAGTCAATTTTACATTTCGATTTTTAGCTGTTGATAGTATGACGTATTCACACAATGTTTGCAGGCAGCTTCTAGTTCAGTGTAGGCCAGAAAACCTCACGATGACTGATATGATTAATATGAGTGCACCTTTTGTATAGGAGATAGCTGTAACTTTGGTTTTAGCCACGTTTAAAAGTTAAGCTTCTGTGACGGGTGGATTTGTACAATAGTATTTACGTATATTTGTAGGTTATGTCAGCACGTATCAATTTAGTCGCTGGGTCGCGCATATGTTCAAGAAAATAGTGGCTGTCATTTTTCAATTTGTTTTCGACTGAACACTGACCAACTTAATTCAGAAGTATAGGATTTTTATTGACTAGTTATTTGGAAACTCTTATGTATTTGAAACAACAGATATCGTTATTGGACAGTTGGACACGAACACTCCACTAACACATTTCCTGGTTTTATTCCTTTGGTTTACACTGGATACATGATGTGCATGAAAATGGAAGTGATACAGCGCAAGCCACATGTGGCGATCGTTATGACCAAATGTTTTTTGGCTGCAGCCTAAGTGATAGGACAGTCTATAACGGTTGTTGCCAACCAAATACTTGTGAAACCTAATCACCGTTATTAGGTCATTCAACCTACAGTCAAAATGTACAAACTTTATCAGTCTGTTCACGAACTGATCATCAAGCTAATACATTTTGGGTGTTTATTTTGTGTTTTGCGCAATAGTCGTCGGCGAAATTCGGAATCCGAGCTTACGGTCAACAGAGTGTTTTGTGTAGGGCTCTGTTTGGTAGAAACATACCTGGAACGATTAAGGGAGTCACAGGTATGTATTTGTGAATATCAGTTTCGTCTCATTATTGCTGAAAAGATGTCTTAAGTAGCTATAGTATCATATGTCCATTTGTCATTGACTATAGTAACACAAGCGCTACTTCCGAATGGGTTTGAGCGGCGAATCTGTTGTCAGAAGATGGCTGATAATCGTTTATTCCTGGTCTTTGTTACGCATTTACTTCACACAAGCATAGCTAAGAAGAGGTTTTACTTCTCTTTTAATGAACTTTTGTTGAATTTTATTACATCTATGTTGCTACTGGTATGACAAATTTAAATCCCAGCTGTGAAAACGTGAACATATATCTGAGTTGCTATTTAGAATGCAACAGTTTTGCTTGTCGTCGGCATCCATAGCACCGGGGAACTGATAGGTTCTGAGTGTACGATCATAAACAAGCTGAAACACAGTAGGTCTAAGGAATGTCAACATCAATAAAGTACATATCGGATAATACACCCATGACAGTTGACCTGAATCCGAATGTTGACTGTCTCCGAAGCCATTAGTATCCGACTGTGCGATTCATGTGAACACTTAATCTTCCCTGGTTCAAAATCAATTACGCTCACAATTTGGAACAGTGATAATGTAACTGATACGAAACACACTGTCCATAACCTCTACTGACCGTTTTTCTGACTCACCCTGGTTGCTGTTTTCACATTTGTTGTGCTGTAATTAGCCTGATGGTCGAACACAAAAAGCAAGTCTTGTTCGCTACTTTGTCGTTCCTAAATTGGTGGTTTTAAAGTGGTCAGTGTTTCAGTGAATTACGCGTACATGCCGTCCCGAAACCCATGCAACAATAAATGTCTTCAATCACCTCCATCTAAAACATAGTTCCTTTTGTTATACTAGTGGATAGTGATTTTCGAATCATTTTTTGGAGGAGGATTAAAGTAGATTGGCTAATTGCATTGTTTGAAATTTCTTGATCATTTAAAAAGAAAAATGGATCCCACGTAACGACATTTATTTCTTCTTTGAAGTTCTTGATGTAACTTTTGTTAATAAGCAAGCTTCCTTTGCTAATCTTGTCAGAGCTTCCGCTTTCCAAAATATATTTCTGATTATCTATCTCCTTAGCCTGAAGGATTTCTAATTTGTATGCTTTCAGTTTCCAGGATTTTTTTCAAGATTGTTCCCAATTAAATTCACATTTTCTACAATGTTCTGTTGAAGGATGTTGCTTATGTGTCTGCGTAAGGCGATTTTGGGATTATATCAGAATACTTTGATGGACTTTATACATGATATAAATCAAATACACAGTACACCATTACACACTCTGGATGAATGTATTTTACACGACCATACATGGAATATTCCAATAGGTAAACTATAAATGTATACTCTGATGCCCCGCAAAGAATATGCGAGTATAGAGGAACTGTAAATTAGAAAAACTAATAGCAATCAATACAGAGAATGACCTTATAAATAAAAACTATGCGAGAACATGAAAAGAACTAAGGCGTGCTAAAATAATGTGTGTAATATATCAGATAAAACCTAGTAACCGTATACACGACATATACCAATCAAACCAACTAGTCCCCCTAATGCATTGGGCAGTAGAAAAGAGCGAACGTATTATTGTGTGAGACAACAACAAAGCATTATATGAGAACTTTCAAACCTCATCTCTCATTATAATTGATGATATGACAACAACAGTGAGACAGAAATAATAATCCGATGGTTGAGTTTGTAAATCTTGACAGGATTTAATTTTGTAAGTGCACTTTAAAATATCTTATACCATAACTTCAAGTAAACACTTACAGGTTACATATTCAGCGATAAGTACACAAGTTATCAGGACTACTGCATGTTGGAATTGTAGAACTAATGCCCAAAGGATTTTAAAGAACTATCACTGTTGAAGGAAAACATACAAAGCGGTAGGTTTCTGTTGATTTTTTGAAACAAAATTCGCTCTTCATACTAAAAATCCAAGTAACGTTTGACACTGATGAATGTGCTGTGTTAAGATTAGTGGATCAAAAACAAATTGAACTCCCGTAACGTGTTTCCTTTCAAACGTTTCATAGTTAATTACACCAACATTGCATTTTCTAATAGAAAACCGAACGAATCATCTAATTTACCTACACTCATCAGTATACATAAAATTTGGGATAGCAGGATCTATGCGCACGATGGTTGACTCATACCTTGTTGTACACGTTTTCAGCGGATGCCAACTCGATTTCTTAGTCAAGAGCCGCTCATAACCCAGTGCCTACCGGGAATACCAAATGTACTGCCTGTTAGTGATTGTCACTCCCGAATTGTGACCGAATTATTGTAGAATAAAAGGTTATTCCGGAATCGGTCCCGCTTGTTTGGCGACAGTATAAAACAGACATTAGGGAAACAGCGTAACAAACTATCAAATAAGTCTTCCATACTTTGTAAGCATACGAACGCAATGTTGTTGGTCTGTAACCGACCGTGTGATTGCAGTTAACAACTTCAAAAACGATAGAACCACTAGGGTTTTTTATGACTACCGACGTACTAAGGCTTCCCGAAAAATTCCACCAGTCGCTTAGTGAGACTGTTTAATACCAACAAGAAGACACGCTCAATCAAACCTCACCAGTTTCTGAGAAGCCACATGTGGCGTTCGAGTAACTGCGTTAAATTGTCTGCCATGAAGAGGGTTTAAAGAAAAAGAAGCCTTACAAGAAATGACGAAAGTGAAAACGAAATGGTTTCGCTTATTGAAAAGATCTTAAGCGTATTATTTGAAGATTTTGAAAAAATTACACGTTCTATATCTTTTTGAATAAAATAATCTGGTAGAGCTGACTCAAAGCTCCAGCATCATAACTTGCGGATAGTAAAGCCAAAACCTCAAACCTGGTTCCGCTAGAATGTTTTATTTTTCATATCAAACCATGAAAGTGTAAGTACATAAACATTTTCAACATTTCGGAGTAGTAAAATTACAAACTGTAACAAAGTTTTCCAAAGATTTTATATATGTATTAACGCATTTTGAATAGTTTCTGAATCGTCGTCAAACTACTGTTAGTTTGTTACCAAACAACTCCGTAAGAAATTTTTCTGAAAATAATTCACGCATGATATTTGCCGCGGAAATTATTATCAGGATATAACGATTACTTGGGTTTGCTTGTAGAGCTAAGAATTTTCCACCGGAGAATAGTTTTTACATAGACGCATATTTATATTTAATTAGCGCGATACGGCCATGCGTTATTTGTACATCTGTGCTGCCGGCTATTAACCATCAATATTGCGTGACATAAAACGATCAGATCACGGGACCAAAGAAATGACCAGGGGGCTAGTGATTGGTGTGATGTAACACACATCAAATAATGCAGTAAAAGACAAGTTGAGAAAAAAAGTCTGATCTGAATGTTCACAAAAATTTATGGCATAACCATATTACTAGTTGTGTAGTAAATGTAACGCAGTAATATTGTATTAATTATCGAAATTATGAGTGATTAGGAAAAATGAAGTCACCGCATCTGTCACTTCAAAAATGTCACGGAAATGCCAGCCTAATGAGTCATCGTAACGTGAGGTACACAGGATGATTACGGATTGAAGGAGGCTGAAGTTGCTCAGTCACGCCTCAATTTGTTACGGTGGGTTCAGAAAATTGATTAGCTGGGTGTTCAATGGTTTCTGTGATTTGATCCGCTGGTGTGGCAGTCGCGTGAATGCGAACAACTGATAATATACCATGAGAGAGTGGAAGAATGACGAAACGAAGAAACCCAAACATCTTCATGGTTCATATGACAAGTGCGTCTCATTATACAGAAGCTGGCAGCTAATTAGTAACAACGGTGAAGGTCAATTTTGGCCCTGCTTTGTTGGAATAATTCTGGTGGTCAGGTTAACTACATAATCAGCTAAATGTCCTGATTGTGTGTTTCCAACATGTGGACAAATTTATCTACTGTTGATGTGGTAACAACAGATTGAGCACAGTCGAATGCCAAATGTTTGTACAAATGTTTGCACAATGTTTGTAAACCACTACTGTAAGATAACGGTGGTAGGGTAACTTCGGCTAAGTAAAAAGGAGCTTTCAATGGGCGGTGCGATTTACGGAAAAACTTACATTTTGACGTGTTACTGAAACCTTTCTATCGATTATGAGTAAATAATCGTCCAGGTTTATATTGACTAAATATAGATGCAGGCAAACACGGGCTTATGTTTGTTTTTGTTATTTTATCTTCAAAACTGTATATTCTGAATATGGAACTGTAGATAAGCTTGGTTAACTAATCCAAGTGGAGGTTACGAGCCAACCAGACATTGAAAAATGAAACAATCTAGTAGGCAAAGAAGAACCAGGTTAGCGAAACGATAATTTTACGGTTTCTTCCACAGATACCCTGTTATGAACCCCAACGTAATACACAATATTAGTTAGGTGGTGAAGGTGCATTAATCCGCATAGGGTTCTACCAGACACGCGCCGATGATAACCGAGGTAACCAGAAAACAGTGATCTCCGGTAACCTTACTCTTGTTGTTATATTATGTTTTACTAATGAGTAGTCGGGGATTTGTTCAATTTCAAGTTGAACATCACCCACAATTGATCGCAGCTGTCGTAATCCCATAGACTTTCCAATCGGCCCCTCTCACACTCTGTGCTGTTTGAGTGTGGCATCAGTATGTTATTCACGAGAAAAATTATCGTTTAACTCACTGATACCCCCTTGCGAAATTAGCTTGGCAAGATGGTTTACAACGATAGATGGACTGTATCACGTACTACGTTTGGGACAGAGTTCACTTACTGAGCGAGGACTGATCAGACTACCAGCTGATTGCATATTGCCAATAGCTTCATACTATGCCAAAACACACTAGTGTGTTTGCAACACAAACTGGTATAATACAGTCAACAACACAATTCAAGCATCTTAGATTGATTTTCAAGTTTTAAACAACCGTGCTCGATAAGTAGAGTAAACATAACTAGATGAGGTTGAGTTATCATACAATTATGACAATCATCCTGACCCGCATGCAGAGGTTAATTATCAGTATAAGTTAAACTTTCATTGATTTAGTTTTGTAGCTAATTCAAGAATAAGAAAATTGGATTTGTGAAGAAATGAAACCGAGTAATGGAATAACAAAAGAATACGAGGCTCAGTTGCCTGTCAATAATAGTTATGTGGCAAGCTAAAGAATTTAAACAGTAATTTGGAAAAACTATAATAAAAGGATTGTTTTATTGAATGACATTTTTCTGAAAGCGTTTCATATAATCTGAAATCATGGAAAACAATGAAATCATCTGATTGTATTTTTTATGGGGTGCCACGGCAACGGGACAGTTGTTTTACGGATCTGCAGAAAGTGTAAAGTCCTTTGAAAACTCTCTCCGGAAAATAATCATTAAACCATAAATCTAGTGGAGAGTACGCATACAATGGTGAATCGGCCCTGACGTGGAATGAGGAGAGAGATTTTTCTATTCACTCCTAAAAGATGGATTAGTATACATTCATATGTATGTACTGTCCAATTTCTGTTATCCCATTGAATAATGTGAGTAGTCCATGATAAGTCAAGAGTTGTAAGTAAGAAACAATTTATTGGTATGAATTCAACCTCAAAATGCTTATTGACTTATGTTTCACAAAAGGTTATAGTGAACGTCAAGCAAGTTTGCATGCAGTTTTTTTATTGAAAGACTGAAAGTGGTCACTCACTTTTATCAAGGTTGGAGTCAATTGAGGTGATATCCAGCATGGTTGTCTCAATAGAACGTAATTGGATGTTCAGGTTCGATCTATGGTAAGTACATGCACTCAATATGTGATCTCATGGGAGGACATTTCCAATATAATACTGCATTACGAAATGTTCGTAGATTCAATGTTTACATGAGCATAAAAAACGCAACGAAGTTTGTAGTGTGCAATTCGTGTAAACGCTGTATAATATTGGTGTGAATGGGAAACCTGTCATTGCTTACAGACAAACAGGCCAATACTAACCAGTAACAATATTATACCTGACAGCCTGGCACTAAAGTAAATACGACCAAGGATTAGTAAAGTCAAACGTAAACAAGCTGTTCTTAACTAATGTGGTTATATACGAAAGGTAACGCGAAGTCAAACACATTGGTTTGAACTCCAAAAAAAAACGGTCATTTTTGCTGACACTCTCATGGTTTTTAACAGTGACATTTTAATAAACTGAATGTTAAACTATTGATTTAACACAGGGGTAGAAATAAATAAATATTTAGATGATCCTGCTTACTTGCTATAAAAATGTTTAGGAACACGCAGTCAAAGTGATAGTTTCTTGCGTAACGTCATGTTTCACCGAGTGCAATACTATCTACTTATCTTAGGGTAAACAATTCAATAACTGTTTTCTCAGTCTTTTCAAGGCTGCCGATGTCGTTGTTTTTTCTACCGACAGAGCTATTCAGTTTGTACATATTGCAAATTCGGCAAACAAATTGTCTCTATATCCCTCAGTGTTTGATCTCTGGAAGTATTCAGCAGTTTATGAGAAATGCTTCAAAATATGGTTTATCAAAGTATGTTATGTGTTTTATCAGTAATTTGATATAGCAACACCCAACCGTAAAGGCATAGACTCTGGGCATCGATGTTGGCGATGTGTACAATGCATTTCAGGTAATCGCTCATTTTGCGCCTGCTCTTACTAGCTATCATATCATATTTCCATAACGAAGTGAACTAATCAGATCACGTTTGCTGTGTTTTAATAACACACACCTAAACGTTTGTTCAACAAGAGTTCGGAAGTTGTGGTGAGGAAATTACGCAAGATATTTGATATCTACTCGAGAACATAAACCGTCCACGAAACGAGGCATAATGCAGTGCTCTACAGAGTTACACCGAGTTGTAAGACGGTTCAGATGTGAGGTTGTCTATATTTGAATGAATCGATTTGACACTTCTTCTGGTACCCCGGATTATGAAATACTGAACGGGTTGTATTTATCAAAGGGGCGAACTGGTAAATGCTTCGGGATGGGGGAGTAATTTGTTGAAAGCTACCAGCCTGTTACGTCAAAACGGATAGAGAAGTAACCTTGGAACTCCCCGCTTTGAAATGAATTTCAACGAACCGTTCCATTTGCAAGAAAAGTGACCGCTGGAAATGAAAAGGACGTTAGTACATAATAAGAGCAAACATGAGTCTTTGTTTTTCTTGCATGTTTTTGAAACTCTGTTTTATTCGAGCACTTTCGGTCACCAACCTGAAGGGTCGATATCAATTACTGGGTTAATTCAAACTTGACCGCGTATCCCGGAGATATGTTTTGTGGTTCTTTTAATCCCGGTTGGGATATAATTATTTTCCTGCCTGCA
>JTDE01000082.1:192779-225128 GCA_014338405.1 Paragonimus skrjabini miyazakii
AGTTGCCCCATATTCCCCCCCCAAAAAAATAGTGAGCTCATACACACCCTGACTTTCCACCATGTCAAATCATGTTTCTATATGAGATGGTTTTACCTCCCCTGTTTTTACTGGTAAAATTCCTCGGTATTTGGGTTGATATTTTTGCCCATAATCAGGGTTATACGAATGTAGGTGACTGTATAAGATACAGACAAAGCAAAAGTTCAGGATTGTTTATAAGTAGTATATTGCGCACTTAAAAATATAGAGATTGAGATGTCAAATAATTTTCACATTACAGTCTTCTATGTCTTTTAGCCAGTCACACGTGTTTGTCATCTGGGAGTGGAAGCATGTAATTGAGATTAGACAATCAATTCTAATTTATGTTGACTGGTTTGTATTTGGGAAGCGCAGTTGTTTGCAAACATGTGGTATATATTCTAGAGCATAACATGAGTGGTCATGTTTAGCACATTCAACCCAACGCTGTTACATGGAGATGATGACAGTGAGAATGTAAACATGATAGTGAAACCAGTCGGAGTAACGTCCGGAAATATTTCCGCCGGCGAATGTCAACAGAGTGAAAAAATTAGAATTGAAACGCAGTAGTTATGCAAAAATAAAACTATTGAAGACGGCATATGATAATGACGTCTATTGCCTTCGGCGTAGGATTTTGAATGTTTCATTACAATTTTTATAAAATGCATACATTTACATTATCAGTTTTGGTGAAAAAGAGGGGATTTGTTTATCTTTCCAGGTAATTATTGGAGTATGAGAGTGTAAATGAAGAAACGTAGTTAGTTTTGAAAATGATAACATTATTCCCTCTCATATTTTGTAATTTCAATCTTTATGTTCGACATCATTACCCAGTCGATTTAAAAGAGACGGCAGAGGACAAATTATCCATGTGATACAGAAGTAGTGACAGCTCACCTTCAGTTAGTGCGCTGGATGTCTCTTGCAACGATGTTGTAAAATGCGGAGGTTCTGAGACCTAAACATCTGCTTGGATATGTAGCAGGTAGTATCAGGTATGAGTAGAAAAAGAAACTTCTCAGGCCAGGCCATTCTGGATTTACTTATTTTAACCGCACACGAATAAATATACGTTGATAATCACAAATCTGGTCGAGTGGTAATTTGGCTGGGAACAAACTGGCGGAGTACGATTAGGTGAAAGAGTCTTTGACGTTGTCGGTACAGACGGACAACTGATTGATTGCTACATGCTGTCACACCTGACAACATTTTGTAGTTAGCGCTTTAAATGATCACCAATGTCCTTACTGGAAGGTTGACATCTGGCCACTTTACTCACTTGTATCGTTGAGTAGTCTGAGCATGAATTCACACATGTTTACGTCCCTCACACAATAATTTGTACTGATAAAATATTTTTCAGATTATTCACCATACTAACACAATATGGCAGACGAAGATTGTGTGAAAAAATGTTTGTCCGACACTGAAAACAAGCAACAATACGTCACATCTGCACCGAGAAACCCTGCCATTGAAATTGCGGCACCTTCTGTGGAAGATGTGGAACCTTGGGACATGTGAGTTCATTGTTGCCAACAATTTTCATATTTGAAGACTGTTTTATGTCTCGGTGTGTTGAAATATACAGTTGTAAGCTAGTAATATTATATGTTGGAAACAATTCTTCCTCAAGCAGCAAATTATTACATATTCTTTTATTGGGTCAGATCACTGTGCTCATTGAAGGTTACCTCTACACGTAAGAGTAGATTACTCCAGGGTAACCTGCGTAAAACGCATTCATCACAATGAATCATTCAGGCGTTTGATTATTTTGCACAACTTAAAGAATGCTTCTGATTTTTGTATCAATCTATGCTCTAAGAACTAGTGTTCAACCGAGACAGATAACAAGCATGACATCAATTAAGAAACGGTGGGGTTTTGTGCAGCTGAAGTCTTACAACATACTCAGTGAAAGTGTGAAGTAATCAGTTTCAAAAAAACACCTGGCTCTTTGCTATCTACCAAAATACGAAATGAACCAAATTTGTACAGTTAGCCTTATTCGTGCTCATGACAGATTTGCGAAAATATGTTATTCTCATAACGCGCGAATTTTCATAGATGGCCGATATTTTGTAGTCCAGGGTCCATCAGTGAAATCTTTAGTTTTTGGAATTTTTATATCACAGACTGAAAAAGCAACTTTTTCTGGCGTTGGAAAATACGTACTATTGAATTCACTCTACTCTTTATACGATCTTTCAAAAGAACTGCCTTCAGTTCATTCGGTTACAATATCGAACACTTTCGACTAAACATTTCGGGTCTCTATAATACGGTTGTGAAATTCAACTCTACAACCGTTCAATGCAGCTTCCATTCATTGGATTTGATTACGTTCGGTTGAAGGGGAATTCATTACATATTGTAAATTTAATCATCAAGTTAATATGAAGTGATTAAACAACTTTACAATTTTTCAGATATAAAACGCTGAAGCGTTGTGTATCATTGATTATAATCCCTTAGCTAAATACAATCTGAAACGTGTGTCAGTAGTTTATCAAAATATCGTGGGAAATCATACATCGACATCTTCAATTTATGTGTGAGGGAGAAGGCAAAACATGCGTTGCTGACATCAACAGTCAGCGTCACTTTCAGCCGAATGTCCTTCGGGAATAGTAGTCGTATAGTTTATACGTCGACAAAATTTATTATACTCAGCTTCCACAACAAAAAAGGTAAAAAACACGCTCATTAACGATATCCATTCCATGTTTTCAATTTTATGTTTAAATAATCTACGTTCATTTTCCTTGTAATACTTTGTTTTTTTCCAGCGTAATATACATTAACTATTCGAATATTAGTCAATCTATCATGCATTCTTATCATTGGCGATCCTGATTAAAAACTAAAGTTTTGATCATATCTCTATACTTCATACGGTTATTGATCGTTCACGTCATTCTTTTACAAAACGTGAGAGTGAAAATCATATTCAGTTTAGAGGGTGAATTTTCAAGTTAGCAGTGCATTACATAACATGGATCGTACGTGTTGATAGGCTACCACGTTTTACATTTTAGCTCGGAAGTATTGATCAAATGTTATTAGCATACACATTTCAGACAGGTGTGAACTACATACCTCTAATCAAGCTCAATCCGTATACTCATAGATTCACAAGTTTGTGCAAAATAATTTCAATTTTACTGTTTACGCATTTCAAAACGTTTCAACACGGGCAATTAACTAGTTCATTGTTAATTAACTCATAACACGACACAACCAGAACTGGTTCATTTTAGGAACTGACTATAATAGATTCAACTGTCATGCATTGGAAAACAGTGGTAAAGTACACCCTCGGAAACCTTCCAGAAACTTCATTTCCTTCTATAAAAGAGCATTCTAAACCGTATAAAATCCAATCGACTGAATTAAGACATCGTTACTTCATTTGAATCGCTAACAAATAATCGTTCACAAATCGTTCACGAATAATGCCCATATCGGATCAAGACTTTTCTACGTATCATACGGAGACACACACAGAAGGTACACTACTCGATGACTCTTATGTATAGCTTTATAGCGACTACTATATCGCATGCCGGTACCAAATACCGACGCTCAATGTCCTGGACCTTTTGCCAAACAGAACACAATATTTTCTCTTAACCCAATGTCAAGTTACAAAATAGGGTCTCAGTGAATAGAATGCCATTCACTTATTCACAAATTAGGGCACCCTATTATCTTACTTTTTTTTAATGAGCAAGATCTTAGTTAATATTACTACTATCAGTTGAGTGCGACAAGTTGTGGGTGTTCGAGTTCCAACATGAAACCTCTCGTTCTGTAATTTGAAACGTTAACATATGATTGATACCGGTTGTATGCTGTAGTGGTCACCTTGCGAGTGTCTGCTTGAGGCCGTTCGGAACTACCATCTGGTTTCTTAATCGCGTGCAAATACAACCAGTTAGTCCAAACAAGGGGCACAAAATATTATGGAAGTTGGTTTTTATTTTCTTTAGACTTGTCCAACAAAAATGCTATACTGTTTTTTCATATGAGAATGACTAAATGTTTATTCAAAAGAAACTGCTTGTCTAAAGTCCGTTCGTTAAACGTTGTAGATATTTACTTATGTTGGAGTTTCCTTCTGGAGGTTGCCTTTAGGGAACCTATGCAGTGAAATCTGATTATAGAGTCATTTCTGTTGGCTATCGCTAGTCGATTGCAAATGGTGATGAGTTTACGTCTTTGACTTCAAAAAGATATCAATATTTTGCGGTGAATATATCTTGTATTCCTCCGGTCGTAACGGATTTATCTTATAAAACATAAAAGATTCCGAGTTACGCGTGCCAGACAATAATTTATTGATCGGAAAGTGATTCGGTTAAAAGATGTGCAGAACTATTAACAAAAAATGTACATAAGGCGATTACACACTGGAATCCCGGTTAAAAAACGCTTTGAAAATATCCCAGACGTGCAATTAAGAAGACAGACGACAAATGGGCAACATTCGACAAACTTTCATTTTTACAACCGTTGGCTGCCAATTTGAAATTGTGATGTGAACTTTGAAAAATGTCTACATTAAAACAAAAATTCTGCTTGAAAACAAAGTCGGAAAAGGTTGCACGATGAATTGCTAGTGTGACAAAATAAATTGTAATGAGAAACTGCCACTTCTTGCATAAGCTTTGGGCGATGTATATAAAAACGCCTTATCACCTGAGGCATATTTTCAATTTAGTCCGCTAAACAAAAAAAATAGAGAGAACAGGAATCTACTGGATACTGCCTTAACAAAACTCAATGAAGAACAAGTTCTGTTGTGAGTTTCTTGGGAGAGATTGCTTATTTTAGTGAACAAGCCTAAAACATTTGTCTGAGAAACTGAGACTCACCTGATAATTTAATCATTGTTTAATACATTTGAGCAATGTGGATTAAGCCTTCGGGCTGGTGTGTTCCAGAATAGATAAATTAAAAAATGTCTATGAAATTCTTGAAGAAATTTAAAAGAGACCCAACTTTAAAAAGAAAATCCGCCATGCCACTTATTATTAATATAGCAGAGTAGTCATACTTTCTTTACACAAATTATTTACGAATATATACCTGGTTGGTTGTGTAGATATATCAACTGGGGAATGGATCATTTTGAGAGATGGATAAATTTCACATAATAATTAGATGACAATAGTCGACTGATGTTCTGCTTGAAAAGTAAGGAGTCATTTCAGTCGAGTCAGCTTGCTAGTGGTCTAAATAACATAGAATGAGAAATACTGTTTTACAACCCTTCGGTGAGACCAAAACAAAACTGGATTCTGACCATAGCCAGCGCTAGTTAAACTTGAATATGTATTAATCACGAACACTGAAACTGGTAACAATCGGACTGTTATCGCATGCTCGTTTTGTTTTATTGGATAACGTGACACTTTTTTGCATTCACACTGTTGATGGTTGACCTAATGAGAATGTTTGATGTCCAGGCCGACACTAGTGTTCCGACTGTCTGTATTGTATCGGCCATCACTGTTGATAGCATCAATCAAACCACGTGATCGTTCAGTCGTTTCCGCATTACCCGATTGGCGAAAGCACCCGGCTTTATTGATTGGCGTACTAATGCCGTTCCATAATTTCGGATGTGTCTACATCCTTCTTTCCGTCAAGTTTGCCGGCCACTGTGCATTGTTTGACTGGCATCTGCTGTCACTACAATTTTTTAAAGCTGTCACTGCTGCTGAAATGAGTACTTTTGTGTTCCCAATGGGAGCCTTCTCAGTTTGGCAATACTGCCAGAAAATATATCGGTTCTGTCAAATCATATATTTCCTAGGATCAAAATTGGTGTTAGCTTTAATAACCTGTGGTCATGGTGACTCTTCCTGAAACCTGCACCCACGTAGTATATTTGGCCACTGTGCTCCTGGATGAAACAAACCCGGTTACACATGAATAAGTATGCATTGCATTAAACGAGTTTAAGCTTCTTGTGATTACACGTGTTTTCTTCCTAAATTATTATCTAGAAACCTTGGAGACAACTTTTTGCAGTGGACATCAACTGTTCTGCCATCGTTGTACTTTCATTTGTGTCACTAATATGTAAGCGGGTAAACTGGTCAGCATAGTCACGCTTTTTTCCAGGGGCTTCACAGTTAGGCAATAAATGTTCGTCTGCTATCAGTAACTGACAACTCCGATAGTTCGTGACAAGCGAAGTAATCTTGTACCATTTTGAAGACAAAGCGCCTTCTCTTTGTGGTCAACAGGTCGACGAAGAGGAAGTCACTGAAATAATTCACTACTTTCTGGTAACACTTTATCGTGGGTAATTATATTTACCAATATTTGGTCCCGTCCTGTCCGGTCTTCAGAGCAACATCTCGGGAATTTTTGTTGGATGAAACTATGAATTCTGGCCTGCTAAAGAATTAGATACTCAAATCCGGAATTAATTCAATATACCTGGTCGGAAAATCAATTTTGGGTTAGTTCAAACCTAACTATTCACGCATAACTGAACACGATGAATATCTTCCACCGTAAATCCGTGGATTAGACTCAGTGTCATTACAGCAATTTCCATAAAAATTAGTTCATCTCTAATCATTAATCATTCCAGATAACAAAACAAGTACTCGCTGCGTTGGTAAAGATTTTTATTTTGCGGCTGACCAGCTTAAAACTTCATTCTGAAATAAAGCGCAGTTTCTGGTTTCCTATGACGACATTATGCTTTGCAAAATTAATGAAGTAGAAATCTTGTTGGGTTCCATTGGTTGCAATATCAATACTTTCCTTTTTTAGACGGTTGAGCGGCGATTTCAGACGACGTGCAACTAAATGTAACGGTTTGTGCACACAGACTTCAAAGGGTTTCGGTTTCCAAATATCGTGTGCTTTCCTTTAAGAAAAATAGTCATGAAAATGTTACGCTACCAACATTTTTATTGCGCGACTGCTTGGTGTTTGTCATTGTTCTCTTTCGACCATTGAGAGATTGTGCTTGGCGGACCAATAATATGCCGACACCGGTTCGTCGAGTTTTCACCGTCTCATCACAAACGGACAACGCAAACCCCAATAAAGACTTTCTGTGCGGTTTATCAAAGTTGTTTAAATTATATTAAAAATGCTAGGAATCAAAGTCTTGTTCGCTCAGTGCAAGAAATCTTCAGATTACGAATTCACATGCATATTATGAAATGTATTCACAGAAATACTTCTGATGGAACTAACACAAATGCCTATCAACTAAACTCTTTCGGTGTGTAACCTAGTCAAGAAATATAGGTGTAAAATAAGAAATGTTTAGAATTGTATGCGATTCAGTGTGCGTGATAAGTTGAGGTTCTGGCTAACTAAAAACAACATAATTTACTTGATACCGTTCAAAACAAAGAAAATGATTAAATTATAGTCCGTCTATCACATATACTAGAATATATAAACATGTTGAAACTGCCGTGTGCCACGCGGGAAGTATCGCAGCACGTTGAAATATAATCAAGTAAATTTATCTAGAGCATAATATACTTAACCAAACGTTGAATAGAATTTACAGGACAACCGCCCAATTTATACGCAACAGCAGAGTCCACGGTAGAACGATAAATTTGGAGATAATTTGTAGATAAGACACCAAAGTGTGCGTCGGAATGCGATATTTATCTTCAAACATTCCGGTGGCTGTACAAAACGACTAAGTTCTATCGTTTAACAAGTAACACCCAGACAAATCGGACATAGTTATGGTGTCCTTAACAGAAGTTAACGAACCGTATTCGGCGGAACATTTTTCAACCAGCAAACAACAGAACTACGACATTTGAAATCCTTACTCCTATTTTAGGTGGTTGTCTTGTTCCGCGATTCGAAGTGAAAGTTGCTATAGGCAACAGTATTGTATGCGTCAGTTAGCGATACCATTCTATAAGCTCATGTACACTTACGGGAATAGGATTTTGTGGAAGCCATAGGGTTATTCAACTAGAGACAGCCGAGTGTTGAACCCACACGTCATGTTTTTATGGGTAAGTCAAAAAAGACCGAAGTTCAGGCACTAGACTGTCATTCCATAAACACCGCTTGCGATTCCATCCACTCATAGCGTACACATTTTACAGTATGTAGTGGGCAATGTATGGCAACCTGCTGGATGTGTAGATGTCACGCAGGTCCACTTTGTTCTCTCCTCGGCGAGATCACACGACACTCTAACAACTACAACTGCTGTCATGTTACTGAAGTAAGCTGTCTGTCGCAGACCTCGACACCGATATCAAGGTCACTTTACTAGACAGGGTAAATAAATTTAGATTGTAAGGATTAGTTCGAAGTTATGATAGCTGCCAGCAGAATATCACTCAGATGCGATTGTAGCCTGCCCTACCAAGTGGAATGTCTGACTGCGTTTTTTTAAATTTCAATAACGGGTCAGAATCCATTAACAGGACAAATGGTCGCCCAGCCCGAGGCATGAACGCCGGCTATCGTGTATGTCAAGTTCCCTATTCACCGATGATCGCGCCTAAACGATCAAGTACAAGCGCCTGGAAATAAGTTTTATACATACATATACCGACTGGGCACATTGGCACCTGACAATGAATATAATTGAATGTAGCTGTGTGATCGGTGTGGGTTTGGTGAAGTGATAGGCAATAGCAACAGAACATAAAAGTGGACGCATACACAGTTCATTTCAGGACACGTCATTAAACTAAGTCACATTGCCGATCAAGTAATCTAGTTCAACTTGTTGATAGCCATCGGAATCTTAAGTCCCACTTTATATCTACAGCAGTACTAGTTACCAAATGATACTGAGTTCTATATGCAGATAAGCTTGGGTGCTGAGGAACCGCCAGCACTTCTCCTTCTAGCAAAACGGTGAATCGTATTGGTTTGTTATATTGTTGCTACCGTCTTATAATGTAGAATGAATTGTTCAACTTAAGGGCTAGACATAAATGTCAGCATCTAGCTCCATATACCAATTTAAGCACACAATTTCATGATTACATCCAACGGGACCAATATCATCAACCTGTGAAATACAACCCACAACATTGTCAGTTTGTATTGGGCATGTCTGGTTGGAGCAATGCGGTTAATTAGTGTGGAAAATCTCAAACGATAATTGTCAACTTGACGTATACGCAGGCGCTCAATGAAACAATCATACTGAGAAACTAATAGCCTCTCACACGTTTGAAGACGCAACCGGATTTGATCGATAAATTTGTTGCACTTTTTCATAAACTTATTGTAAACTTAATGAGGTTCTTCTTCAAATCAAGTGGAGCGTTACACAGCGAAATAGTGAATATTTGAGATACTTGTAACTAGTAAACTCTAACTAGTAAACTAGTAAACTGTCGTAGGATGTTTTGCATGCAAGTGACAAGTGTGTTTTGTTATGACAAAAGTTGCAAACTAAGTTTTTTTTAAAGATAACTGGTGAATTCGGAGCGCATTTTCTGGGTAACAATATCGCGAAAAATAAATTGTCTGCAAGCTGTAAAACTCTTAAAGATTTCGAGTGAATCATCAGTACGGTTGAATGCGCGGTTGAATGGTTCTGCTGTAAATGCCGTCTACTTCCTACGGACTATAAAGAAGATGCTACGGGAGCAGTGAAGCCAGTTTAGGCAAACTAATCTGTCAAAACAACTCATCCGACAATACATGATATCAAATTAGTATCGATATTGTTAACTACTCATTCTTTATGAGTAGTCCAAATCCGCCTTAGATTAAAATGTTAGGTCCGATAACTGCGTGGTTTAAAGCAAGCTCCTCCAACAGAAAACAAGTTGTTCGGTATTGAATATGTTTCACACCGTTTGGTGGTTTCCGGTAGTTTGGTGATTCGAGTTATTCTGAATGAGTAGATGGAATCAACGTCAATTCCAGAATGAGAGTTTTACTCGCGCGTTTATTTGACGCACCTGTCTCATCTTGAGCAAAATCAACGACAGGTTGTCCCGTTCGAGTTAGTTTTCAAGATGATATTTGATTTCAAGCGTACGGTACACCGGCTAAGTCCATCCTTCCCGATGTGAATTGTAGTCGTTTGCTGTATGAACAAAGTGGTCAGAGTTTCATTGCGATTAGGCAAAGAAATGTTTCGCTACTAGGGATATCAAAAATTAAAGGCGATTTGGCGAGCAACTTATGTCTAGTTATTTTTCACTGGGTGAGTTACATAACCTGTTGGTCATCGTGGTTGTCAGGCCCACAGAATCAAAATCCGTTGTTCACGTAATTACGTCAGATGGTTCTGAGTTTGGGAACCATTAGGTAACTAAATTGACACCCGGAGTTGTGAAGTTAGTAAAGTGGGTCATGGTAATCGTGAAACCTGGAGAAATTTCTTCAGACTGAACAACTGTGAACTACACAGTGGAAATCTGATCTATTCAGCGGTGATGAAAGTACGAAGTAAGATCCCTTTGGATTGATGTGGGGTGCTGTTTACGTATATTCTGACAACGACACATGGTTGTGCGACCGACTTACTTTGCCCAGCAGAGACAGCTGACAGAGTGAATACAAAATGAGGTCACACATTCAGGCAACGTATCTTTAAGTTGTACGTGAACTACCGGGTCTGCTCTGAGCAAGAATCGTGGTTGTGCCGTACTGTAGGACTTTTCACTTGGGTTACTTATTCTGTGAGTCACCCGTTCATTCAACACCCTGTCTTTTTGGTTTAGCGCTATATAAACCAACCAGATCAAAGATGAACTTTATGACAGCTTTTGGCCCAAAAAGCGCTGTGATTTCACCATATTTGTAATCGTTTTTGGTGCTTGCCATCAGTAATTAACAGCTGTCCAACTAGCGAATAATTTGTTCTTACCACTGAGATTAAGGTCTAATCTAACTTAAAAGACCCAGTCACACTTTCCCCGAAACATCCAACCAACCGCACCTATAAATGCATAGATCTGTTGAGAGCTGTTGGGTTCAAGATCTTCTGGATAGATGTGCTTGCGTGATAACCTCCGTTGAGTGTAGCAATGCATTATGCTCATCACACTCTATTTAGTGTATCAAACCTTGGCGCAAATTGAATGCGGTACTTGTGTACTCTCGTGTTGTGAGTAGCCAACTTTGGCTGAATTGGTCACGACAGCTATCAAACATGTGTAAAATTACCCTGGTTAGGAGTATAAGTTGCGAAGATGAATCTTAAGTATATTCTAGATTTTTCCTCGTTTACTTTAGTGCTGAAAACAAGGACATTAACGTATTTTTGAAATTCATTATTCCACACTACTGTGGCATATAACTAAGCTAATTTTCAAGTTGAAAGTTGTAAATTGCTAACGTTATATGTTTTGATGATTTTTTCTATAAGCTCACGAATGTTCGCCAGTTTGAACGACCCAACAGTCGATCACCTGGACCACTGACATGCAGCCATAGCAGAACAGTTTCTTCATATAATTTTTAATTATATACTTTAAATATGTATTGACTAGAGCGACGTTTACAGCTTAATATACCGGACAAATTTGCTTACAGAGGCATATTAATTTCAAACATGCAACCTAGATTATATGGTTTTTTCTCAACCGGACTTTGTTTTCTAGTTAACCTCTTAAACATGCAATCGATCAGGTTGTATATTTGTTATTGTTTATATATCTCAACGATAAAGTCAGTTGTAAGTATTTTGTACTCCTACAAGAATTATGGCTAACGGCCACTTTGTGGTTAATTTTAATTTACAGACGTAAACCTAGATTTAATCTAATTACTAGTTGAATGAAATTTATTTTGATAGAGAATGAAACTAACACAGGTTTTTGTAGTGTCCGCTGGTAGTTAAAGCATGTAACCTTTGTTGCTGTTCGGTTAACAGTAAAGGTTTTTGACTGGGAACCGAAACTTGACATAAGCTCTCTCATGTGTTGATCCTTTCATCGTTTCTAGACAACGTTGAGATCAAAATTGTGCATGATCATTCATTTTATCCACAACGAGTTGTACTTCGTTACCTGCAGCTAGTTCACAGTCATTTCCATATGAGATAATCAACATTCAGATCAGTATTCCAGCCTAACAGTAGGATTAGTTGATTCGCACACTGATTGTGATTCAGTTTGTCATCTGTCATTATTGGCTAGTTTCTGTTAGGTATTACCTTCTTATAACTGCCATGTTATTTATAAAATGTAAGACTAACGATAACATTGTACATGATTGAAACTCAGTAATGTGTTCAACACGCATGTGTCGATTTCATAATCTTCAGTAGCTTAGTCCACCGGTAGCTGCTTATATTCTTCATTAACTTTTGCACCCATTTGACTGAAGATGTTGACGAGAGTTCCACTGAAAATAAACGTATACAGATAAATACATTCCTGATCTACAAGTGAAAGTTGTGAATTTAAACACTTGATGTTATGAGCTCTACGATAAACAGAGAGCAGCACTGTGTCACCTGATTCTTTGTCAATGTGACAACCGGGAATCGTGGAAGGTCATTAGACAAATGTGATTTTAAAACTGGGTTATAATATCACTGAAACTTCTAATTATAGGTAAGAGCAAATACTATGAACACGACGCACACAACATTGTCTACGGTAGTGTTGCCAGAAATCGATCATTCGTTTTTTCCGAGGAGTCGGGTGCGGTGAAAGTTCTACCGTAGCCCATCAGTTTGTCTAAATGTATCAAATTTAAATTTCGACGGAACGTTTTCTGTATATTAAATATGAAATTTCAAGGGTAACGCAGAACAGTAGGGGAAAACTTCATGTCCTACGTTTAGGTATAACAGCCAGTAGGGATTAGATTTTACCTCTGAAAGAACGAACAAGTGTAGGGAAGAGTTTCACACAATTTGTAGTCAAAATGTGATGAACAGAATGAAGTCTTGTAGAGCGGTTGCTCATATTTGTGATAGACTCAGTTATCCATTGTATTGCGGGGTGATTGAACACAAACTTTGAGCGTTTTTGTCACACGTCGTAAATTCATCATTTGTGTTTTAGTCACTTTTGATCTGTCATATTCAGCCTTGACGGTAAAAGCATAACATAAATGAATTCGAACTTCCTGGAAGTCGGCATAATGCAGCATCAGATTTGAATTTACGGTGACTGACACAAACTCTCTGCTTATAGATCAATCAGGTATCCTGTCACATGGCCACAACACTGGCCTCTTCGACACAAGTTACATACTGACAGCTGGTAGTATATTTTATATTCAGATATGCTTTCCGGATAGCCTAATTGGAAAAAGGGTATCAGACTCGAGTTTCGATCTCACTGCAATTCACGAGAACTGCATATCTTTGCCCGGGCCGAATTGTTCATTCCTATCCTGGTGGTTGGGATGCCGACATATTACCTCTCACGCTGATGACTTCATGACAGTAATCACATTTCGCAGACTTCATTACCCCAGGCGCGCTCATTTGTAGTCATCTGATCGACTGGAAGAATGTGGTACACATATCGACCTGTTTTCACTCAAATCAGCTATCCTTCAGGTTCTTTTACTTGTCTTCCAGGAAAACAATCAGTCCTGGCAACAAACTTGAGTCACATAGTCCAGGTTGAACAGGTTGTACCAGTGAACACAGGCAAGTTCAGAGGATATCTCTTGAAGGGTTGATTTCTAAAAGCCTTTTACTCTGGTAGGTTTAAGTTTGACGGATTTTAGCACACTGGTTTTCAATGCTTGAGACAACGCGGTTGCATTGTTTAGAGCCAATTCTAAGTTAATCGTAAATTCGTAGTGACTCAACCCATAACGCAACTCTCTTGTTTGTTCCACCATGAACACACCAAAGTTCCACGTTGGATTCATGTGAGCTATCGTTCTAATGTGAAGCGTTTGCCTCACACCCGAACTGTAGTCTAGTTTAGTGGGTGGGTCCGTCTACACCCAATGAGTACTATTACTCACGTACACAGACAGGGTAACTTCTGATAAACTAATAATCGACCACCTAATGTGTCAGGTCTTTTCTCGACCTGGTGATATGTCGGATATGAATACGGTCATTCCGGAGGCAGTAAGAACGTCAAATTAACATGTTTTTCTTCACCGTTCAAATCAAGTGACTGTTGACTAGTTGTGCTTTGAGATCATCAATGAAGACGACAAGGAGAATTTTTCAAAATGAATATCTATTCTGTCAAATCGACGGTTTGTGGACATTTAAACCCATCGGAGAGTTGAGAAAACATAACGTAATGTGGTAACGACAGATTAGCTGACCCAAACACGCTGTGAACACCTCCGGTAAATTAATGAATGAAGTGGATTAGAAGCAAAACACAAGCAGCCCCTACTGACTAGCCTTAAAATGCGTTCTGTGGAGCCTTAGGAAGAAGTTGAACCTTTTGAAGTGAACAGACATACCTGTTCAAGGTGAGATCACCGGAATGACGACATGTACGCTGGTTTATGTGAAGCATTGGTGTAACCAGGTTGATGCATGTCTAGAATATCAATATGATACCTGGTGATTGGTTTTGGATGCGATTTAGCGGCCTTGTGTGATGAAACTGAAACTCAGCAAAATCAAAACAGCAGTTCAGTGCTACGCGGCGGTAATTATTTGAATCGAACACGTACGAATGCGTCATATGCACAGCAGTTTAAACTAAAACCTTTTGCTGGCCTCTGAAAATGAACCATTAAATAATTTCTCTTGATTCTGATTACTGTAATCGAATGCAGATATAGCCCAATGCACGCAATATTCAGAATGACAGACTATTCATCAGTACTCCAGATGACTTTTTCACAAAAAGAGTAATCATTCAGAGTAATCTGAATTGTTTGATGTGTTTCTCAGTCTGAAACTTCACGTGGTCGCTTTCGTTTTTAGTTGATGATTTCGGCACCAGAAACGCACCGACTGTCTGGAAAATTAAGGTCAGAATCTGCATTGCTGAGTATATTGGAAAGTACCAAGTAGGAAATATTTATTAAACAGTTATAAACATGACTGCTATACAAGGCAACTAAACTTTGTGGGCACATTATTGTTTTACAGCAAGCAGTTTTGTTTGTGAGCAGTATTGCGCGATTCACATACGTGAAAACCAAAAGGACAGATCTCATCGCCAAGAGGGCCAGTTACTGGAAGTAACTATTGAAAACGTGTATAAGCAGTATGCACGGCCTGTCACCAGAGAGAATGTGGTTGCACCACTTTCAACGTAGTACAAAAAGGTGTTTGCGTTTGCTGTTTTATATTTTAACATACCTGTAATGGATGTCTTGTAATAAATAATTGTTCATGTCAAGCGTCTTTCGCGGTAGCAAACTTATTACGGCGAGTCATCTTTTAAGATCCAGTGGTAGAGTAATTTGACTTCTTGATTATCTAAGACGTGCTGAGTGAAGTCTACAGGGAGGTCGAGAGCAGTCTAGCGTTCCAAAAGACTCCACAATCGACTGCGATGTTATTAACCATAGAACGTTGCCGCAAAATATGGCCATGACATTTTGCGATATCTGTAATTCCATTGAAGTTTGATATTTTGATTCACCATCCACATCGCCAATCACAGCTTTAATCTTTACTCTACAGAATTCGTCTTCGGTACCTCCCTTGTGACACCTATATCTTTTCTGTAAGAGTTCGTCACCAAAGTAAGCCGGATACTATAAAACTGCCTCGGACAGTACTATTTCTTATATGTAAGCATAGAATGCTCAGTTCAAGAGCACCTCGGCTGGTCTTGTAATCGTTTGAAACTGTCTTCCACTGGTTTACAAGAGCGTTCTGTGACTCGTTGACTGCAGCTTTTCAATTAATGTTTACTATTTAAACGTATCATTGATTGTTGTCGATCGATTACTAACACGCTTGGGATATACCGGTTGGTTTTCGCAACGATTTTTCCAGTGGAATGCTTAGCACTGAACAAATCTTTCGGGATTCGTGACCTCCAACCTTGATGGTGTACTCAGTGTGTTATTCAAAAGGATTTATGTTATCGAGTATGTTTTGTTAACAATGTATTCACTCAAAGAAATCGTAAAGCAAACATTAGTCAAACTCGAATAGACCTCTAGTGCTGCATAAAACTTCAGGTGCCGGGGAAAAAATCTTGAATAAGTTGTTAGCTGTAAGTCAATTTTTAACTTGAGACGGTCCGAAGGTGATAGAATGGAATCGTTTGTTTAAGTCTTCGCAGAGGACATTACGGAAAAACACAGAAGGCAGATGCGTATCTAAATCTGCGATGAACAGTTCGGTGGAAAACTCTTGCTAATGTTTCCAGGCGACCTTCTGTCAGTGAAGCTCTCAGCGAGGCAGATGGCATACCAATCTGTAATAAGTCCAGAAGGTCAGAGCGTTGGGCAGAACACTTCGAGGATCAATTTAGCTGGTTTCCTGCCTCTACCGTGTTATCCCCACAAACTTGTGATGTCACACTTTGGTCTGTGGATTTAGAACCACCCACTGAGACTGAGGTTCGCAACTGCATCTCGGCTCTCAATCGTAATAGGGCTGCTGGTCCAGATGATCTAGTGCCGGCAGGTGGAGAGGTGTTAATTGAGACATTGAATCAGCTGTTTCAACTTGTGTGGATGACGGAGACCATCCCTCCGTGCTAGGATCACGCGATATTAGTTCCTATATTAAAGGAAGGTAACAGGAGCTCTTGCGAAAATCAAAGGGGGAATAGTTTGAGCCCAGTCATTTCAAGGGTTCTTGCATCCATTATAGTTCGTCGACTCACCGCAGTTCAGAAGTTAAACATTAGAGAAGAACAGGCAGGGTTTCGTCCTGGCCGGCAATGTATAGATCATATTTTTACCCTTCGTCAAATTCTGGAGCAGCGTCATGTGTACCGTCGGCCAACAATTGCCGTATTTCTCGACTACAAAGGTGCATTCGATTCGGTAGATCGATCTACACTTTTAGAGTCGCTTAAACGCAGAGGTGTACCGACCAATTATGAGAACATACTGTCGGCGCTTTACTCCCATACTTCAGCTCAGGTTAGGGTTTACGGTGAGCTGTCTGACAGTTTCAGCATCAGGAGCGGCGTTCGACAAAGCTGTCCCCTTTCACCATTTTTGTTCAAGTTCGTTATGGACGAAATAATGGAGGACTGTCTGAGGCACTCAAATGATGCTGGTGTGGATCTCCAACCTGGTGGAAGGTTGACTGATCTTGATTATGCTGACGATATGGTGTTGCTGTTTGACAACTTTTAAGCAGCACAAGCAACGCTAAACGCAATTCCACGTTCCGCTAAGTACTTCGGAATGCGCTTTGCAGCCTCGAAGTGCAAAGTGCCACTGCAAGATTGCTGTGATTACGTAGATTTAATGTGAGGTAATGAAATCATGGAGATTGTTGACCGGTTTGTGTAAATGGGAAGCTACATCAGCGGCGGCGGCGGCGGTGTAGGGAATGAAATAGAGGCGCGTATTTCCAAGGCTAGAGCGGTGTTCACTAATCCGAGGCACTTATGACGACAGACAGGTATCTCTCTGAAGCTTTAGGAACACGTATATCAGACACCAGTATGGGCTGTATCAGTATACGGCAGCGAAACCTGGCCACTCAGGGTAGAAGACTTGAACCGTCTTCAGGTGTTTGACTACCGATGTCTGCGTCCGGTCGCTGGTATCGGATGGCACCAACGAGTGAGTAACGAGGAGGTTAGGAAGCGGGTGTTTGGCACTGATTGTCGAACGAGTTTTTTTCTTCACTCACTACATTTGCACAGACTTAGATGGTTAGGTCATGTACTAAGGATGCCAACTAGTCGTCTGCCACACCGAACACTGTTTGTCGTTGCTGCGGTCGATTAGCGCGCGGTGCGAGGTGGACAGATGATGACCTGATGTAGACAAATGAAATCGTTCGCGAATGGGTTGGTTACTGTAGATCGGGTTCGTCTTCCGGGCTGTAGCCTGAGCGACTCACAGAGTCGGTGGCTTGGGACGTTAGGTGATACGATGGCTAACCGTGTTCAGTGGCGTGAACGATGTCGCTGTTTGACCTGATTGCCTGTGAAATAAGTGCATTTAATGACACGGGACAGTGAAAGCCTTACTTTCAATTACAGCTTGGTTGTTTGTTTGCAAGATGTAGGCGCCTTGATGTTGTATGTTTGAATATAGACGTAGCTATTTTTAGTGGTTAGGTCCCCTCCCCTTCCGTTTTTTTCTTCTCTCTTCCTATAGAGGGTTTGCTTTTCCTTCTTCGTGGTTGTGTGGCAGTTAAGCATCAATGTTGACCACTGATGTATTGCTCTTTATGATGATGATGATGAAAAATGCAAACACGTTCGAACCAGGACATGACAAACGACTGCCATAATTTATACTAATCGTATATCAAAGTAGTTTGTGTACGCTCCGTCGCATTCCAGACAGTAATAGGCATTAAGGGATTACTGTCTCATTTGTGAAATATACCAATCCATTTTTGTGAAGAGTCTATCAAATGTGACAGGAAATGGGGCAGATTATATAAAGAACATGAAGTGGTTAAAACTAGATCCGAATTGAGTAAACGATATAGGTTATGGTATTATTCATCAATGACGTTTTTAGAAATATTGTTAGAAGGAATGGGCAGAATTAAGCTTCACTTATCCTCTAGTAACATTCAAATGTTCAAGAATGTAACTTGCAAAGCAATATGTTGTTCTCAAAGTATTTTATGCCGCCCAACTCGATAGCACACTCTACAGTAGATGCCATTACAAATGCACACAATATGTGCCCATTTGAACAAGCAACGTGAAACAGCAAACACAATTAAACTATCAAAATTTACACTCATTACCTATATCATGTTTTTATAGGTAGCTGATTGCAAACATGCAATACAGATTTTACTAGAGCTGTGTGATTGCCGGTGTAACATTAGCTAGAAAGAGCACAATGGATTCGCCGGACCATATTTGTTTTGTACGATTAAATTGAGACGTGTAATAAACATTGCTGACCTTCTGTTTCTAGGCCAAACTTTGAGATCAAAATTGTGCATGATCATTCATTTTATCCACAACGAGTTGTACTTCGTTACCCGCAGCTAGTGTACAGTCAGGTCCATGTGAGATAATCAACATTCAGATCAGTATTCCAGTCTAACAGTAGGATTAGTTGATTCGCACACTGATTGTGATTCAGTTTGTCATCTGTCACTATTGGCTAGTTTCTGTTAGGTATTACCTTCTTATAACTGGCATGTTGTTTATAAAATGTAAGACTAACGATAACATTGTACATGATTGAAACTCAGTAATGTGTTCAACACGCATGTGTCGATTTCATAATCTTCAGTAGCTTAGTCCACCGGTAGCTGCTTATATTCTTCATTAACTTTTGCACCCATTTGACTGAAGATGTTGACGAGAGTTCCACTGAAAATAAACGTATACAGATAAATACATTCCTGATGATTAGTAAAGGATTTTGGTTTTCATAAATATGGAACATCATCCACAATTGATCACAGCTGTCACATCCCCATAGACTTTCCAGTCGGCCCCTTTCGAAAAGAAGCACCATACTCGAGTTTTCTCCTTATTAGAGCTCGTCAATAGTACATATCCTTGTCATACACCTATTTTGTTGCCGTTAAAAGTTATGATCACTTCTTATCGTGGGTTTGGTTTGGTTTTTGTTTTAGGCTTCTGAAGTGTGGGCAAAAAGCTAGTTGTCTGATTTTAGGTGACTGACACAGGATCGGCTTTTTATCAAATTTGACGATATCATCATATCGAGGTGCAACACAAGGACGTAAAGAAGGTATAGTGGTAGATTTTGGGTAGGAGGCAATTGAAGACTCACTTCCAAATGATTTTTAGCTCGATGTTCATGTTACTGTAGGTGCAGACATTGCGCAGAATTTAGTACGTTTACGTAGTTTTCACTCGAGTGTTCATGTGTTTGTTTTAAGGTAAATATGAGGCAACGAAGAGTTTGAAAGTTTTGAAACGAACGATATGCTAGAATAATTTTTTTCGGATCACTCCAGAAGCTGCTCTTTCAAATGCCGGTCTAATTTTCTCAGTTATTCGGGTTCAATCCAGGCCGAAGTCGACTGGGTTGAAACTATCATCAGTGAACGTTGACGGTGAAGTGAACTGTTCCTGTTCAATGAGCGAGGTACTTGTAAATGATACTTATTAGATAATCTACTGTTGTTAGCACTGCATACACACCTTTACCACTCCCCATGCGTAATTACACGGATTAGACGAACACTATTGATTGCGTATGTGTGTGAATACCATAAGTTTTTTATACTGAACTAGCAGCTTCTATAGGTGTTACAGTAGATGTTTTCCTGAAGCTTTAACTTCGTTTGAAATCGTGAAATCGTATGGACGGACGAATCCATAGTCAAATCTGCAATCAAAATGGGCAGCTGAACCTAGAAGTTTTAATTAACCAAACGGTTCATGGTGGATTTGCCATTGAGTTGCCTGTAATAATTTTAGAAGACTGTAATCATTAGGATTGAGGTATCATGTCCAGCAAGTTTGTCTTCAAGGTAATCACTTCAAAAACGTTAGCTTCTGTGAACACTTTCAGTGTATTACTAGAAACCGTGATTTTGAATTATACGGTCAAAAAGACTGTGACCTTGTCTAACTGCAAACAAAGTAAAGTGATCAGTTAACTATTCAAACGACAACTGAGTTTAGTATCCCTTCAGGGAGTCGGACACGTCATGTTTATACGTGTTTGCATACAATTCGAATAGTGGCGAGAATCTGCTTGGCAGGCGGAGTGAACATGATAACCCTCGAAAAAGGCAAACCGGTTCTACAAAAGATAACCCAGCTAACTGTTGTACACCGAGAAACCGTTTACATAAGTTAGGCGATGTAATACTATACTGAAGCGAACGTCTAACGCAGCATATTTTCTCCAGTCTGAAACTGTCGTTGTCTAGCAACGCTGTTTCGTTTAAACTTGTTGATAACTCCATTTGATTTGTACACACCAAGCCAGTGAAAGATAGAAGTCTCGTACACGCTGTCGTAATTTGATCGGTTTATTGGTCTCACGCAGTAGAATGGGCCAGACTTCCACAAAATGATAGAACAGGACAATTTTCTTGTCAAAACTAGGTTGGTGATTACCGTTTCTAACCACTGTACAATCAAACTTACCAGTTACAAACCTTTACAGTGAAATATATATTGTAGTCTATAGTATTCTACTAATATAAACATAACTTCTTTTTCGAATTCGGTATCCAACTCTTCGTGTGAACTTCGAAATTTGATGTTTTCTCATCAAATTTGGTTACTGGTTGTTTGTATTGTAATGAACTATATCAATGACTAAATTGTTCATCAACTGTGACTTCATTCTTTTAAGCCGATGTCTTAACTAGTTATCTGAATTTGCCATACATTTTTTATACAGTATTTTCCACTTCTGCTCACTCAAATTCCGTCATAATTGGAAAACTGGAATATTGTTACATAAACTGGCCAGATGGCTGACTCATCATCCTCTCATATATGTATAGACAAGGCATCTGCTCTTTCTTGTTTGTTTCACTGTCTGTATACAGAGCAGATATTCGTTAATTACTAATTCATAAAACACATTCTTCGATAATCTAGTGTGTTTAGTTTTTCTGGATACGGTAAGCGTCTTTCTTCTTTTTTATGTTTTAGTAATACAGATGTTGTGCTTAAAAATCAGAAATCTTCCTCTCATCACTCCTCATTCTTTCATTTAAGTCTAACATGAAGTTAGTCGAAGCTTTGAATAATGATAACTGATCATTCGAAACCGCAGTGTAATACTCGGAAGTAGAGACTTTGAATAGATTTAAAAATGTTTCTTGTTCTGACGCCTCAACATAATTAGTACGGAAAAAACCTCGGAGTGGCTGTTTTGAGCAGTTCTTTATTCATGAGACTACAACAGTATTGAAATAACGAACACTGTCTGTCGTTGGTTGGCTTAATTTGCACATACAAAGTCACAAACTGTAAGCTGATTGGTGCGAATAACTTGGTGAAAAACGGAATATATAACGTTGAAGCTGTTCGTCCAGTCCTGATGTGGTATCTTAACGCGGAGTTTGGAATGATCTTTTGCTAAATCGTCTGTCGTGTGAGGGTTTGGATTAACGGTGAATCGAGTGGGTTTCTGCCAGATACACACTTCTCGAGTGGGTTACATTTGAGTTCAACAGCTGTGAGACAGAATCTACTATCTCGACCTGTTGTCTGCAGAACTCATTTCTTGTTTTTGGAACAGAAACCACAAGGACCGAGGTAAATAAGATCAAGCGTGTGCTCGGCAATAGTAGTGTTAGGATCAATGAAGAAACTCACTGTGGGTTTCAAGTTCTCCGTGTCACTACAGCGGAGTTGATTTCATCTAGAGATGACCCCTGAAGAGATTAGAAAATCTTTTGCTAACAGTTTATCGAAGCAAATGAGCGTCGTGGTTTAATCTTTCTGGGGCCCAACAATAGCCATGATTTCTTTCTGTGATACAGAATTTGTTACTTTCTTTAACTGTTTTCAGTAAATTATCTTCAGACTCAGTGTTTTCACTTTTGCTCACCGCCAGCACTAAGACGAAAACAGGGAGTCGGTTGTGTGTAACCACATCCAGTAAACATTGACGATGTTTGTGATTCAGATATTTCAGAGCTGAAGAACTATAGGCAACTAAACTTCAAATGAAGCGACCGGGTTCAAGTTAAGTTTTAAAATTTACGATTGGAACTTTCCACATCATGAACGCTCCACTCAACGGATGCTTTTTGACCGGTAACACTTGGCAGCCGTTGAGCTGGGAAGGAAGAAGGACCTGGGAACTGCCTGTCGCCAATTTCTGAGCCTAAGAGCTCTGATCGACAAAAGCGTTTTGCACGAACAACTCGGTCTCGCGGAGGTATATGGTGGATGGCGGTGTGCTAACCTGTAAGACGTTAGAGACGGCGTTACTTCGAGTCCCACCATGGGCTCTTTCTAAGCGCTATCGGAAGCGGTTCTAGCAGTTTATCTTTGTTCACTGAGTAGGGAATGAATAGCAGTTAGAATATCGAGCCGAAGGAAAGTCAGGTCCATAAACCTGCTGTATATTTAAAAAATTGCCTTTAGATCAATGATATTTAACTGGTTAAAATTACCTTCAAAACGAATTGGTTCTGAGGCTGTTGATATAAGGCCAGTTATTAGCGTTTAAAAGAACTTATTACTAAACGCGGTTGTTGCTAAACACGTCCAGACGGACATTTTAAGTGAATGTGAGTTGTTAGAAGATTTTCGAGAGAACCTCCTAATGAACATGCATTCACAATCATTAGGGTTGTAGTAAGGTGTTATTCTACAATCCGTTTTTCAACATTTTCGAAAATGGACTCATATACTTCGTGCTTGTCATGGTGTAGTCTTACGTGATTGTAGACATTCGATTTGTGTGTAGCTGTTAGTCAACAAATCAGGAACAGTTGATCTAAGTAAGCTGAACGAACATTGTATATATCATTCAACCAAAGCATTAGGCGTATAATGCTTAAACAAATTTCAGTGAATCATGTTGGAACCGACTGTATGGCTTTCTCTATATCGGTACAACAGTGGAAGTACATCGAGGTGATACACAGAAAACGTGTGTTAAGGGGAACAATTGTGTAATTAATTTGCAAAAACGCGAACAAATGTGTAAATTAACCGGGTTTTTTCTCGATACACGTGCATGTATACATAGTGAAAATTGGCTGGGTATTCGTCCGACAAGAAACATGAGGTCGGAGATAAAACCGCATTACCTACAGTGTTTAGAGAAAGGCAGACATCCACGGCGCTGTACGATGTTATACACATATATTCTGTTGGTTAGTATACTTTTTCAAAGGAACCACTGTTGTAGAATTAAGTGACTGGTACAAGGCTGCAACTTTATCACAAAGTGACTGAAAATGAAGTTATAAAACGCGATGTGATGGATTATTAACCATGTAACCCGGTCATATTTGAATGCAAACGGTAAATCAATATAAGCATATTCACGCTGGGCACCCAGAATTATGAATCTTTGGTCTTCTGTCATTTACCAGTCACACTCCGTTTCTCATAAAAATGGATGATATGTGAGGGTGATTATGTAACGAGAAAAAGCACGGGTAATCAGCGTGTGCATTGAATCTGTGGAATAATGAGGTAAATATAGAGTAACTGTGTATCCTATCGAGAAGATCGAGCAACCTGGGCATCACAGGCGGAAGTGGTTGGGTTTTCTGATATGATAATTCGGTCTCACCTAATGGGAGGTTACTAACACAGTGGTCAACATAGTTGCTTCATGAAAGCGTGATTGACGTTATATTCCCTGCCGTGGCAAGGATATGCACCACTGACGAGCTCTAATGAGAGCGAAACTCGAGTCTAGTGATTCTTTTCGAAAGTGACTGGCCAGAAAGTCTGTCTGGCTAAGAAAGCTGCAATCAATTGTGACCAATGTTCGACTTAAAATAACGACGTAATTACTGATTATGTTACTGGCAAGTGGTTTAATGGATTAGTTAACTTAAAAGTGACCGAGCTGTAAAAATTCTGATCATCAACTGGATTCAGACAAAGCACTTGAACCAGGTGTTCGGAAATGATAAACCCTTTAGTGGTTGAGTTAAAAAGCAACCTGAAGAAGTGATAAATAACATGTTTACATCTTCCAGTCTGTGTGACGAACTCCACAAGACATGCTTAGAAAAATGCACTAATCTGTCAATACTTAATGGTCACACGCAACCACATGCAGTTGAGCTCAAGGTTACTGATCAGTCATGGGTAACTGACGATATGCATTCGAATTCGATATATTGTCACGCATCCTTCATTGTATGTTTCATTATGGATAACAGTCATTTCAGTGCCAGTCTATATGTTCATCAGTATGTGCACATTTTTTGACCACAGTCATGTCGTAATTTGAATCTTGTGACTACATAGTTTTGCTGTAGATGGAGATATCAGTCGAGATGATGGCCACAATATCTGATTCAAGAATGTGAACATTCGCGCTCTTTTACTAGGTCTTCTGTGGACACGTGAACATTCACAAAGATTCAACATCACCCATAATTGATCACAGCAATCGCATTCCCTTAGACAAGCCAAACGATCCTTTTCGAAAAGAAGCACTAGACTCGAGTTTCGCCCTTGTTAGGGCCCGTCAATAGTGCATAACCGTGTCACTGCTAGGACTAGAATTCCGGCCACGCTTTAATGAGGCAACCGTGTTGATCACTGCGCCATTGACCTCATCTCACTAAAGGGAGGCAGTGAAAGTAGCAACTTACCAAGTTCGTTCGCTACTCGCTTGCTTTTTGACAAGCCCACTTTGTATATCAACAGGAAATCTTGCTCTTGTTCTCACTTTATACCATTTATTTCCTGAGATTAACGCGAAAATTAGTAATGATTTAATATTTTCGCATTCACCATGAACATCTCATTACATTTAAATCGTTCCGGCATTTTGCAGGCAAGTACTAATTTGATTCACGTATTGTCCCACTACAACAAGACAGTGTTCGAGTAAAATTGCAGATGACAGAAGTAAGCAACAACGGCCAGTTAATGTTTAGGGCGTTCATAAGTAACACGACGAAACTAACGATGACGACAGCTGTGTAACCATTTTCAGGCGGACAAGCAGTGCAATATGGACAAGTTTTGTTCTGGCATTCTCTCTGTGTATATGTAGCAACTTCCAAATGTGTATGTTGGTCTCGGTTCTAATTGACCAGTTAGCCTTTTTAACGCAGATATCACCACAACCTAATCAGCAGGTATCAAACACACAAAAATCGAATGAATTGATATTAACTGTCCGGGTAGACGGTTATTAAGATTACACCGTTTGCCGACATTTTGCTTACATATAGAACTAGTCAATAACAAAATGTCATGTGTAGCGTTTTGTTTGTCAAAGTTACCTTCTTTAAAACCTCTCTAATTCATATTCTGTGTTTCGTTATAATATGTGGAAAATTACCAGTTTCCTTCAATTTCGACTTTAAGTATGTAATATCCCCTCCGTATCCCCATCAGTATTAGTAGTCTAGTTCCGATCGATGCACACATTTCCTAAATTAATTTGCCCTATGCTTCTGAAAGAACACCTAAGCAAATACAAACACTGGCATATTCACGTTAGCTTTCTGTGAAGTAAACGCAAAAGCGATATATCATTTTTCAGCTTACCATAACGAGGTCGGTTTGATTCTTCTTTTTTGGCCCTGATTTGGTTGTTTGGTATGGCCGAATTCATGACATCAAGGTATGTCTCCACTGAATTTATTGCTAGCCATAATTAAGATGTTACCCAAGGGTCTAAACGTCATCCAAACTCCTAAAGCCTCACAGTTTGGTGACAGGCTGTTCCCAGTTTAACTGTGGAGTTCTGGAAAGGACTAATCAGACAAACCAAGACTGTCGCATTCTGTTCGTAATGGTACTGGCTATCTAGGATGTTTGCGTTGTGGACATTTGGCCGTACTTAAGACCTGGTCTGTATATTTCAGAGTTCACACAAATTTGATTTCACCGTTACAAGTCTTGGTAGGAAGGAGGTAGTTGAAATGATCACAGAGAAACATCAACATACAAGGGTATTTTTAAAGACCACTATAATAATATTATAAACTATCTTTGAGCTATCAAAACCGAGTTTCATCAATTACCTTATCGATCGATGTGGTGCTTTTAAAGCACGTGCATTTAACAATAAATTTTGAAGTTACCTGCGGCCAGATTTTACCTTAAGTTGCGTTTTCAGTCACACACAACACAACAGGTGAACGTAATAAAACCGTATGTTTAACAATCTGGTTACTGGCGTCTACTATCTGTTCCAGTTTGCCGGTGCCTCTGTGCATACAAAGTGAGTAGAAACCGGTCCACTTTTAATGAGGCTAGGAAATTTTTATGTAACTTAAGTAAGTGAAGCCATTCAAAAGAAATCATTTCGTGGCGGCCAAGGATTCATTCGTGGACTGTTCTGAACTTGTTTAAATGGCTAAAAAGACAGAATGTGTCGGTTGTTAACATAATTGTTGGCTGTTAGTTGGGATTGTAGAGTAGACTTCTACGCATTGTGAGTTTTCGTTGAACCTCAAAGTTGGAGTGCTTTTAGCGAAGAGAAATACTTTTGTAGAAGGTTACACAAAACTGATCTGATTTGTCAGATATGACGGGAAGTTACTAACAGTGTGTGAGATCATTCTAGGTGTTTCTTCGTTTACTTGGTCACCATGTTATCTAATCCAGTTCACGGTGGTTCATTCATTAAGACTCTACGATACAAATCACACGGCTTTTGGTTGAACCTGGATGATACAACTCTTCCGGCCCGCAATTGGACAGCCTGACATTATTTCGGTTACATACGATTATGCATGTTACACTCCGGAGAATGCGTTGAAGGTTAAGGTAGGGAAAAGTAACATGGGGTTCTAACAAACGCATACTTTGCATAAAGAAATTTATGAAAACTTGCAGAATATTGCTTTAATAGCTTGTCAGGAATGAACTATCTTTAAGCGTTCTAAGAGTTGTGAATAAGTGCACAGACGACTTATGTTACCCAATACAACAAAAGTGATTTTACTATTCACAGAATTCACCACAATTTGATGCAACAATAACAATAATAATAATAATACATGTACATTAACGAATATGATAACTTCGTTGTGCATTAGCCACGTGACCAAGCATTCGCATCCACAGGTCAATGCCACATCTGAGTATCTTTTAGTGGTAACCGTATTCCGCCAAAAGTTGTGTTAGACAAAAAGGCAACATGGTTTCATGTGTGTAAGCTTTGCGAGGTCAGTAGTGAGAAAAATTGAATTGCATTTATTTCGAAATTATTTCGCAGCAGTTTAATTGAAGTCTAGAATTGCAAGTATCCAGTTAAAAGCTAACCTGTTCTTTTGCTTAAGGTGCTGGAAGTCCAGAACTTTTCTGAAGAGTGACTTGTTGATAGCACAGTGTCATCACAACAAACTATAGGAATTTTATTTGTTGATCCGAACAAGTAAGGAGATTTATTGGCGTTACCGTCGTTACTCGCATTACCGTCGAATCTCATCACACGGGACCTAACTACGGAACTCATTACGTTTTACAGTTAACATGTTAGACACAGCGTAACAGCGTCACAGTATTCTAAAACTTCCCTGGCCTTAAGATAAGGACGGGGACTGCCTCTCAGTGTTGACAGTAAGCTCTGAAAACAGCTCGTAACGGTGCCCTTGTCAAAGTAATCGTAAACATGTCGAAAATAATTGGAATCTTCAGTACGCCGCAATGTAACAACGTATCACACAATTATCAACGTCTAGGGTCTTGTCATATAGCTGAAGGGTATTCTTGTGTTTGCTATATCCAATAAGTGAGCTACTTTTTGTCAGTAGTTGAGGTTGATTGGGTCATTTGTTGCCTAAACTCCGAATTTTGTATTCTCAAATGGAGGTTCAGAAACGAATGAGTGTTTGAATTGGTCCTGTCAAGTCGAGTTGAACACAAAAGTTTATTAGTTAGATGTTTCTGAAACAATGCAATTACGGTTGTGGTGTACGTCCCTGTTTTGGTGCGTTTCGTCGCATATTGGGCAAAAACAACCCTAACATATGGTTAAGCTCAGTCAAATGGAGCACATGTGGCACGCGACCGACGCATCTGCAAATGCACGTAGTCATCTAGCGAGATGGATACACATCACTATGAGACATGAGACAAACGTGATTTACGTCATCAGCAGGTTACATGAAATGCCAGTCTACCTCGAAGAGTCACGAATAAATCGAGAAAGACGTTTTTGGTATTATTTCGTATGATATAGAGGTTTCATGCAAAGCACTGGGGCCAAAAATGTTACTCGAATGATCGGTCAATTATTGTTTAAACAAAACTACCTGCGCAAACAGCTGATCACTTGCAAGGAAGAGCCATTACTCTGTGTCTGAGAATTATGGTAATTGAAGATGTAGTAGAATATCACACGGTTATTCCTTCTCGACAGTTACGACTGTCTGTTCTATTCGACGTCAGACACTGGAGCTAGTCTGCAAGAGTACCCAAGCGGACAGCGACGTAAACAATGATGATTTGACTGTCCATCTGAAGGTCCAGCTAGCGAGAAAGCCTATCCGTTGTTCGCAGTTAGCTACGGTCTCATTGGACAGGCGCCAGATACAACACATTTCTGATACATCTCAGAGAGTTATCCATACTGACCATAAGTCCTCGGCACATGGCATAGCAGCCACATGTGTCTCCAAGTTTTTTGTGAAACCAGTCAATCACACCGAATCTGTACAGACCAGAGACTTCCTCTCCAGCCATTGGCTCACGTAAGTGTGCTATACGTAGACAAGGGAACCGTCGTGAACGGGCTAGTTTAACTTGATACTCAATTCTCGAGAAAGGATTAGCTAACTTCACAATCGGCAGCGGGAGATTGTCAGTGTGGTAATGGTTTAGGAACATCTGTGTGTGTGTATTACGGCTACCTCTGATATGTAGCCGATACTGAATGGAGTAGAACGTAAGATTCTCCATATCATCTTACGGAATGTAAAAACCTCTAAATGTTGCAAACAAGAGTTTTATGATGCACTAAGGATTATCCGATTGTTATAAAGATAATCAGACAAACGAAGAACTAACGCCCTAAGTGTAGATTTCTGTGCAACCAGCGGCCTAAAACATCCGAATACTTAAAACAGTTGGTGGTAAATTTTATGGAGGTGACTGATGCAGGTTGAACACTGGCATTTTTTTGCATCTGTCGCATTTTGATAGATAATCCAGCCTACCAATTTCGATAAGTGGCACTAGACTTGAGCTTCGCTGTTGTTCGAGCTCGTCAATGGTGCATATCTTTACCACAGCCAACATTAGAACTCCGGTCACGCTTTTATGAGGCAACCATGTGGATCAATGCACGATCGATCTCAAATAAGGCACGACTGAAACACAATGAATACTCAGCCAGGTTTGCTCATGAGTAGTGTTCTGATTGCTTGGTTACCGTGAGAGGATACATAATGGTTGTCCTGTTAACTCCAGTCGATGACACCACGATTAGGACACTTCTACACGCTGAAATCACAGAACCCATCAAACTTTTTGAGCGGTATTTTGATTATTGATAGGTAGTAGGTATCTGGTTGATATAATAAGTATAACAAAGTCATGAACAGCTTGGCTTGTAAATATATACTAACACAATTGTGTTTTGTTCCACGCGTTTCGATACCCACTCTATGTTCACTCGTATTCAACTAGGCGTTACATATACTTTGTCAATAATGCGAAAAGCTATTTTCGGTCATTCTCATCGGGTTTCTGCAATTACATAGGGTTCATGTGTTAAAAATTAGAGCAAGTCAAACAGGTCATTAGAATCAATACTCACAAGCCAAAGTGGTTGAGTGTTCACATGTGATAATTAGGTTGTGCCTAGTGTGAGGTCAATGGCGCAGTGGTAAACACGGTTTTTTCATGAACAGCGTGTCCGTGGTTCAAGTCCCGGCAGTGGCGATGATATGCACTACTGACGAGCTCTAATGAGAGCGAAACTCGAGTCTAGTGCTTCTTTTCGAAAGGGGCCGATTGGATAGTCTGTGGGAATGCGACAGCTGCGATCAATTGTGGGTGATGTTTAATCTACATGAGAATCATAAACATGGGGCGGATCACAGTCTACTGGAGGGGGATGGGGGTGTTGGTGAATGTGTCACGTGATCAATGGTACCTGCCGTCAGACCTACATCCGGCAGTGTCAAGTGGTTCATGCCTGCCTGGGTTTCAAGTGGCTGTGGAATAGTTGGCTAAGGGAGATACAAGGTTTGCACGAACTGTTTTATTATCCAACAAACTACAATGGACATCTGGGCGATGATTATTGTTTGGGAAACAAAAATCGCTCAACAAGAAGAATAGAATTTGTAGGAATATACTACATTTTTTATGACCTAATGTTTTGTTGCAACAAAATATAAAAATTCTATCCTACAATATCCCAGTTTTACGTAATTTTTGACTATCTTAGAGTGATGAGGCTTCTTTCGTATGTGAGCTATCTTCACTACTGATGCGATCATTTTGCATTATGATGTTACATGGACAAATGGTCGATACCTGAGCAGTAGGATTTTTATATTCTCACCGTCTGGACTGAGCGATATAGAATAGCCTTTGTTAGAACGTAATAACACGACTCTCCGTTTTCTCAAAGTCCAAAGCACGATCGTGTTTGCACGCGCGTTTTGTTTAGACTTTCGCCATTGTCCATTGAAAATGAATGGTTGACGACAGACCGTTATAGAATGACCTGCCACAACCAGGTGTAATAGTAGTAGTATGTAAGATTATGATCTAGTTTTACAAAAGCAATCAAAACTGAGCTGATAATGATCACATGCACTACAAAAGGCTAAGAATTGAAAGACATTGTTTAAATAAAAAGACCTTGTAGTAAATGTCGTTAACAACAAACCACGTCAAAATACAGCATAGTAAATCTATTTTCACGATCCTAGTTTACTTCACCTGCTTAGAACGGACCGTCTTTTAACAACGTATATACAGAACGAGATTCGAATGTACGTTCTATGGGACCTTTAGGAAAATAATTAGATGTGTAAAACAAGTATCTAAATGTTTCAACTATGGTAATTAGTAAAAACGATACATTATGCCTCAAGTGCATAACTCGGTTGCTTAAAGACATAGAAATATTATAAAACGAATACATGAAGTTGTCTCAAATTTCTTTTTAATAAATCAGATAGAACCTAGAAGGTCCATTGCTTGTGAGATACTCTAAATCAAAGCAAATAGATTATACAATCACCTCAAGACCAAATGACGATAAATACGCTGAAAAATGTCTGGTTATATCTCAAAATTAACGGAGAATTAAATACAAACGGGTGAGGTACACAGTTAGTACACCACAAAAATTTGGGGATAGGATTTCCTATCAAGTTTGGCAAACGTGCGATATGCTACTGTATAGCCAGACAACATATTTTTGGTAAAGTTGTGCCCAATCAAGTCCATCGGTAGTTTCCGAGCATTGGAACAATTTGTTCCATAGCTAGCGGCCACGCTTAATCACAAACGGTTGCAAAGATAGACAAACCTTCCTAAATCTCAGGTAAACATTTTAGTTCCTCTCAGGAATGTTTTGACAATACTTTCTATTCATTACGCTGCTATCGACTATTGTGGTCTGTCCCCAAGGGATCCTACAAGTTGGACTTCAGTATGTAACTCCACCCTTCTGTCATCATATACA
>JTDE01000082.1:233909-333837 GCA_014338405.1 Paragonimus skrjabini miyazakii
GCACTAATGAGTGATTCATCTTCGGGATCAGATCTTGTCTCAGGAGTTCAAGACGTCAGTGTGGCTTCACAGGCGCTTTGGTAGTTTAATTCAGCATCGTAGGAAGTTGAATACAGTGGTTAGTGAATGCTTTACCCTTCCAGGTGAACGAGATACCTAGATATGTCACCGCGTTGGAGGCGCCTAGTGAATGGATAATGTCCGGGCCGAAGTGGATAGACTCATCGGAGATGGCAGTTGCGTTATATTCATGGTCACAGCGGATGACCATGAGCTTAGTGTTCTGTGTGTTGATATTCACTCCGGATAGTTCCAAGTAACTAGTGGCGGCTGCAAGCTTCTCGGAGAGATGCGTAGGATTCTCAGTTAGAAGGATGAGATCGTCGGCGTGAGCAAAAACGCTAACTAGTGTGTCGTGGAACTGGTAGCTAAACTCCGGTCGAGATAGTGCCAACACCTCATCCATTGCCATGATGAATAGAAGCAGAGACAGTGGGCCACCCTGACGAATACCACACTGGGATCGGCGGACGGAGCCATCGAGCGTGGCGGAAGCATTCCTGTAGACGTCGGCAATGTAATGTGTTAGAGGTGGAGGAGCGCTGAGAGCTCCGGCCGATCTGATATTCAAATCTGGTGAGATGGAATCGAACGCTTTGGACACGTCGGTAGAAGCCGCACACAGACTTGAAGACGTGGTATATGAGTTCCAAAGCAGCGCATAAAGCGGGGTGGTCGCCTCAATGCAACCGTTACGACGTAGGAATACAAACTGGAGAGCGGGCAGTTGCAAGCGCGAATCCCAACGATCGGCCAATATTTTGTGGAAACAACGTATCAACGTTGATAATACGGCGATACGTCTGAGTTCGGTGTGAGATGAAAGATTGTTCACTTTGAGTACAAGCGTTATGCCAGAGCGGCATAAATGGATTGGACAATCTTGGGTTAGCAGGAACAGGTTAAAGTATTCGGCCAAGGCATCAGCTTTTATACACTTCAAATGTTTGGGCAACAATTTGTTTAAACCTGGAGCGGTGTTTCCCATATGCTTCAAGATGCGTTATACTTCTTCTCCAGTGATCGGATCGACCATTGACTATTCCGGAGACAGAATTGTGCAAGATGATCGCTCATCCACGTGCTGATGACCCGATAATACCTCGGACCATTCGTTGGAATTATCTGGGAAGCCAAGGTGCATCTTATAGGCATTTTTCCAGTTTCCAGAAAAAATGCAGACGCAGCATCCTTCTTACGCTGGTGGTACAGCGTTTGAATCGCTCCATAATTAGCCTTTCGTATCTGTTTCGTGGTCACGTGGGTTACCACGTTAACACGAACACGTCATCGAGTGACAAGTCGCCAGGTGTATGGAAATGCTAGTGAGGCGTGCATGTTCAGCAGCGATTTAGCTTGTACCACTATGAAAATACCTGCCTGAATACCGCGGGCAATAGATAGTAGTTCATCACTGTAAATGAAACCCTCGCTATTGGACTCCAGTTGGGTAATCGTTGTCTGGATCAAGTAGAAAAACCACTCAAAGTGATCAGCAGCTTGGGACCCAATATCCATTGTCGTGTTGGTCTTTGGGGCAGTTGTTAGATTGACAGCGAAGACAGTATTCCTCTACCAATTCGGCGCATACAGACGAGTACGAATGCTCTCCAGAGTACGATATGGGAAATGTGGCAGGAGCCGATGATGAAGTTCGTGTCGAGTAGGACACGACGGAGCCAGTGCGTCAGCACATCTGATAAGAGGAGCCGATTCTTGCTGAGATCACTTGGATCTGGCGGTTTTTATGGACATGAGTTTGTCACGGTTTAGTTCGACGGGATATGCGTGCCTTTTGTATTGACTGAGACCAATTTTGGTGGGAAAGCTGCGGTCACAGTTGGCACAATCAAAGATTGTGGCAGGCTGGGTGTCCACTTCTTGCTCTGAACTATTCCTGCGTCGATGCATACGAGTATACGCTGATAAGCGAGCAGTCGATTTGAAAATCTGGCCACATTCTGAACAGGTTTACTCGACATACCTCTTTGTCACCATCAGTTCAAGTTAGTCCGTTCCGAACACAAAATACTGGCCCACACTTTTGTAAAGAAAAACCTTCTGGGTGAACCACACCTTTTACCCACGCGAGACCAAGTACAGTACAGAGAACCGAGGTCACCGGGTCAGATTGCCTATTTCGGTTGTTCCGTTACCACTTTTGAGTCATCGGTAGGTTGAATAATTTCTAGTTATTTAACCCAGGATCAAGGGAGCTAACCGAGGGTTAAACCAATAAGCATCTCATTGGCGGGTGATGCCTTTATCACTGACCTTTGTCGCACATTACTGGTTGTCATATTGACTAGTTTAAATACGTTGATACCTTCGCCTCGTGCTAAGCGTTTTAACTGTCTTGGTTCTATGAGTCTGAATTGCTATCTCAATTTAGTAAGTGTCTGTCGGTTTTGTTAAAAGTAATCCCGCACATTTGGACGATCATTTCAACGATAATTTATCAATGAGACCCTCACTATCTTGGTGCTAGATGATGGTGATGGACAGAAAGACTGCAAGCTTCCAATCTTACAAACTGACCACTATCAGTAAGATGTCACAATAAGGACACATTTCAAACTAGTGGCCATTTTATCGATGTGGGTAAATCTTTTTCTTCGCTCAAGTATAGAATGGCCCAACAAGTAAACCAAACAGATAATACAAGCGTTCCTCTTGTTTCCTAAAATATCGTGCAGTTTAGGATCTGTTCAAAAAAACGTAAAAGGTTACAAAACTAAATTAAATTTCTGTTTAACTGACGGAAATATAGTGGTAAAACGGGACAAATGGCAATGGTTATTTTATATTTCTAATGAGTATTCGGGGATTTGGTTAATTTCAAGTTGAACATCACCAACAATTGATCGCAGCTGTCACATCCCCATAGACTTTCCAGTCGGCCCATTTCGAAAAGAAGCACTAGACTCGAGTTTAGCTCTCATTAGAGCTCGTCAGCGGTGCATATCATCGCCACTGCCGGGACTTGAACCACGGACATGTTGTTCATGAGGCAACCGTGTTTACCACTGCACCATTGACCTCACGTTAGGCACGACCGAATTATCATACGTGAACGCCCAGCAGGTTTAATGAAATCGGAGATCTCGACCTGTCTAGGAAGTCCTAATCGCGGGGTTATCGAATGGATTTAACAGACAGTAACCATGTATAAATTTCGAGACGATCGGGCAACCTGATCATTACTCACAAGCGAAAGTGGTTGAGCGTTCACATATGATAATTCGGTCGTACCTAACGTGAGGTCAATGGCACAGTGGTAAACACGATTGTCTCATGACAAGCGTGTCCGTGGTTCAAGTCCCGGCAGTGGCGATGATATGCACTACTGACGAGCTCTAATGAGAGCGAAACTCGAGTCTAATGCTTCTTTTCGAAATGGGCCGACTGGAAAGTCTATGGGGATGCGAGAGCTGCGATCAATTGTTGTCGATGTTCAACTTGATATTTTACATTTCACCGGATACTCTTGCGTGTAAGGTAATTCGCTGGTAGTCTATAGGCAATCTCTGTGTGGATCTTAATACATTTTACTAAACGTTTCTTTATTAAAAGTAATACTATATGTACCGATCGAAGCTTATTATAACATCCTCCCTAACTTTGACTGTATATTTCCCGGTTTACCTACATAGTACCTGCCATAGTAGATTTAGACTACGAGTGATGTTGTATAACTAGGCACACACTACGAATGTCCCGTTAGAGCTCATATAAAATTTTGAAACAGTTACCCAGAATAATCAATTCAGGCTATGTGGTATATTGTCTGGTTCATTTTTTTATTCGTACCAATCTCACACATATGAAGAACACAATAATCTGAATCAATGTAGGAGAGTTAGATTCGAAGTTGTTGACTCAGCATCAACCTCTTTTTTACTTAACTATAATTTATGTTTTTTTCTGTGTCTCAGTTAGGTTTCCTCATCATTAGCATAACTGGTTAATGCAGACGCTGCAGTATGGTGAGATAATCACGAGCTTTCCAGATAATGTCTTCAGACAACGAACGATTAAATATGGCAATCCTCTAAGTTCGGTAGCTAAACCGATTGGTTTACAGCCCTTTTTGTCAGCACAAAGTTAGAACACTTTAGTACACTGCAGAGGTGCGTCAGCAGTGTACGTACACTTCACTGACTATTGGAGACATCTTGTAAGATATATTATGTAACTGAAGAATTCATTATTTACTTCCGCTGGATCCACATCGTGAATTCATTTGTGAACTAGACCTACGTTCTTATCAAAGCTGGTTCGTGTTACTCACTGTCACACATATATTAATGTTCTGTTGCACCTTCTCGTAGGGCAACGCTTACAAAGATTTTCGCGTCACCAACATCAAACCGTATAAATCCCACCAAACCAGTAATTATTCTGCAATGGCTACTGTACTCCTGTAAGACAGCGAGATACATGACACAAAACCTAAATGCAAACCCACTAGAATGTTTCTTGAATGGTTACAGTCATGGAAAACTAGCCAATTTATACACACCACTCGAAAATTTATCCGAAAACTTATCGCTTTGGTGTGGATTTGCTGTGATTCTAGCATAACTTTCATGTTTGTGTCTTCAGGTCTCAATAGTTCTCTGCTTTCACTCCAATTTTGTCCTCATCGTCACATACTGTTAGACTAAAAAAAATGTAGAAAATTTATTCCAGTTTCAAAGTTTTTATCATTACATCGGTAATGGTCATCCTTTTTCAAACTAGTCGTGATTTTTGCTTCCGAGTTAGTCTACTTGAAGATGCTGCAACACATTGAGGACGATTCTAAATCACAGTAGAAATGTATGCGTTTTATCATACAACAATCAGAAATAACCTAACTACCAAAGATATCTGCTTGGATGACCATATGCTTTTCGTGACTTTTGTTGTACGCCTACCTTTGGATTGTTCGCAGCGCCTTTGGGATTCACTATCTGCCTTGCTAGAATTGATTCAACTTGTTTATGATAAATGACTGATTACATCGTCTATCGGTGCGAATCTGGAAATTGAAAGCCGAATCGCTTCACCAATGCACAGTGTGATCACTGCAAGGTTAAAACTGTCATAAACTTACAAAAGGATTAATATTTTCAGATAGAACTACTTCAATTGGAAGGATTCTCCCCTAAACAAGGTACAAAGACAATAGCCTCAAATTTCAACCTCTTCAACTCTGGTTTTATTTGGCAAGCTACCTTTTAATGTTTTCAGATACTTTTATGATGAACCGGGGGATAATGTTCCGAACATTTTTCCGAGAAATTTCGTTGGGATAGGTCTAATGGGATACCACATTTTGAATAGGTACCACACCTCCCTCTCCCTTGTATTTTCCTTTGGTATTCAGACAACCAGACTGCCCGCAAACGAAAATTGAATCCACCTACCATGCCCATTTTTTTTAACTAGGATAGACTAGCATGTTTCAAATGATTTGTCCAATTTGGCAACAGAACATGGAAACAAGATACATGATATGTTCCTGGTACATTGGTATTATTGAGTATTTGAGAAACACAATTTTTAGTCTACAATGTATTATCACATCGACTTATACAGTTTTCATCACTTAGTTCAAAAATCAAATAAGATGTGCCAAGCCTGAGAATAAGTGACATTACGGATCACAGTAATTACAAAGCGTACCCTAATCAGCAAATCATGCAAACCTAGTTACTGTGTTGAAGGATAGTGACTTTCATGTTATCATGCACACCTCGTGTTCATTCGGAGATACTAAGTTTTGTAAATATTTGGTATATTTTATATATATTATATTATACATATAATACTATATATTGTAAATACTTATCAAATGAAAGATAGTTATTGCAGTGTTTGCGTCACATTAACCATTATCACGATAACAGTTGGGAAGTAATTAGTAAAGAGTCAACACCAGGTTTAACTGAAAAAATATATTGATTTGGAACAGTGAGCACCCTTGGTCCAGTCCAAGATAACGAAGGAAAAGATATATCACAGGTTTCTAACGTTTTGTTTGTCAGTCTCAGTCTCAAACGCAAACAAAATGCATTTTATTTGGGAGTGGCAATAAAATAATCAACTTCCGTGGTTTGCATGAGATGAGCAGTGGTTATTAATTTAAGGGAGACAAACTTCCTGAGTCAATAATTAATGCGTACATACGGCAGGAAGGCGATTATATAACAACACTGCTTCCGAATACATGAGCAGTGTTTGATTTCGGCAAGCCATTAATTCATTAGATCAGGTCAGAACGTGACTTATTTTGATGATGTGGCTTGCAGTGGATGAAGTTGCGTTTGTGTTCTTACACTCTGTTTTGTCATCTCGCTCACCAGTCATTGATAACCGCTTGCCTTATGTAAACCTCGAAGAAAGTCTATTTCTGCTACTGCTATTCTCATATCATTCAAATATGATGCTTTACGTCCACCAATGATAAATGTGAATGCGAAGTTAACATATTGCGACATGTGTTCACTGACGATATTGATTTATCTTCACAAATGGGAGGGCTTGCTACAGGCAGAAGTCCAGTTGAGTAAAACAAATAGCACAATGATAGTAAGACAAGGTGCTTGTAAACAAAATATTTCAGATGGTTCTGGTTAGAAATGTAACCAATGAAACTAAAAATATTCGATTATAGTGTTTCGATTATATTGGAGAGAATTTTAAGTACAAATTGTTTGTGAAGAATAGACAGATGTCAAACAATAACACCAACGGATTATTTGATGCGAATTCTGTTACAGTTTGATAACTTTAAGAGTCTAAGAAAAATTATGAACTCTCTTGAGCTCAAGCGAAGAAAAATGTCGCGCGGCGAATAGTATCCAATGAAGAGTACACCTGCTAAAAACTCGACCAGTTAAATGAAGTGTGAGTGCGAAGAAAGAATGAAGTGTCAAGATACAAAAAGAGAGGTATTTGACACTATGGAAATCGGCAATACATTTTGTTTATTGAGCCCCTATTTTTGTTCGCAGTAACATTTAAAAACTTGGCAGATATAAAAGAATGAAACTTTCGTCCTATGTTCGAGGTCTTCTGATACATGGAGACTATAGTGACAGATTCCGATGCTTTAGACTGCTGACTGAAAGAATATGAGTAACTTGACAGTTCAGGTAGAAATAACTTATAAGTTGGGCAAAGGTGATTGCATAGGACAGTGGATGTCCAGCTCAGTATCACTTGCATATATGGTTAATTATGTTAACAAAAGATTTTGCATAAATGCTATATTAAACGAGAATTTAAAAGAGGCAGGAATTACATCCAAGAGAAAATAGGAAGCAAGTGTGAGTATGGATGGGATTTCAGCATTGAATTAGAAATCTTGATTTAACTAAATGAAATGATCAAATCGAAAATAGATTGTCAGTAGATCAATGCCGGGCGACCTGAGATTTTTGCGATTATTGATATCAAGAGCATCGTTTGGATCTGAAGAAAGTAGATCAGTAACTATAAGAATTTTCTCAGGTAGAAAGAACCAGACAAACGATTGTATGGGGAGTTGAGCAAAACTGATTAAGATATGCAGTATTCACCTGCATTTTTAATCAGGTGATAATTAACATCTGAGTGCTACAGTACGACGAGAAACAGAATTTAGTGCAAACACGTGAGGGTAGAAATATAAATGAGGCAAGGTGACAACTGACCTAATCAAGTATATTTGCTGAGACAGTTTCTATGAGCCAGTCGTAACCTATCGTACATATCCGAAAGCAATCGCTTGTGAACAGTTGACTGTCAAGGACCTAATCGGTGTTGAGTGTCACCCGTATCACAGTGTTTAGTGTGCCATCCTTTTTTCGTGTTCTCCACGTTCTCTAGGCATTAGAGTAAAATTTGTTGTTTAATGGTTAATTCGTATTGCAATTTCACTGTGAAATGTTAATAAATCTCAGTTTCCTTTTTCCAGCCATTTTGTTTAAACGACTGAAAGTATGTGACCCTTATTTAAACCAAACAGTATTCCGTATGCGTTTTGCCACCCCGAACAACGCGAAGTCAAGGTGCGGCTAAGGTTGGTTGAGGGACATCGTTCGGCACAAGTTACATTCGTCTCAAACTAGTCTTGGCAAAGGTTATGCATTTTTCAGTTGAGCTGTCAAGTTAGGCGGCTGTACAGCTACTGTCTTACATGTAGTAAGCAGAATGTTTTGAAACAGGGTTCGGTAGATCTTTTGCCACGGCCAGTGTTGTAGTCGTACATATCGCTGTCTCAATAAAGTGCAGCCACAACGTTAGTTCTGGCGGTGGTACGTTTATGAAATACTGACATGCTGTAACAAGAGCAAAACTGGAGTCTAGCCCCTCCTTTCGAAATGGGCTGGCCCAACTGCTTATGGCAATGGTATAGCTGTGATAAGTTCTGGGTGGTGTTCACCTTATACCAACCAATTGCTTTACAACTCTTCGGAAGATGACTATTTGTCCCTACATCTCAGACAAGACTTCAAGTCATTGGTGACAACCACCTCAGCTTTACTATCTACACCCTAGATGAGAATGTTAACTCCTTCTGTCAAGCAAGAAGGCAGACTTGCAGATTTGGAGTACAACCTTGATATGAGTACAACGGTGGACTGATATCCGTCGAAGACAAGGCCCTGTTATACCTGCTGTTTCAGCTTCACTTGGCCTAGTTATGTCTGTGTATTTGGTTTCCAGCTGTCTAAGTAAAACCAAACGACCAACTGACAATTTTGGCACCCGGATCAATGAAACTGGCGGGCTGATTAGTAAAATGGAGAACATTTAAGTAGATAAGACATACATATCTACACCATTTTGACTGTTGTTTTAAAAGTTAACGACTTTCACATATATTATCTTATGAAGGCGGTTATCCACGTCTTTGAACATCACTATCCACGACTTAACTCAGATTATACTCTGCTTTCAAAGGCGCACTTCAGAAATATTTGTGTTGTACTGAGGCACTCCCATACGTGTTGCAACAGTCGATTTCACAAGCCTAGTCTTACAGATCACAATGTCCATGAACAAGGCAGAAAATAGTTCGTTGTATAACTTTCAAATACCTGTATTTGTGTACACCAGTATTCAACCAGGTATTATACGAATGAGACCAGACGTGTTAGCGTCGTGTTTGGCGCGTGCTAATGAAATTAAGAACAATACATTTAGGGAACATTTTAATATCTCAGTGATGGCGTTCGTCCTGATCGCAGTTGTTGAACTCAGTTTATCTTCCCATATTTGTGCTGACTCAGTGGCGAGCTTTTGCTGATAACTCTCTTTAATGTAAAAAAATTGTGATGAAATGTGAGGAGACTGATTTTAATGAACAGCTAAACGTATTCAAGCAGTCCGCAAATACATCCAACAAACGCGCTTACTGACTGGAAGCGGACGGTTAATACGCAGGCAAAAGCGGACATATATATAAAGTGACCTGTGGAAATGAATTAGTCATGTGCCTCAGAAACGTGTGACAACGATCGACCCACGTAATTTTACTGGCTGAATAATTTCGAACACTCCAACCAAGTAGGCTTTGAATCAGGCGCATGGTAGTGCACCTCACAGTGGTTAGATGGCAGCTTAGAAGTGTTCCATTTAAAAAACCGCCTGTCTATTTGGTAATCGAATTTAAACGAATCATTATCTAATTGCCCCCCGTTGTTGATCGGTGAAAGTCATATGACTAAATGTACAAAAAGTTCATTACCTTATGAACGATTTATGTAGATGTGCATGTCTTTCTGAACAAAGCTGTATACTGGACACCATGTGTTTTATCGGCCCTCATTTAAACAAGCACACTAGTTGCCACGTGCTGTAAAGAAACAAGCGACAAATCCATATTTCGATTTTCAGGTGGGATGGTACTACAGAGTTGCAGATTGTGCAATCGGCTTCAAGGTAAACGAGTTAACAAGTTCGTTTTAGTAATCTAACTATTTTCCTTCAGCTGTCCAGCCAAGCTTCTCATTAACTGACGTTAAGTAGCTACTATGATGTTGGCCTGCAAGCGACCAAGCCACCATCTGGGCCCAGAGAGAATTAAGAGAAATTGCTGCAAGCCACTTGGCTGATCGCCATCAGTTTGCGAGTAGAATAAGTGTACACGTTAAAAAAACATCCAACTGTCAACGTGCTACCCCTTTGACCACGACTTCGTCATCCAGTGGACAAGTATCTGGACTGCTACTGCGACACTTGCTCACAGGTTGTCGGTTCGAGTTCCCTGTTTGCATAGTGCCAATGGATTCAACTACGGACCGAAAAAACTGTCCACCGCTTTGTCTGTGGTCACCCGAATCAACTGTTTGAGTGCACGATTTGCATACAGACTCAATCCAACTATCATAAGTGCTTCTAAATGTTTGCAGCTTGTGGTCGCACACGACATACTAGACAGAATGTTTTCACAGCGGATGTACGTGTCTTTGCATTTGGCACGTGATTTGTGGTAACCGATTATCTAAGGCAAGGTGGGGAAGTGACTTTACACTATTTTGAAGCACGTCCATAGCATGCAGACTCTGCATGATGTGTACTCTTTGTGACCTGACACAGTTAGATTCAACGGGGAATAACAGGGGTTCGAGGACAGTTCTTCAAATCGTCCCTTTTGGATCAAAGTCACTCCGACGACTAGCCACGAACCTTGATTTTTGACGTACGGCTAAATGTTATAGATGTGTTGACCGAAACTAAGTTTAATTGGGCCAGAATGTTGATAGAGTTTTATATAAAGTAGCGTTTGCGCTAAACTGAGAGTCAACATGTATTTCACTTCGATGTGCATGTTTATGATGCATCTTTTTTCAGTGTGAAACGCAGTTATCCATGAAACCAACCTCGAACGTTAGAACACGTTTTCATATACTTTTAGAAGCGTACTAAAATTACTAAAAAGTATTTGGGGATCTTGAGCGATTGACATCGAAATTCTTTTGCATTTCATTACAGTTTTTGTATGCGAGTAAATAATATACCATTTGAAAAACAAATAACTTATTTAACTTGGACTATCGTGAAATTTTCCTATTTAGCAATTATTGAGAGTATTGTTCAACAAATAATTTCAACTGGCCTGAACACAAGGTTATTGTATCTTCAACAAAAGCAATACCGTCTCTACCTGAGAATAATTGACAACCTGAAAACTGCTAGCAAGCTTGTGTTGCTGAGCGTGCGGCTATGTTAAGTTGCTTACGCCTAGTGCAATATCCATAGGGCAAAGAACAACACACTCCTTTTATAAGCACGCGGACTGTAGTGTCAAGGTCAGTGAATAAGGTCGGAAATCTAATACAGTGATTGTTTTGTTTTGGTTGAAAATTCCAAGTTGCTGATAAAACTGCGACCAAGCATACATTGTGATCAGCTGGCAAGTGAGAAGTATGTTTAATGTACTAAGTCATTTCGAAAAAAAGGAGAGGCCACTAGTAGATATAATTAGTGAAGCTGGTTGCAATGAATCGTCTTCACTTTTACTGTTCGTGGATTAAAGTGCGCATACTAGTTGGATCTCTTGTTGAGTGTTTTGTTTACATTTCGAACTTTTATCCGATTGTGTATTTGCCTATTGGGATACCAGTCACTGACTACGCAACCATGTGCAAAGAATACCTCTGTAACTACATGAACAGTATTGATTAGATGGACTCGAATAAATTGCTTACGTTCACCCAAATAATTTCTTTTATGTGACTGAGAATACGTGTTACCCGAACATACACTTCACATAAAATCTCTCGCGTTCGCAAAGTTTACGTGGGCACAAAACTGCTTCAAATGGTAAATTTCGGATGAAGATATCAACTACTGGTGAACCTTAATGAGAGAGAAATCGGAACCATGAGTGGTCTCTCAAAGTAGATTACATTGAGGGCTGTAACCATATGTGAAACAAGTTTTAATTGCTTTCATCCATAAATTCTGGCAATCCTGTTGCATATGATGTCTTCATTTACGTTTCTGATATATACACTGCGGTTTGAAGTCTGTTTTAAAATTGCCCATTGGCTTCACTTACTGCACTCTAGCCGTGGACAGACTGAAACTGTTTACATTAAAATATGTTTACTGGAAATGGTTGCGGTCTATAAGGACTTTGACTATCTTCAATACACTCGACCAGTGATGTGAACGGGATTGCCCCTAATCGCGTGAATATATTTAGTTATAATGTCCCATAATTGATGATGTTGCCTTTGGCCTAACAGGGATCGATACGTGTTCAAACTCACTAACGATGTTTCCACGAAACCAGTTTGCAGTAGTATCATGCAGGTGCCCATTAGTTCGAAGTTTTCACAAAAGTCCGGCCGGCCGGGAAAAGATTGTGTCTGTGTTTGTGTGTATTTGTGTGGAAACGCACCCCTCCCCATCTGCCGAATGGCGCCACACCGATAACCTTCCTGAAAACATGCACATCTGTTTCTAACCAGGATTAGCATGGTACACTGGAATACTTGAAGGATATGATCTATTCCGAGTGGAAATGTGACGTAAATTTACTGATTTGTTTCGATGTCATTTTTTGGAAGGATACAAAATAATTTTGCTCACAAAAGAAGCTTTTTGGCAATTTTTACAAAGTAAAGCGACAATTGTTAGAGGAGTAACGTTATTCAAACTATGCATTTGCTTTATCCCTTAGCCAGATTACGTCGTCAAAACGTTTTCAGGAACAACCGTTTAGATTCATCAAAATGGTTTCGTTCAAGTTCCTAGGTTCATAATTTGTAAAGAAAGGGTTAAGAATATGGGCCTGTGAGTCGCTGTCTCTGTGTTGGTCATGGTAAAATTGTGTTGGATGGTTTACAGGTGTAAGAAGAAAGCAAAAAGATATAGATGAAAGGAGTCTTGATTAAAGCTGTTGGCATGCAATCATATCAGCTACAAACACTAAAACACACCAAAACAACTTTTCGTGCAGTTAATGTTCATTGGGAATGAGCTAGCTTGACAGACAGGAAATTCTTAGTGCTGCTTGTCTCTCGCGTATATGCACATCGAGAAATGTTCTAACACTGTTAGCTGATTCCACCGTGACCTAAGTTGGCTAGTGAACAAATCTTAACTGTGGGGTAGTTTTTTCTGCAAGGTGGCAGAACAGAGCCCGGTTTCAGTGGAAAACCCATTAGACGTTCATCTTTATTCAGTGAGAGGGGATGAGCTGCCGGATGATCCGAGAGGTGGCGATGTATTCTGTAGGGTTCCCGTAAAATAGCGAGTATAGACCTGCCTCCGCTAATCTCCCTAAGCCACATGGCTGTTCTCGTGAACATTTTCCGAACACCTTCAGTAGGTACGAAAACTTCTACGAGGATGGTTGTTTCCGGGTGTGGACAGACAATGACATCAGAGACTGAGAAAAACTTCGAGCTGCGGGTTCCATAAACCGTCCCAAAGAGATTCAAGACCGTTTACCCTCCTTAGCTCATGATTTGACTGCGTTGATTAGTTCAGGAACGAAGAGAACTATATTACGGTGCTCCTAAGATTGACCCTTGTGGAATGCCGCTGTTGGCTGGGGATCACTCTGACAGTTGTTCCTTCATGCTGACATTGCACCTACGTTCAGTCAGGTGATTCTCAAGCCGGGTGAGTAAGCGCACGCTGAAGTCAAAAGTGTCGAGCTTCCGTAGCACGATGTAGTGATCATCCCTGCTAATAGGTCTGAAAAGTCAAGATGAACCACATCAATGAACAGCCCCGCTTCAGGAGCCATCTTCCAAACGTCACAAACAATCCGCAGATTTGTTACACACAAATATCATTCGCAGTAGTCATGTTGCCCGTTGGTAGTAAGTTAGAGATCTTTAACATGCTCCCGGACACATTCACATAGTAGCCATTTCACTATTTAGTAATCACTGGAAACAGCACTAATAGTTGACAGTTCACCGAATTACCTCCGTATTAACCTTTGAATATAGGTGTAATTGTGAACCATTTTTAGGTTTTTGGTAAACGGTGAGCAGACAAGTTACGAATAAAATGTACTGTTAGTGGTTATGCTAATTCAGAGGAGCAGATTTCCAAGATGTCAGGGGACGTCAAATCTAGACTGGTTGATTTGTGCATTAGTGGATTCACCAATTCGATTCTGATTTATGATAATGAAATTTGGGGTAACTCATTTAAGCTATTACCCATATGCTATACGTGTGATAAGGTTTGATTGAATGAAAATTGTGTCTTCGTATAAAGTATGTAACAGGTGGTTCTTGTTAAAACAGAATAGCTGCTACTGATAACACTATCATGAAGGGATTTAATAACACCCTCACTGTGCACTTTAAACCGATCTGGTCGTCAGATAAATGTTCAAACATTGCGTGTAAATTTCAACTTGCGAATAAATTATTTACCAGACCATAAACTGGAAAAATCAGTCTTTGTAAGCCAGTTTTTCTTTAAAATGTCTGAAGAACCATCGACATAAAATGAATTTCCTCATATGACCAAGGCTTGTGCTAAAACCGGGCAACACAGACAAACAGATGAGTAGCTGTCAATAGTCGTCAGTCACATGAAAAACCACTGCTACTGAAACTTGGATCAGCTATGGCTACTTCACACCGATAACGATGAGATTTTGTGTTTGTTGTCAGTTAACCTGAAATAATTGATCCGATAAGCTGTTTTTCATTAATAATTACTTCAACTATTATCTTAAGATATCAGATTTCTCAAACGTACTAGAGATTTTTGCAATGTTAGTCGGTTGATAAATGTAGTATTGACAGTTTGTTTAAAAACAAACAAACTCAAGGTCAATGAATGCCAGAAATAATTGAAAGTCCCTAAGAAATTGATAGACTTGAAAATCTGACAAGCGGAACCGTGTTCACTAACTTATTTCTTTTGGCTAATATAACTATGCACAGTGAAATAAGGACCAGAAATTCATTGATCAACAGTAAAACGAAGTACGATGCGATTGGGGGAAAAACAAATGTGAATTTCTTGTGGATATGCTCACAACCGATTCAGATATTAAGGACTCTATGCCAGTCCGAAAGGATAAATGAGAGATGATCAAACTGTCACTGAAATGACTGTTTCTGCCCTGCCAATGAATAAAGGGTCTGTATACATACAAGTCCGAGCAATGTAATCGGATTGCAATCATTCGATGTATATGTATTACGTACTATCTACTGTTCTGCGACAAGAGAGACGGTGGAATACATGAGACGTCACCTCATTGCTTGTGTGTTGACCATAGGCAGCTGGATGGACCACAAGCGACGAATAGATTATTTTGTCCTTCCAAGAGATTCTATACTTTATATCCCTTTTTCATCCTAAATCTATCCATTCGACCAGTTATGTGGTTTAGTGAATATGCAGATGTTAGAAAATACTCACGATTGCCGATTTGTGGGGCTTAGTTCTGGATTTAAATGATACATGTTGAAAAGCAATCACAAGTAATCACAACTTCAACACTCATAGACGTGTCAACTATCTTGGTGCAAAAAATCGGTGTTGGACCCTGGCCTCTTTCCTGTTAGGACTCGTGGTTAGCACATGTACATTCCTCAATTGGGAAATAAATTTTCCTTGATCTTCGTATCATCCAATCATGTTGAGGAGTGCGATTTTTGCATCCCATTGTACGTGACAAGTATAAAATCGAAACACTTCTACACATTCATTTGTAAGTAATACTTATGTTATCTAATGATCTGAACAGAAAACTTAATAGCTGTTCTTTTACTACCACAATATGATCACAATAAGGTTTTCTTTAAAATCTCATCAGAAAATTCGAACCGATGAAACATAATTAACCGTAAGAAGTACACAAATATCGGCTTGTCCCTTTCTTGATAGGTTTCGGTCAACAAGTCAAGAGGAAATATGATTTACGGACCTAGTTGAATCAGAGGATTTTGTTGCAATCTGACTGTTGTTCATTTTATAAACGGATGAAAATTTTTGTAGATAAACCATATGATATCACTAAATCGTCACGACACAACACAATCTCGGTCTGATTTAGTGAAAAATTGGTAGATTATGTTATCGAATTCCAGTGGTTCGTTAGGACTGGAACGTACCGTAGTTCGTTAACAATTTAGTGCGCAAAAGGTTTCTTATGTTTCATTTCAGACAAGAGGGTACCGAGTGACCGTCACTCACCAGAACCGTAACAATTACGGTGATTGGTGGAAAACTAATACACGATCATTTATAATGTTGAGTATATCCCCATACCAACAGTGCTCACAACAATCTTTTTTACAAATCATATGGTTCATACGATCACAACAAAGAAGGTGAATGTACTGAAAGATGGAAAATGCCTGTACACATTTACTTAGACAAGCTTGCAAATGGACGAAGCCTCATGGGTTAGTCCACAGACCCTCACGTGTCTAAGTCCAGCCAGATTGTCAGTCTTGTTCATTCGATTTAGAACAAATCGGAGCGTTTGTGTAGTAATAAAAAATGCTAAACAATTATAGCATTGAACGTTAGATCGTTCTGTCAGTTTCATTCTTTGCCAGGACCTAGTTTATTACTCAGCGTATTATTTTCTTAAATACTTTTATGGTTTTGTTTCATTTTCCTGGGTTAGCGTTCAATCAAGATGGAACAAACTATCCTATCAAAAACTTTACACCTTGGCTAATATATACGGCAATTTATGATCATAGTGTGATAGAGCTGTTTAACTGTATGGAAATGGATACTTGTTATTTGGTCAATAAATTCTAGCACATTTCTACAATCATATTTCGCACTCTGATAATATTTTAAACAGATTAGGGCGATGAAAACGAAAAAAGTAAGATGAAACACTAAACCGTGGTATTCACCCACTGAGTTTGGAGTAACAGCATTCTGGTCGCATCAACTCATGACAAATAGATTATTTTGAGCAACCGACTTGCAATATCCAGTAAACATACGAGAGTTGGGACAATGCCCGCATCAATTTTACTAAAAGACGAATTTACTGACTGGATGCACCAACAGAACAGTCTGAATCACAGTACGGCTTTTTAGCTCAGCGGAGTGACAGAATGGATGGTTTAACATGAGATTAATATACGACTACTGCGTACCACGGATGATGTTTTTACGTTTTCTATCTCAAGTGAACTGGAGGATGCCAAGTAACGATATATGCAAACATACGTGCGTATAACCATTGAGCGGACAAATATTCTCAAATGCTTTTTGGATGTTTACTCAGGCAGACAGTTCATATTCTAACTGTATCATTTTCTGACCACTTTTCAAGTACTGACGGCTTCGAGGAAGTAAGCTTGATAGAAGTGGCATTACTAGCCATGATTCTACGTTTACAACCACCCATAGTAACTAAATCAGAAACTAAATCAGAAATGACTTAATGTTACTCCAGTCCGTTAAGGAGATCGAACTCAGAGTGTGCCGGTTCGCATACACTATTTTAAGTTACCTGCATTGGATCGCTTGTGACTTTCTCCACGCATACTGTAACTAGCTTATACCGGAATGTCTAAAGCCAGGGTGTGTGTGGACTGAATTGGATCACGTCAAAAGTTCACCAGCTGATCAGACCATACGGGCTCGCATAGTGACACCTAGTCAATAGAGTGAAACATTAAAAAAAGATACACATGATATCCTTTTCATTTCTGAATCTATATCTTTCCTTAAAAGTTTGTTTTTTTTGCATCACTGACACCAAGATGGCAAGTAAATTATACTCTAAAAATATTACGTTTTTTAAAAATGATTGACAAAGACTGTCTAAAGATTTTGCAGTACTAATACGATTGTCAGTGACAGTTTCATCGCAGACGGTCCGAAGTTAAACACATCACGCTTGGGTGGCTTCGACATTCTGTAATAACTAACATATTTTCGAATCTCATAGAAATGAGAAAACATCCACGAGAAAATATTCATTTCCCCAAATGACTAGGCCTGCTCAGAAATAAGTTAAGGGTCTGATAGATCAAGGTGTTACTTAGCATACACAATCAGTACAACATCGGTACTACATCGCTGATTACGAAGCACTCTCCAAATAATCAGGTCAATGTAATTACGGCATTTTATATCACTTTTACAACTAGCACCAGTCGGTTACTGGTCCATGTGAAAGCGCGGCTTATCGAAAGAAGACACCTACCCTACATGAAGTGTTTGCCAGTGTGTCATTACTTTGATGACGTACTTCACTGGAGCTAGTGTGTTTTTGTATCTGCAACTTTGGTCGATATGTGTGCGATTTTCTTCTGTGGCCTGTAAGTAAGCGGTTTGTTTTTTTGCTGTAGTATACAACGATATGTTAACAAACGCATCGTGCAAACTCATTCTGTTGAATTCTATCGACCAGAAAAATGAACCGTATCTGGAGGACGGCGACCACGGTTTGAGAACCATGTATAATTCCAATCCACCACACATATTATAAAGTGTACAGTTAATAACAACATACCAGTGTAAGCTTTTTGAGATAAACTCGTTTCGGCACTGCACTCTTTGATCAACTTGTAGACAAAAACATACAGTGGGTGTTTGAATACACTGAATTTTAGCGTGGTTTCGTTGCTCAGGTTCTGGCCCGAATCCAGCCAAAGCCCAGGTTTTTCGCATTTGGATCTCATCCAGATTGCGAAATCTTCCACGCTACTTACAAGTAATTGACAGTAATTATCATGCTACTATGACAATTACCGGTTCTTAACAACGACAGACTGTACCTATTTGATATGTCCCGAGAAAAACGCTCATAACGCAGCACCACAGTTTCGCTAGTGGTAGTGATTGAGAGCGTCGTGAAAATACAACTGTTCTTTAAGATTTAGTCCAAGTAAGTAGTAAAGGGTCATACCCACATATAAAAACTATTCTGAATTACTGAATAAAATCTCGTAGAATAACGTTCCATCTGGGCATTTATTAATCTCAGACCAATCAGTGTAGCCGTCTTGTGGTCCACCGGCAGACTTGATTGGCCTATTCTAATTATTGTTTTTAGACCACAGTAGCTCACATGTTCATGCCTAACTGTTACTTACGACCTAGCTAGGGTCAGAAAATTCACTTGCATTGTATTAACTACTAACCAATTAGAAAAGAGACAGGTGAAGGCTAGAACGACCAATCAACAATCAGGGAGGTAGCTGGTGAGAACCAGTGGCAAAGAGCGAAATCCGTAATAATCGAAGCGATGACTGACGATCATCACTGTTTCACTGAACGTCTTTGGCAGTGTTTTTGCTAACTGCTATATGCTTTGTTTATTGGAGAAATTATGGAACAATAAACACAAGCAACATCGCATGCATGATGATAAAAGATAATTCTAGTGAGGATATGGGCTCAGCTTCTAGGCAACGACCAACTAGTCGATTAGCATCATATCGACCATACCTGAACAGTCAGCAGAGACAAAAATCTCACGATGAATATGCTATCAGCGGTTATAGAAACTTTCACAACCACTGGCAACCACAAGATGGTGACTTACGTGTGATAGCACAAATGAGTAAAGTTCATCTTCGACGATTCCACAAGGCGAACGCATGTTTCCCGCCGGTTTTCACTCAGAGGTAAGAATGAAACATATTTTACTTGCCAAATTATTGAGCATACAGTTATCCAGTTTTTGTTAATTGCATTAAGAAGCAAGTATCTAATTTGGTTAATTATAACAACACATCACTGATAATCAACGTCAGTCATCGTAGATGTAAATGGCAACTATTCTAGTCACTTTGGAAACTGCAGCAGATTACAGTATCAATTAATGAGTAAGGATCACCAGTCACAGATTTTTATGTTCAGGTCAAAATTCGACGTTTGCAAAACAAGGATGTGAGTTATCAGAATATATATTTAGAGAGTATTACAGTCTTGACCACGTTCTCACGTCAGGCTATTTTTATATAAAATCATATAGGCGACCTTAGTTCACCATGTTAATGAGGTAACAACAGAAAACCAGGATTATTTCTGCAGTTTATATACAATCAACTCAGATTGCAATCAACCCACCGAAAAATAGTGATCGAAACCTTAATCAATATTCACGATGGACGTCTGGAAAGTATTGAATAATCCTGGTACAAATCGATCAACCGAGTACTTGATAGCGTTCGTGGGATGTCATAAGACGCCTAATGAATCGAATGATATAGTATGTCTATTGATTGACTTGGAGTTTGCAGTTCAATGATTCTTACAACAAGTTTTCTTTACTCTGTATTCTACATATAGTCTGCCTCAACAATCAGCAGTGATGAGTTAGATGACCATACTAAGTTGGCTTTTTATGATTGGAGGTGTTATCAAAGCATTCCTCAAGTGGGCGATATGTACTTGATGCTTACGGGAACTTGAAGCAAATAGTCTATATCCAAACGTTGCTGTGCGTGGTGTTGTACCATACTCGACGATACTTCTGCAAATGCTTGCCAAAAATGCTTACATAGGCGAGCTGATATACATACTCAGCGTAGGATAATATATGAATCGTTCACAGTAACTTGATTTTCTTGGCAAAGAAAAATTAACTGCCTTTGGAAATTGTTTCTCTGATGACCGAAGTAACTTTGTGATGATCACAGTTCCAGTAATAGCCGGTGCTTCTACCACAGTAATCTATCATATAAGTGCTACTATTTAAATTCCTTACCTCGTATATTAGACGAGTCACTATTACACCAAACACCATTAGCCGATATCATTTAGATAACGTGGAGCTGGTTTAATTGAAAGCCGAATATGTATGCATATGTGTTTGTAACTGTTGGTACTTTGGTTTGTGTAATCAAATCTGCCGTTTTTCTGTAGGGTAGACAAGTTGGGACCAACATTAGCAAGAATGCGAATAGCATCTGGATTTAATTGCCAGGTGCGTATTGGAATCGTCAGATGTCGATTACTTTGCTGTTTTGGTTAGGTGTTTTGTTAGGATACAATTCATTAGAACTGGCACTAGGCAAACAGATCTCCTGGGAGCACCTAATCTAGTAGAACAGAGTAGTGTGATCCGGATAAAGAGACGACAAAACAATTGAAGCTATGGAAAGCTTTTACTTGATGTGATGCATCTGGAACTGGCTGATTGTAAGCTATAGAGTAGTAGTACACGATAAAATGACAATTTAAGGGAAACCCATTGATGCATAGCTAAAAGTGATTCGTTTGTTTTGACTGAGACTAGACTTAAAAACAGCTTATGTTTTGCCAAAACATTTCGCATAAAAATTTAATATGACTAACTTGTCGCAGAGAAGAAAAACTTTTCGCCAAATAATACCAGTCCAGAACACATTATTCCCAAAGGCTATTAAGCTACGGCTTAGTTTTGATTCCTTCGGAACTTACTATAGTTAGTAAAAATCTTATACTTTGAATCATAAGGATCATATTGTATTCGGGTAGTATCTTCATGTTTGGTCTTTTATACCTGACTTGATAACACGCAGTCTACCAAGCGATCGACTCAGTCAGTTTTTATTGATGAACAGACAAAGTTTGACATTTAGATTGTGTAGATGATTTAGCGCAGAAACGTTGACTTCCAGAAACGAGAGGAGATTTGTATTAACACGTGTAGAATATTGGTTAACAGTTGCATGCATCAAATTTTGATGGATTTGATGAATAAAATATGTGTTATAACTACACTATTCATCTGTATGCAAAACAAGACATCATGCATAATCCTGTAAAATATCAAGAGTAAATCATTTACATCCTCGTTCGTTTTAGAATTCTCAGTAACTTGTTGAGTGAATTCGCCATTGCTCACACTGTTTTTTATTGTTGGCGGTTTGACAAACTGTTTACAACTGATGGCAAACCAGTTTTTTTAGAGCACCCGGGGTGATTGAAATGTAGAGTATTACAACTTGCTTATAGCGTTCTATTATTCTCAATACACTTATCAAGAACAACAACTTAGCACTCTACTTGTTTTATGTCTAAAGAGATGTCTTATATCAGTTTAGACCTCATAAGAGACAACCGACAGAGATTAATATCGAATGAGGTGGATTGATAGGCAACATTACAGCATATAATCCTTCTTTTTTCAAGCTAACGTAAACCTACTGTTAGGTTGCCTAATGTTGAGTTTAGCTTTCTCAATACAGTTTGTTGCAGTTTAACTCACCAGATTCAATCCTTCTTCTGTGGTGTTCCTTTCAAAATTTCATAGTTTACTCACTATTATTGTTTCAACGTTGCATAATTGACAAAAGTAAACATTCTGACGAAGGAAGCACGAACAAGCAAGTGTTGAACGACGTTTTTTGATTCATTCATTTGGGAACAATGAGTATATACACTAACGAAATTCACACTAAAACCAGATACTGAAAATTATGAACCTCATAGAACATTTAGAGTTAGGGTTGAACGTGACTTATCAAACAACATCGACGCACACTCGTTGTATCCAAGTTTATTTGAATAGCTTGTGTTATTGTGGATCAGTACAAACCCAAATTGGTATTGAAATTAAACACTATGAATGAGTGAAAGTCACTCGCTGTTAATCGAAGTGGCTCAGTCTATAAGACATCAAACTCATAACGCATGTGCGGTTTCAACACTCTTGTCACAAACTGCTAACAGCCTGACAAGCTGAGAACAGACATCAACTATTGCGTATTTGAGGGTTAAGGATTTTTCTTCATTAGTTACTAACGATACCTAGTAAAAACGATCAGAAGTTTTCTAATAATTTGTGGCAATCCTTACTTCTTGATATATTTGTTACCCAGCGTGTTCTGATTGAATATAAAAATTTTCCACATAAATTGACTTTGACTAGATGTCAACTGATTGTTACAGATCTAGAGTGTACCAGGTTGCACAAATCACTTTTGACTAAAACACCCTTTGAATAACAATACAACGTTTTTATTGTCGGCTCGTTTAAAGATTATACAAAACTATCACTATTTCCCTCAATAACCAGTTGGTATTCGTTTGTCACTACATTTAATGTTGTGTCGAGTAATGTATAAAATGGTAATCAGTGAATTATTGTCAAATATTAATGAATTATGTAAGATTCGAAAACCATAATGTTTTCAGTTAATGCCCACAGCACTTTCTAATCGGTGTTAGCTGAAGGCAATTTAGGATTATCCTGAAGAGCCCTGTACTTAATGATCGCATTGTTTTTTGAGGAGTCCTTGTCACGGGGCTGCTATCTGAATTGAAGACAGTGTAATTTTGTTTTCTTCATTCGAAGTGCTCCCCACATGTTGAACACTATTTGCACATGGTCGTGGTTATGCACTAAGCAATGTTTATTTGGTCATGTCTACTTTGAATTTACCGACTTTATTTTTAATACATCAATCTGGTGTATAGGAAAGCGGGAACATAAATTCTGGCTCTCACAAAAATACCAACTGATGACAAGCTCTGCTAATGGCCGTTCTTGAGTTGAGTGCTTCTTTTTGAGGTGAGCAAGCTGACAGGTTCATCTGAAAGTCAAACATTTGGTTAAGTTTGGGGAGCTGTCAAAGTTTTAAAGCGATCTTTTGTTCCCAAAACAGGTTCTTATGACCACCAACTGAATGAGCTTTGCTTACCCAGTCGGACTGTGAAGCGGTTATAGGTTGAAAATGAAGAATTCGAGCATTCATACAGAATTTTCAACCAGCCCTTTTTCAAAAAGAAGCACTAGATTAGGGTTTCGTTCTCATTAGAACTCGTCACTAGTGAACAACCTGGCCTGGATTAGAACTCCGATCATGTTTTCAAGAGGCAATCATGTTGATCACCGCAACATTGACTTCACTTTGGGCAGGACCAAATCATCCAATGTGAACGCCCCACCACAACCGGTTGTGAGTGGCGCTCACATTGTTCGATCTCTTCAAGAGAAGACACAGTAACTGTTCTGTTAACTCCAACCGATGATCCCAAGATTAAGACGTCTCTCCAAATTGAAATCACAGAAATCATCAGAGTAGTGGTTTTTAACTTCTAATACTTTCTAAATGCCATAGATATGTTACTTTGCTTTCACCTACATTGAACGGGAGCTGGTTGCGAGTAGACCGGCAGTGTAAAACGTTCAAACCTATCGTTAACTACTCTGCTGAAGTATTTGCCATTAGCCTGTTTCCAGTTCAGCTGTTCAGTAGATTGACAAACCACAGTAAGCATTGTCGACTATGGGATGGGTGCTTTATCCCAATACTAGTACATCCGAAAGTTCTGAACCGACGAGTCTAACTAAGAAACAACTGATTTCAGTTGAATTTAACGTGGAACGGGTAGACTGAAGTTTCTGAAAGAATGGTATCAGTTAACATAGTATCAGTGGTCTTCCTGCTTGCTCGTGATCAACAACATAAAGTGTTAGAATTTTCAGAAAGAGAGTATCACAACATACACTAACTGAGAGATTAAGGTCAACTGAGTATGTGCGTTGAACTGACAACCAAGCTTACTTTTTATAACTGAAGTAAGCAGACAACGTTTAGGAAGGATCATGTGATGTATCTGATTAGAATCGTAATGTTGGAAGTCTATCCCAAGTGGAAGGGGCAATGTGGATTGGCGATAAAGAAGAACATAGTCAAGTTTGATACACCCTGACAAGGTGGACCACACAAAGCAATATATTTTGCCTATTCATATAGTGCTATGTGCGACTGATTTATTACCAGTATTGCTAAGATGAGAATGTAGTACCCGACGGAATACCTAGATTTATACCTTAACATAACTATCTGATAGAGAACTAAGTCGAACGTGGATACGTAAACAACAGACTTGCTTGTTTAAGGTCTGTGTGCAATTTTTGCGCTCACATGTGGCGGCAAAGTGACGGGACCGGAAACAGCTGTGGCAGGTCGATCTTGGTAATCATTGTCGAGTTGCCTTTTTACTCCTGTTAATTGAACCGAGCATTTGGAACATGTACTTTTGTCGGCATTTACACCTCGCTGTTCGACTCTAGGAGTCGTTACCGTCATTTTCCATCTCAATGGGTATGGTCCGAAAAAGTAAACAGTTATTCTATCATTTTCAATACATAGTTAGATAAACAAAACAGTTGAAAATGGTGTAGTTCTCAGTTGTTTCAAAATTGCCAATTGAAACACAACCTTGCTACTTCGGTTGAATAAGACAACACCACAATTTTTTTCAAAAATAACTGTCTTAATAACTCAACTCAGGTTTCAAACGTTCAAACAGCTCAAAGGGATTGTGACAAACAAGACGTTTATTTAGTTTAGTCAACTGAAATGACGAAAATTTTAATCGGTGACAAATTTACCAACAACAACAGGTATTAAACAAACTAAGTTAACGTTAGTAACTAAGATGTAAAGTATGGACAGTAACATTCAGAATCGTTATGAAAATAGCAAACAGATTTTCTAAACCCAAAAGCATCCGTTTGACCTGTTTGGGCACGTTGAATTCACTGGAATTCAGTTGCTGATACGAAACTAGATAACACATTCCCTATGGATTGGGGTTAAATGTAGGTCACAAAGCTAGTTTCGAAACGAACCAAACACAGCACTGCAAAGCGTAATGTTTTAGTCTCATCTTTAACCCCACAGGCTATTTCTGCTAGAAGAAATCTTCGCTACCTTTAGCACGTGCGCTTTGTGTAAGTAGCTGTGGTGAGAAGTTTAGTGTAAAACTGGTACAACTAGAATTTGCAACTGAACAGTACAGACATACTCAGTTCGTCGAACTAAAACGTTTGACCTTCTTTTTTACGAGAGGCGGCAACTCGCTGTAACAGTAATACTGACATTTAGCGATTTTCAGCACATTGTGAAGTTACTGACAAATTTGCGAGGACTGTCAGTATTATAGGTGATTGGGGGATAAGTGTGTATAACAACAAATCACGGCGCACTTCTGAACGACGGAAGGAAAGCCAAAATGAAGCCTCTGAGGCCTGGGTGTTATCGTTTCTAGTCAACTCACAAAATTCATCAGAGTCCAGGTCACGTGGACTGAAATCCCCAACTCTCATCATGTGGAAAAACTGTACTTCCGAGTTAACTCAGTAATTAATATAACAGTTTAATCCTTTCTACACAGATAGCAGCATAAGAGAAGCCTAAAAAGAATACATTCACGAATATCTTGAAAGGTGAGTACAGAGTTAAGGCAGCAAAACGATGACAAGCAATTTTTCCTTCATTGGCCACTAACACAGTGGATGGTTCCACCGAAAGTGGGCTGACAGACCTTGAATTAGCCATCAGCACTCGACAAAGCTTCCGTGAGTGGTGCCCATGAATCGGAAACCTCCTACTTGCTGGTAATGTTTTAATTAAGGTTACTGACTTTGGATCGTAAGTTACGTGCTACACTCTGTTTCAATCTCTGGAAGGTCTAATTGGGGGTTTCTCACAGATACTTACTGCGGAATTTCGACAATTGTTGCCTAGATTAATTGCACTCTAGATTGATAGATGAGTATTTAATCGAATGCTATTTAATTGTTGGTAGGAAATGGCAGGTATCATCCTGGTTCCATGTTAACATTGGCGTTCTGAAGGACCCATCGTGGGTAGTGCGGTGTTCTAGAATAACCGAACATTATAAATTTACTAGCGCAACTGTAAACTAATGTTCAATGAAACATTATGAAATCAAGTTAGCTGTCTGCTTATTCGAACAAGATTTTGTATTGTGAAGTGATTACCAAAGCGTACAAAATTATTCTGAATCTTTCCTAAAAACAGTCTTTGGATACTTGAATCCCAGTGCTCCTCAGCCACATAATCCGTTTACACCGGAAAATCAATAAGCTGGCTCGCCGCCTTTTTCTCTCAAGGAAAGCTGAAAGGTTCCATTCACTGAAAGCACCATGAGGTTAAACATAATGCTCAGTCTAAGGAGATTGGACAATTTTCCCTGAAGTGTGGATTTTCTAAAGACGATCTAGTTGTCAGTTGAACGATACACCAGATTGTCTGTTAACTGACCTGCTGCATTGAAGAAGTTTACGACTTAATGAGCCATTCATGGAAAGTGGAGTACGAGGTTGCCGGAAATTCTTTGCAGATAGGACCTCGTCATACTGGAACGCAACGCTTGACTTGATAGTCAGTTTAGAGCCTCCTACTTACTTCTGATCTGCATAACAACCAACACTGACAGCTCTCGTAACCTCTTGTCAAAGAACTCTGAAGCCGACGTCCACCAGATTGCTGCTTCAGCAAGCTTCTTTGTTCAATTCCACCACAGCTACCATCAACTGTTTTTTTCAAAATATTCCTTTCAATTACGTGCAGTCAGTTTTCCTTGTGATTCAAACCGGTCCACAGTGATGTCTCGTTTTACTATATGAATCTACTTATGGACTGTTGCATTCGATTTCTTACGTTCTATTAAGTTGTAAGATTTGTGGTACAGTACAACTCATAAATCGCTCATGATAGCACATGTCGACTACTTTGTCTAGTGGATATTTATGTTGAATCAATGTGGTTAGCATTGATATTGGGTCATATATTTTGCGCACTGTTATGAATTAATGGTTAGACAACCAGCAGTTCGAACAACACTGACATCGTTGGCTCATGTTTGTAAACACTTGATAGACTGCCTGAAGCTAAAACGGACGACGAACGACGATAATGAGGGACATTATGTGCACATATTGCAAAAGTTGGGGGGTTGGTGTTCAAATGATGCTTTTCTTGCGAGAGTTTTAAATTTAACGATAACATATATATAGCATATATATATTTATATTAAAATCTACCTTTACAACACTGTTCTTCGTGCAAACAAAAATCCACTGTAAACAAGCTTTCATATGGTTTTGTTCAGGAACAAGATAGCATAAGGAAAGATCAATAAAAACAGGAAACACGCGATTTTTTTATGACAGGTTGTTGTTCTGTAGAGAATAGCTCACCTAGTGCCGTCGACAGAAAGATTTAGTCACACACGCCGGAACTGCGTTTGAAATTTGTCCCCCCCATACGAAGGCTGCTGAAAGCAACGAAAACAATATTGTTTTTGCACGGGAGAAATGTCTTCAATGATTTATTCTGATTCTGAATCCGCCAATTTACTATCAAACATTTAAACAGTTTGTCATGTATCATTTTCAAAAAAAGTCGACAATTTATCGTACATTTTGTCAAGTAGATCATTATACTTGATGCATATAACGAGAAATAATTCACACAGATGCCAAGAAGACTGAAAACATGTTTGAGGATGGTTATAGAATGTCATGATCTTCCCGTACCAGTTCTTGAAAGAAATTAACTCTACTAATTAATGCGTTTTTATGGAGGTTGCGGCAAAAATTTCACATTTGTCGTCTGTGGTACAATTCTTGATGAAACCAACGTACATTAATTATGAATATTAACTTGCTCACTATATTGCTCTTAGGGTTTCTTATTCTGGAATTTGCTCACGTTCCACTGCGAACTCACAGCTATGGAACAAACAGTTTCACCATCATCATCACATCATAGACAGCAATACATCAGTGGTTCACATTGATGCTTAACTGCCATACAACCATGAAGAAGAAGAAAAAAGCAAACCCTGTACAGCAAAAGAGAAGGAAGAAAAAAGAACTGGAAAGAGAAAAGGACAGGGAAAGAAAGGGAGGACCTAATAACAAAATTTAGCGTTTGGTGAATAAATATTGTTACGGCAGGTTCCACAGTGCAGGTGAACTGGTTATAATGTTTAGCATATTTTTACTAGGTGATTACAGTTATCTGAAATACCTTACCTCCAAGAGATTTGGTGGAAGTCCAACACATAGATAAGACGGGAAACCATAGTGTGAGCTCCAGTGTGATATTGGAAAACTAAAGCTGGACTGTTGATTTGTACATTCCACAAACAGCCTGGGTCATTGTCAGATTGGTTATACATGAAGATTTGTCACTTCTTTCACTAGTCGATCGTGGACGTCAGCTGATATTTGTCATAGTAATTTATACACTATCTGTGAGTACCTAATAAAATCCATACTTCTCGCCAGAGAAACCATCGATAAGTTTCAGACGAAAACCTCGGCGCAGACGAAGATACTCCCCACGGGTTAGCTGGCTGCATTGATGACATCATTACGATACATATTTTCATCCAGATTAAAAAAATGCATCTTCAAGTGTCGTGAAAACTACCATAACGAACGTTTTTCAAAATGCTCTCAATCATTCTACTGCGCACCAACGTTATATAATCCAGGGTGTCCGCCCCTCTATCTGACCTCGTTAGTATGGTCTCAGATTGAGTTACAGAAATGAATTTTACTGAAAGCAAACGAGAGGGGTTTCCTATACGTGTGGAAGGAAGTGATGCCACTAAACTACACTCCCACCGTGGGATACCCGCCTGTTGGCATGACGCAGTTGGAGCACACTTAGGCTACAAATAGGATGGGAATTATTAACCCAGGGTAGTTTGCGCGAACTGTCTTTGAGTACGCATACCTATAACCCAAAGTTTGGTGGCAGTGGATTCTGTTGGTGATAGTCGAAAAGAGCTGTCGACGCACGAATGCACGTAAGCACTTACTCTTCTGAAAGTGCATTATTATCTCATCCCAGTAGTAAGTTTTTGATGTTTTCCTCGTTCCCTTTTCCTTATTCTCCCACGTGGCGTTATCAGGTGGATTGCGTAACCGGCAATTAATAATATATATGAAATATTTACGGTGTGCATTATTCAAAACTAGTAGATCGTTTCTACGCGCATATGCACAGAGTAGTTTCATAATGTTTTGTAACTTCATCGTAGATTTGCTATAACTATAGAAATTAAACGCTCCTCGGAAGGATCTCGTAAATGCAAACTAATAGAGAGGTGGTTTGCTTGACTGAATCAAATCTAAGACTTCCTATCAAACGTGAAACTGCTCACATCTTGGTAACGAAAACATTGCTGGTAGAAACTTAGTAGAAATAGAGGGCATTGTTTTTGCTAATATTCATTAAGTGGGTGTACATAATAAATTTTGATCACACATCTTACTAAAACAAAATCAGATGTTTAATACCTCGATTGCGAATCAGTTTTACACTTTATCCCAGATTCAATGAATTTGGAGATTAGTGCAAATGTTAGGGCACATACAGACAGCTTGGGAAAACTTACACCGCATCAGAGTCTGCGCTTCAAACAAATGTTCTCATTAGACACACGATATTAACGATACCTTGCTTTCGAAAGAGTGAGAAACCACTGTAGGATCGTACAACACACTGAGATTTTGCATATTTCCTTGGCATTTAGATTGATCCACAAATTCGTCTGACTACCTTATGTCGCCACAGTAATTCGAAAATCCACCGAAACGTGCTGTAATAATGTAACGAATGTTCATCAAAGCCATAGAACAGTAAACAGTAATTACCCGGTCGATGAAGTTGATCGTTAAGTTTAACTACCATATATCCGCAGTAGTGTGTAACAGAATCTGGTAGAACACACAACAACCAACCTACCCGTTTCCTTAGCTAGACAATGAGAAACACAAATTGGTTTTCTGTTTGAGCTTGAACGGGGTAGTGTGATCGGTTGCTGTGCAGAAAGTTTCTCACGTTTTGCATTTCAAACTTCATTTTGGAGTAACGAAGAGATGATGCGATGCAGGTTAGTTGGATAATCGCGTACGTAAACGCGTAATTCTGTGATTGAAATAATTCAAAACTGTGTGGCAAACAGCAGGTGTTATTGTTAAGAAGCATTGGCTCAGTCTCCTAACAGTCTATCAACGTAATCACATGCTTCCCTAAGCTTGAGGTTGCATACTACGCTTTGTGCCTAAAACCGCTGATGCATGCTTAAAATACAGGTAGTACTCAGGAAACAAACAAACTCAGGAAACTTCTACGCTTTCAACTGGATCAGTAAATTTATTGATACCTCTTATACGTATACTTCTGTTGGCCTCGATTTATAAGAAACATCGAAGGTTAGTCAGACAATCCAAGGGATTTATGAGATCATTGTGAAAAACCGTAGCTGGTAATTATCTGAGCGTGTTCTCAATGATTTTAGGTATCCTTGTTTTGTAGTTCGGAGAAGATTGAAGCACTGACTTAGGATACGATGCTGCACGAGTCAAATCAGACACCAAATCATTAAGGCCCGATTAAAGACGATCACCAGTTACGAGTTCAGTCGTCTACGAATTCAGTGATTTTACCAATGTCACGACATGAAGACAGCAGACCGGAAGTTCTTATTTCACAATTGTTCACAAAGCAGTTAGATTTCTAACCACTTCGGAAAAAAACGAAAATCAGCAGGGTGTGTGCACTAAATGACCGAATGAAATGTACGTTTGTGGGAGAATACGGGGAAAGTTCTGTAATTGGTTTGTGGATCTAGTATCACGATGATTGAGGGCAGTTAAAACGGACAGACCGGTCAGTAAAAAATTGCCAACCTGAAAAAATGCCTGCTCATGTGCTATTTTTGCTGATGTCATCAAACTACTGAGTTGTTCAGTAGTTTTGAATACGCAGTTACGGAATACTCACTGAATCACCCGCGTTTATTTGACAGTTCTATCAATTTCTGTACGGATTCATCGTATTAAGGCAGATCATTACAGTAGTTGCCCAAATGTCTTGATGTTTGCCAGTTTGCACGGACTATGGTGCATATATGGAGGAAAAATCCACATTCCAACTGCATTTCACTTATAGGCATAGTAATGAAGAACATCTTTATGCCAGATGACAAGCTATTAAACTGGTCATCACACACACTGATAACAGTATATCGCTGGAGGACATTGATGCGGAAACCTCTTACCACCCAATAATACATAAGAGGGGAATGAGATTTGCAATTCAAAATTCGAATGATGAAACTCGGATAAATCTTTCAATAACAAACAACGGTATTGTAAGCGGAAATAAAGTGACTTCACGGAGGCTCCCACTGTCCCGTTTTAATAAATATAACCGTTCTTGCCAAAAAGCGACAGTATTTATGGCACTGAATTTGACTAACTCCCATATCACTCAATGTTTCCAGTTAAAATTCCTTTGGATTAGCAAGATCCCAACTGTGATATACTGTTCCGAAGCTAATATTAATTACCGCTATGGTTCAAGAGCATGGATGGCGCAAGGGTTGTTTATTCAGAAAACCAGTATATATTATGCTTTCAAAACTATAACAAACAGGCCTAATCATTTATGTACATCACTGATCCCAAAACGTGACGATTGCCAGTTACCGTATGTACCGAGAACCATTTCAATCTGAGCTACTGTCCAGTGTTTCCTCTTCTATTTTCCCCCCGGTTACCTCAATGTCAAAATCCATACTTCTGCCTCACTACTGAATAGTAGTGGTGTGAGTCATATAGTTCGGCTGCTAGTCCACATTACACTAACTACACTTTTAACCGCTAATACATAGCCTTGAAGCATAAAATAATAAAGAGGTTTTTTGCCATAAAAACAACACAAAGAATGTAGAGAGCAGATAGTCTAGTGCAAGACATTACGTAATGTGTGAACGATTATCTCTGGCGATCAACAAGATGACCCATTCACATAATTATTGATTGACCGATAGACACGAATACAACACGTGTGGAGGAGTCATACCATATATCAACCTATGGAGTTGCAGGTTATGTTTGGGTGTCTAAATCCCCTCATTATTATTAAACTCACTGGCCTACATACCAACTCTGTGTAATGGCATCTGCAGACCCGAATCCAAACCGATATATTTCAGTAGGGCGTCGACAATATGACTGTACTGTTGATCTGATAACTATACGAATACAAATATCCACGTTGAGTAACGGAATAAACCTCATTGTTATGAACAAGAAATCCAGCAACCGTTAGCTTGTGATCCATATGACTGTTTCGTAGTACGAAGCGCTTATCGAATCATTCTCGTCCAGGATTGAAGTTTGAAGAGTGTCACAACGCCGGTTATTGTCTTCGGCGTAGCAACATTTTTTGAATGCTAGCGGTATGGTCTGCAGTTCTTGGTCATTTGAGCTTCTTGCTCCTCTGATGGCTTTCAGTTTAGCCGATCTCGGTTTAACCCCAGAAATGCAGAATTACAGTTGAGGTAAAAGTCCAATTGTAATGAAAATCGGGGGGGTCTCGCTTCAATGATTTTTAATAGCTTCATTAGCAGATGAACTCACAAGACCACTGAAGCAAAAATACGTAGCCTTCCTTGCTAAAGCAGTTTAAAGGGCATTTGCTGGTTTGTGATTACCAGTTGACATTGTTTGCTTTTGAGTAAAATTTACGTGGACTAGTGTTTTTAGATGAGACCCAACTGTGAAAAGCCAAGGCTCCGGCTGGATTCGAACCAGCGACAGAAACACAAAACAGTGTTTGTACTACTGGGGCTATACATTTTTACTGGAGAAAATAAGGGTTTTCGGTAACTTTTGATAAAAATTCTTACACAAAAGTGCACAGTGCAAGCAGTGATTCCTACTCTTATAGAAGGTAGCAAAGAATACTAACTTCAACGCAGCCGCATCACAAAATCCAATTCATTTAATAAGAGTTGGTATATTTCGATATTTTGTGAATTTCTTACTCATGTGCAATCCTAACTCTGCTGAGTAAGCAATGAGTTTTCACCTCATCTGTAAATTAAATTATTTTACCATCCAGCAGATCCTTTATTTTGTATTATACCATTACGAGTGAATATTCTAAGTCGTCATTTGAAGTTGATCGACAACCTCATTGAACTTTCGCATAAACAATTAAGATGGGTTGTTTGACATATGTTTTAGAGACTTCTGCCTCCGATCTAGGTCACGAACTGCAGCAACATAGAAGCCTCCTAAATGATATATGAATAGGAAAGTATTGTCTCTTTGAATACCGTCTGGTTTTCTTTTAGGTTGCAGATGTGTAGAGCTCCGTCTTGAGGTATTCTTAATGTATGCATTTTCTTCATTGCAACACTTGAAATGCATGTGTCCAAATACGTGACAGTTTTAGAGTTTCGTTGAAAGCGCCGTCGAAATGAATTTCAGTTTCCTCCGTTTAGAATTCTTTTATTTCCCCGTTTACTCGTTTGTCCTAAAATACAGTTGGAGCTAACACCCGCCTGTCATTCAGTCTCGTATTTGTCCTATCTTTTTTGAAAAACTTGTGATTAAATTTCGTTTTAAGGATGTTAAACAACTTTTTCCCACCGTATTTGCATTGTCTGTCATGCGATCACGGTGGTCAACAAAATGATTTAAAAGCATATCAAGGTCATTTGAAGGTCAGCATAAAATTTGCATGATCAAGTGGTCTGTGTGATAAATGGAAACAGGTGATTTATTCCAGACAGACAGACAGAAATCTGAGACTGTTGGTTACAACATACTTTTTGAGTGTTAAGTGTCCGCACAAAACTGTTTAAGGAGCACAAACGGGCTCAAAAATCTGTAAAAATTCAGCAATTCTAGCATTTTAGTCAGTGTTTGTGAACGGTTGGGAGGCCTTCTAACTTTTAGTTTTGAATTCCTTTTGCATCAAAATGTTTACTGCTTTTCAACAACTACAATATTAATTACTTCAATGTCAATATGATTCATATTGCTTTGATACAAAGTCTGTTGTCAGAAACGAGTGTAGACGAGGACAAGAATTTTCTCACAAACTCAGGCATTACGTAAAAAGCGAGCTTTGAACTGGAGAGTAGCAGAGTTATTCAGTGATGCAGGACCATCCACACACAGACCGTATTTTCAAACTATACAAGACGGGTTTTCATCGATGTACAAGAAGAGTGTATTATTAATCCGCAATCCTTTACTGCGTGAGTCGATCTTTCAAATTCACTGGTCAGTTTGGCGTCTTTTTCAAGGACCTTTCTGTCAGGGCCATTTTTCCGGAAAAGAAAATGAAACAAAAATCGTTATGGGTTCAGCAACGATTTCAGAAGTTTTACACATCCGATTGCAAAACCGGAGTTCATTTAGTGAATGTTGATCAGCACGAATATTGTTCAACCAATCTCAGCCTGAGCAGAAGTAACCCTTGGATTTGGCTGCAAAATGCACAACACGAACCACTCGGATGTTTCTTATTCAATGTAGCATACACCATAGTTTTCTCATTATTTTTACGGCCACATCCTTGCACGTTGACTGATGTTTGGTGTACCATTGTTTGCTCAATCAAAATGAGTCACGTGGTATTTTTGACCGTAGTTTGTGAAGCGGGCTTTCTTACAATGACACATCTTTAAACTTTCATTAAATGTTACATCTCCCTAATGTCATTTGGAAATCATCTATGTTATACTCGAGTGCTGCTCATACAGTAGATTTGTTTTATCTGATGGAAACACAGAAGTGTATCGGCAATGTTCAATATGCACCTCAGTTGGGTTTATTTCTTACAGAAATCAAACTAGATCAAGGTCGAACTATGAACGTTCCGGTGAAAGTGAGATTACGTGAAAACGAAGAGTGTACAACTCCTCATCATTGAGCGGTGTATAGCCTGATTTATTGTCTAAATGTGGTGATAGTTTTAGTGTTTCTAATCAGTTTTCACTTTTAGTTCATTTAGCTACAGTCGATTCAGCAATTACAATGCCAGATGTATTTTGGCCAAAGATAACTTTGAAAAGAGAACCCTCATCTTCTATGTGTTCGCTAACAACTGACAATCCACTGTATGAACAAGATGCTTATCACAACATGTTTCCTGTACTATCACACAGTTGACTGGATACAACTGTTGCTGTTCCACTCATATAAGGTCACCTAGTGTAACACAGTTTACATGTTTGGCTGCGTTCATTTTGAATTGATCCTTGCCACTTAGAAATACAGCTAACACAAATCAGTGAGCAGCGCTTACAGGTTTTATTGCTTCCATAGCTGACGAAGTAATAAATTATTCTGCACTTGCAAAGTGTTTGACGTTGCGTTCTATGAGTCCCAGAGTTAACAGCGTCGGATCGTGTCAGAAATGATCAAAACCATAGGTGAATAAACATACTGATGTTCTGGCAAACTACCCAACGCGAAAGAGATTATAGGTCCCAACCCAAATGGAAAACAATGCATTCAACTTCACATAGAACTAATCGTGTATGTATTACTGCTCGGTATTCGTTACTGCAAAAAAGTGAGGTGCTCAGTGACAAGAATAGAATAATTTCCTTCACTTTATCCATCTGCGGTTCAAAACATGCGGTTTTTTAATCAAGCAGTGCCAACGTTCATGCAACCCCGAGAACATAACACCGGCCACGATTAAACTAAATCTGTGTGATAAACTGACCAACTGTTGGCTTCGATCCCATTCAGAAAGGCAACCAGTAGACGCCATTATCCAGGAGTGTGCAGTATCAGTATAATTGCCAGTCAAAACAATGACTGAAAAATACTGGTTATTAAGCACAGGTTATTTTGAACAGAAACTTGAAAATGAGATTTGCAAAACCTGCGCTGAACTCCTGGAATCCCAGTAAGGTCGCAACCAACCAGTGATTCCAAGATGCATGTCATCCAATGAATGGGATCAATGACTGATCAATTTCATTAGTTGAATGAATAGTGAATGATGTCAGGGTGTAACTTCACTCATAACAAAACGTTGTCAGTCTCTGGAGTATACAATTAAATCGATCCTCTTAAACGTATTAGATGTTTTTCTCCAGGCCACGATTCCCTGATAATTCTCGCACAAATTGTATTTTTCACGATCACGTGAGCTGCAACCTTTTTTCTAATTCAATTAGTTACTGTACTAAGTTAACCCACAATTGCTTGAAATTTTACGTTTCAACCCAGCATGCACTTGTGAGTGTGGAAGTTTCATACTGTTTTAAATCAATTTGCCAGAATTAGCTAATTACAAGTGATCAGGTTGCACGTGCTCAATTTGTGAAGTTCATTAACGGTATCCAGTTGAAGGATTGTTGTATCAGTTTGATACTTTCGGTCAAGAAGATTAACTGGATAGAAATTAACGTTGCTTTTCAACTGCCTTTTGAGCTAACGGAACTGGAGGAACAAGGCTAATTTATTGAGATCGATCAATCGGTCTATAAAGAAATTCACCCACTATAATGCATTAGTTAGATTAGGTGCTTATGAATTATGCTGGGAGTCGATAACAAGAAGGTTTATAATTATCTGTTTCTAAGTGCTAACAGTCAAAAGCGAAAACCGGCAAAATTATTTTAGCATTATTAATGTAATACTTTTTATGTAAAGGTATCATTTTATTTGAAAAAAATCACTGAATGAAGATTTAATTACTTCAGCCGTGCCTTAGTTTTTTACAGTTGGCTTGACAACTGAAGCATTTGTTCAAGAGATTGTTACTTCCTTTCTGGTTCGCTGCATACTGTCAGTTGAAAAAACAATTATATTCACGTGCCCAGGTTAGCATCTAGGGGTTAGGAATTTAAAACAATGTACCTTTTTGTTATAAGTTTCAGTCGTCACAGCTGGCGTCTTCTCCTTTTGGAACTACCAATGTGGAGACTGAAGTCAGCTACCTTTATATGTCCAGCAAAAATTGTCAAAATGTTCAATGAGAATGGCTTGTCAGAATGGTAGATGACCAAACAGAATGATAATGCTCACAGCTTCATGCAGTTATCATAGGTTCGATAGCCAAGGGAACACGAGCTGGTAAGATAAAGTTTGGTCATTGAGGTGTCGGTTGACAGCATAACGTGTGCAGGCCGGATGACAAGTAGTTCACTATGGCATGTTTATCGATTGTGTGGGATTGCGTCTGGTTGTTGTTTAGTCAATTCCAAATGTGTGAATCCTTCGGTAATCTGGCTAAATCAACGCTGATAGAACTGAAGATCTGATGCCGAGTTCGGCTGGTATATTACAGATTACCTCTTGGTTTCATTGCTCCTGCACTCTTGGCTGTCTGTGTTGGGCTGGAGTGAGGGTATACAGGATAGAAGAAAATAAAATTACATTCAAATCTACTCATTTAGAAAATTGCCAAGACCTTGTCGAGATGAGATATAATGAAGTTAAACTAAATCCTGCTAAAGATATGGAAATATAACTTCGGTAAGAGCATCCAAGCCCGTCACAAATTCACTCCGACATGCACTAAATGTTCGGCACTAGGATTTAGAGTCCGTGTCCATCTGAAATCATTCACCTACCGAAACATTACCCATTGTTTCTATTGTTTTTGTCTTTTCTTTTTATGATAACGTTATAGGACGTGTAAGCTGTGGTATGTTGAAAGCCAGTAGTACAAGAAATAACGGACCATAATTTGAACGTACATGGATACTAGCTGTTGTGATAGACCAATCATACAGTGCATTATTAAGGTGCGTATTGAAACACTGGTCTTTGAACTAGTTTGTAAGTCATAGAGGAAATAAATAGCCCTACACCAAACCGGCTGGTAGTTCAACTCATCATACCTATAAGCGCGGCTACTTCGTCCTTTCTAATTATTAGCAGAGGGGTAAATGAAAATTGAGAGTGTCATTTAAAGGGAGTTTTTTAAATCAACACACACAGAGCTTTGACCACATGGGGCGGCTTGCGACAATTATTCTGTAAATGAATTTGCTGTCCAAAAGAAATGCATTTTCATATATTATTAGTCTGAGACAACCCGGTGACGTCGTTAAATCAGGTGCTGTCTTATTTTGCCGGAATGCTGACCTGTTCTGCAGTGTAATGCGAGTTCTTCATGCATACGGCAGAACATGTAGTGAGCAAATGAGTGGTACATACACTTGCGTCAATTGGATGGGAAAGTATTCGGGTTTGCGCAATCAAGTGTAGTGTACAACCGAAAAATGAATGATTGCGAGCCTATAAATGAGTTATGTTCACTATGTGATCAAAATCACATGAACACTTTCAAGTGATGAGTTCAATAAAGAACGATTTCAACAATTTAACCCCTAAGATTGTGAACTCAATCCTTCCATCCTTAGGCCTCTGCTAACCAGCGGTTTTTTGCTTATATTTGAATGTACAAACAGAGTATCTGTTCATTAGATTTTATTGTAGGGATGTCTTGTGTCAGTGATAGCACATAACTGAGTGAAAGAAGTAGCGTTCGGGTTATTTTAGTATGACTTGATTGAGTGCATACCATTCGAAGTACTTATCAAGTGTGTTATGGCTACTTTTATTGAACGATTTATACCAGGATTCTATAGCCAGTAATATTGTATCTCAGGAAGGTAGTGAGTACTCGATCCACTGTTATAAAAGTCCCAGCGAATACCAAAACAGCTAATTAGCAGAACAGAAATTAATCTGTATACGTTTGCGCTTTGGCTGACGAGTGAAACCTAATGAAGATGAATCACCATGCCATCTGCTGGGATATACCCATCGACAAGTGGTAGCTTGGCTAGTATTCCAATATAGAGTTCTGATGTATTGAAAGCCCACAGCACAAAATTTTATTTCACCATAAGGATATATTAATCAACTGTTGACACCCTCCACAATGCCTTTAAAAAGCACTGGACGCCAATCACTATTCCGCAACCAGGATTGTTTCCTCAAAGGCAGAGGGTATTAATTCCCGTTTAAGCCCTGTCACGTCCGTACTCCATGGAGGCATCAGGTAATAATCGTTCCTGTTTCTGCAGTTTTTCCAACTGCGTACACAATTATTTTAAATATGTCGTACGATTTTGTGTCTACCAGGGAACACGTAAGAGCGTTTCATCAGATGACTTAGATATAAGAAAGGCAGTAGACTGCACCTGTTTTCTGTGTGGTTTACATCTCCAGTGTCAATTAGTATCCATGTCTGGAAACCTCTTGCCTAGGTGGGTCGGTCCCAACCTGACCGAGTTACTGCGAGAATGGAGGAAGTGCTCTTTCAATTTTAAGCTGAGGCCGGTGATGCCGAATGCTTCAAGCTTGCTTAAGAGCCTTCCATATGGAACTATGTCAGAAGTTTTGCTACAACTCACAAAGGTGACGTTTATTGGCGTCTCACCAGCCGTTGCCTCAATCCAACACTCGCTTGCTAGCAGTAGGTTAGTCGGACAGGAACGACGTTGATGAAAATCATGCCCACAGGGAGGTAGCGGCTTGTCTGCTTGGAAATACGTTCCGTACCTCACATCCAGTGAACGCTCCCTGACCATCCCAGCCATGGAGGTAAGACCCACTGTTGGATAGCTGACTGGAAGTTTGCGGCTGTCACCGTCATGCATGGGGCAGAATAATGATAGCTTCCACTCTGTTGGCATTTACCTTCGTAGCCAAGACATGCCACGGTCCAGACTAGAATTCTAGCTACGCTTTCTTGAACCAATCGTGTCGACCACTGCGCCATTGTCCTCATAGTAGGTACGACCAAATCATCCTATGTAAGCGTTTCACCACATTCGGCGGTGAACATTCATCTAAGTGTACAAAGAACAGGTGGCACCAGGGCTGTTCGCATAAAAAGTACATGTCGAATTCATGTGTGTTGAGCTTTGAAAAAAGCTGTCCACTTATTTTTATCAATGGTTCCGGGAGTGAAATAAATATCAATGAAAACCCAAACGTTGAAAAGGAATTCAGTGAGTGGGTTTATTATCTCTCGATTGCCGTTATTTTTATTTATTTGAAAACACAGTTTCTCGATCCGAAATAACTCAAAGCAAGCAAGGTTGGAGAAAATGCAGATAGAAAAGACAGTTTATCACATGATGATTGTCGTATAGGTAGGGTCTTCAGAACGTTTAATTTGAAGTAAATGCTACTTTATCCTAGTTCACATACTGTGTTGTTATTTTATGGCTTGTAGGCACTTACTGGTTAAGTTAACTCTGATCAATTCAGATTACCAGTCGGCATAGACTAAAAACGCAACGGTAGACTGTTTGGACACTTTAATTACTTCCGGTGCATAACGTCAATTAAACACTCCGTAACTGATCTTCCATTTTGCACCACCATATTTATGGAATCATACTAAAATCGGGGTTTGACAAATCACTCATCCGACAAATCATAGACTTACAGTTTCTGAACAACGTTAGGTTCTAACAGGTTGATCTTAGTGACCGTTTTCTTCCGGTTTTTTTACAGGCCTACTCCTCTGTGTAGGTGTCTCGCACTCGTGAATGTAAATGCCTAATGAATTCAGACGCACGATATTGCTTTGGACATAATCTCCGCGGAAATTAATTGAATTGAGTTCAACCGACTCAAATCTACGGCGATAATAGGATGAATCATGTGACGGAAAGTGATTTCAAGTCAAACAGAATTATGGATTTTATGGAGGTTTTTGGTTCAAGAACATTATCAGTGCTACTAACCGCCGATGAGTGCGTGATCGAATACTATATCAGCGACGGAGCAAACATAGTTGGGAACCGACGAGTCTGGCCTTTGTTGGAATAGGTATAGACAACATTAGCCGTGATTTAAGCAATGGCTGAAACGGGTATGAACGCGGGTTGTAAAATGCGTGGTAATGGGTAGTTCTCTAAGTCGTCTGTTCAACTTGCGAACGTCATGGAACCAATTTCACTCGCGAATATGTAGGTTATGGTTAGATTTCCAGACAACTAAAGTATAATCTTGGAGTATGAGTTAAGATGGCAGTACCTTGTACTTACGAATGCACCGTACTCGATTCCGTAGTTCTTTTGATAGGACTATTCAAAATTCTTGTTTAATTGATGCGGAAACTGCCTTCCCATCATGAAGTTGAACGGTCTGGTGACAGGGTAATGTTTACAGCCGTCATGAATTTCACTAACTCTACAACACAGTCTTGTGACCTGAAAGATTGTGGTCAGTAATGCATGTGAACCATATACACTGCGCTGACGACAGTGAACCATGAAATCAAAAACAGGAAACTCCATCAGGATGAGAGAAGAGGGATAAACCGAAGCTCAAAAAAAGTGAATCGTCAACGTAATTTGCTCAGTAGGATCATATTTTGGACGAGCATTACACTACAGGTGATTGGTTAAAATATTTGTCAAAAGTAGTATATACCTGTCATATATCATAAATGGACTTACTGAACAGACGTGTATTACTGAGTGTAAACAAAACCCCCACACGGTTGACAGCATTTAAGGACCCAACTGTACGCATGTCACTGATCCAAGTAATCCAAATTTTACGCTGTACTATTCTCCCATGCTGGATAACGTGTTATTAGCTTGTACAGTGGTTGTTACTGACTAACTATAGACCTGACTTGGTTATTAGGTTAACTTGATCAGTATCGTCTGCTTGTCAGAAGATTGTTGCTGGAGCGCTTTTACATGTTAATTGCTTGAACAGTAAAATTGTTCTGCAGCGCGTAGTTCCCAGTTTATCGGTTAGTACAAGTGTACAGTCTACGGTGTTTAGGAAATATTTCGTATACCAGACGGATGTTGGGCACGACGGACATTATGTGCTAGGTTTAGTTTAGATTGAAATATAACACGAAGTGGTCAACCAACGACGTTTTCACAAAAACAAAGACCTTGGCTATTTTGTTGATGGAATTTTCTGGACCTTTCTGTCATATTTGGGAATGCGCGATTATTTACGTCACCTGCTGAAACGCTTTCCACGATGATTTCGAGGGCATAGTTGCGTACACACTGTGGTTAGCTCTGCCATTTAATCTCATATTACTGATGAGGCGCGGCTTGATTATCATATGGGAACACTCAGCAGCATTCGCGAGGTGAAAATTTGTTCGAGTTCCCTGATTGTCTAGAAGGGTGACATGGTAATGATCCTGTTACTTCAAATCGAAGACAATATACCTAGAATCTCTGTCCATATTAAACTCAAAGAAATGTCCACACTTGTTGAGCGATATTTCGATTTATGATAATTACGCATGGTCTGAGTTTATATTTCGCCTGTTGTAAGGACATACATGCACTGCCGACCTGCTGCAATAACAGCAAAACATGTGCCTAGGGTCTCTGTGCTAAAAATGCCGGATGAATAGCTTATCAGAATGAGATAACCCGGACCAATCGCTCATTTCATATTATCCTTCATACTTACATGATTCTCTTTATCTTTAACAATGATTTTCCACTAGAATAGCCTTAGCATTAGTGACGATGAATAGCGGCTCGGGCCACAATACCGTCGAGTCCAGCTCATTACCATTTGTGAGTGAATGACTAAACTGCTACTCCGTTTAACGAACGTAATTTGATCCGTATATATCCTCCGTGGTCTTATCCAACCTTGTAGAATGTGTATTTATGAGCAAAAGTAAAATATCGTAGACTTAATTTCGTTCTCCAGCCGAGAATCAAAGTGCGCAAAACGAGTAAGAGTCGGTATATGCCACTTGCGTCCATTTATGTGGATTGGCTTACTTTTTCATTGTTCACGGTGACAAGTTGATTCGAACAAGGGCTGCCTATAGGACTCACTGTCTTTATAACAGCAATCGGATGGTTAAAACTTCACGAATTCTGTGTACCTATGAAACATATTGTTGATGAAACTGCGTTTATCGTCACAAAAGCTTGTTACATTTGCAAAATCTAATGAGATTTTTCATTTAATGATTCCGGAGAAAGGACGCCCGAGATGGTTGAACGTAGAGTATTAAAACCCACTCATACCGTTATGTTATTCTCATTCCATTTATCAATCTGCTAGTTTGGTTTTAATTCCCTATTTCCGACTATACCTAAGATAACAGCATGAGGAAACCTTCAGATAACTATCCGCCGTAAATTCTAGTTTACAGGAGATGTCCAAATTGATTTCCAGTGGTTGGGATATATTTACGAGTTACTTCGTTCGGAAATCAGAATCTATTTTTAAGAACAATGCCTAGCCACAAGGTTTGTTTTATCTCACGTTATAGTTTTATGAAACGTTTCTAGCCAATTTGACAAAATTTCAAAATGTTGAACATGTGGTATGGATGAAAGTTTTTTATCAGTAGACGAGATACAGTGAAATCCTGTTTGCATCAACCATATAAGGTAAATTCAACCTTCAGATACACCACGTAGCTGGAGTCATAAAGATAAATAGGCGAGCATATATTTTCGATAATTCATCGCCACGCCGGTACGACTATATAAGGAGCTAAGAGAATTAGATCGAGATATCGATCAGACTTATTACTGAGAAACTAGGTCACTAGTCAGTCAATTGACAATAGCTTGATTACTCAGTTACGTCACACCTGTTCATTGGTTTGACCGCGCAGGTTGGTCACCGATCCGTGGCCATGGTAGGTGCACCGCCTGGACAAACCGTCTTTGATGATATAATACCATCCTGATTCCAATAGCCTCGGCAGCACAAAGAGATTTAATTCGGACAGCTTTTGATGGGTTGCCTGGTACGCGAGTTAGAGGCAAGTCGTGACCAACTATCGGTTATAGATTGTTGAAGTCATTAGTTAATGTATCGCCGTCTGCCGTATGACCTGAATGGTCCAAACTGTAAGTCTGCCTATTATAACTAGGATCTGGGCGAGAAAAATAAGTACATTTTTCACAGGACGTCAAAGCTTTATCAGACAATAATGATCAGTTAATGCTTCAGATGATACCGTTGACGGGGCTGATTCTAAAGGAATATCCTGAGGTACTTCTTAAAATGCGGCTATGGAGAGTTCCGAACCAAGCAACATAGGTCACGTAGAAGTGGAAACCACAAGATTATTTAAATGAACGTTCAACGCTGTCCAAATAGTTTACACGCGGAAAGCAACAGAGCTGCTTTTAAAGGAGAACGACGTTGCATTTATCCATCAACACATCCCAGTGAACCGTCACTGGTAAAAAAAGCACAAAACTGCGTTTAGAAAGTCAAGAACAAGTATTATTCACAAGTATACACTGAACAACTTGTGCCACTACTCAAAACTAGAATACACGGACGTTGAAAATGGATAGCGGGCTGAATTATGGAAAGATGAGTCCGGATTAGCACTCACACGATGCGGGTCATGAAATGAAATTGTTTGGGAAATGCTCGGAAAGTTAAGCTCGGATTTACAACCACACTAGAAGATTTGGATGAAGAAGCCATGAAAATCACGATTTATATAAATATAACCGATTGTTACGAAGTAATGGACGGATGATGCCTGGTCTTGACTCATTCTAATTGACTTGTGTTGCTGACCCAGTCAGCTGAATACACAACCGATCGAATCATTTTTATCACTTGACTTATTTTATGGTTTGCTTCAGTACCACATGTATCTTTGTTTCCACAGACCACCGCTTTTCCCTCACAAATAGCTGGAATGTAGTATGCTTGCCTGTTTTTTGTAGTAATCTCTCATGATCAGATACACTTGGATCAGAGCAATGAGCAATATTTTGTCTACCGCAACTACTGTCAGGGTCGTAACCAGTTCACTTGTTCTAACTCAGTTTCAATGTCAAAAATGATACATCAACAGAAAATATTATCATCAAACATTCATTCGATTTCAAGTTTATTCCAAATGATCACATACTGGAAATATTTGTTAAAAGTTTGGCAATAATTGTTGAACTGCGTTGCACATGTGGAAATAAAGTATTTTTGATTACACACCACACTGGAACGCAGTTTGCATCAATGAATGGAAAGCAGTGGAACTAATCCGGTTGCAGGACATTTGATCAATTCATTGCATGTAAAGAGCAGAACGAAGTGAAACGGTTTTTGAAGGTTTACTACTGTAATTATCAAATTATTGGCCACAATGGGATTAATTTGCTGGAAAGGTTGATGCAAACTAAAATGTTGAAGCTAGCAGGAACTTCCAGGGCGCTGAACCGATGAAAGTAACACGATAATTGATAGCTAGAAAATTTATTCATGTATATGTCAGTTTGACCAAACGCGGTAATTACTAACACTACAGATGTGTGATTATTCATATCCAAGTGCATATACATTCATCGTCTTCTGTCAATTTCAGCCCACAATCCGTAAAACGTATGTGAGCGGCCATCGCTTTTTATCCTCATTCATCCGCCTTACAATTATAATTTGTTCTGGACGGCAAATTAAGCATTTATTTTAAAGAAAGGACGGACCTTCACATAAAAATAACTAAAGAAATAAAACTAGGGGGATTGTAAACAAGTTGGCTGTTAAGTGCACGTAGGGGAGGTATAGTTAACACTAAACGAGAGGTGAGACGCCGCAGACAACACTCAGGGTATCAACCAGGACTGTTGCGTCGGATACGTTAAATACTAAACGAATCAGACATTCACAATATATTTCTCGCAGAGCCAACGGTTACGAAGTAAACCGTAGTGATAGTACGGCTTATGTGTCGGGATGATAAAATATTCTTTCTCAGTGAAACCCTCGCCAGAAAAACGATGATAGCCAAATCCGTGTTCCTCACCTCGAGGTGTCATAAATTTCCTTGGACCCAAAAATGGTCGTTAAGTAAAAATCAGTAGTTGCATAAGTACATATACTAAGTAGGAGGATGACACTACGTGAAGAAGGGTAAATGATTCCACGATGCTTGATACTCATCAGATTATGAGTGATTGCGTGTTCCTGATAACATATGAAATAGAGGATAAATCTAATGACAGCTCTGTAGAAACTGATTCCCTCATTTCAAACCAAATCAGTCCCGATGGTTGTTCACTGTGGTGTTACCACGTACCGCAGTCTTGTCGCTACCAACCATGGTCACGCCGCGCCTGATGATTGATAATGGTGTTAGTGCGTTCGTAGTTCTTTGTAGAGTGTATGACCAAGAATTCTGTTGTGCCGAGCGCAAGGCACATCATGTGTGATTCGATGTAGGTCAGAAGTAGAAGCAAGGTCACTTCATGAATTTTAAACCAGTCATTAGAAGGCTACGGTGATGGTGTTTGGCACAGATGAAGATTCGAGAATGACGAGATTCGGGTTTGAGAGTGAATAGCACGCCACTTCCTGAGAACCACGGTGATCCGGCATGTGGTATGGCGTGTCCATCCACTCATCGTAAGCCTTTTCTTTGTTTAGCATTACCAGGCTTTAGACACGTAAATTGAATTCAATGTCACACACCATGAGATCGAACAAATCGTCTTTGACTATTTTACCTAAAAAAGGTTTCTGTACTGTTGGTTTAAACGAAATAATATTATGGATAGTCAACCTCCGAATACTCAGTTCGCAGAGACAGATTTTGCGTAGGTGCAACTGACTGATTTGTTTTTGGTAAGTCGGACCCGTTGTTGAGCAAGCTGACAGAGTATACAGTCACTATTTCCAGGTGTATTGTTGTGAACGTGACTAAATAATATGTATAATTCATGCTTGGAAGCAGATATTGTCTCAACAGATAGACTCACTAGTGCGGCTTAAGAGGTGCTTGGTTGATTTCACCCAATGTTGTGCAAAGTTGCATTCGGTGAGTCATGAAAGCTTTACCATCCGAAATTTAAAAAAAGTATTATTGAATATATCATGTGATAGGTGGAATGTGTCCAAATTGATCTGATTGGTTTCTCCATCGATATCTGTCTTGATATACTTATGATCGCTACGAATAATTTAAGGCTTTGTCTTGCAATCGTTTATTTTCAACCCAGCTAACTCTAGGGCACTGTATGCTGCTGGAGACTTTCGTGTGACGGAAGCGGTTGTTCCATCAGGACGACTGGTTCATCAACGTGGAAGAAGCTGCGGAACTAGCAAATTTGTTTGAATCATAAAAAGAACTATTACTTGAGCTGTTGTACCTTGGTTGTATGTTCTACAGACAGACCAACATTTTACTTTACAGATATGCCTAGGAATATTTCCGATGATTTACTTTCAGTTTGTAATTTCCAAGGCAATACTCTTAGCAATTGTGCTCGCAAATTTACAAAACTTTGTGTCTAGTCAGCTTGATCAGTGAACGAATAGTCACAGGTCTCTAAGTAACGAAATTCATTTGAAAGGCACTCATATCACTTGAGCTCAGTAAAACATGCGGTTGGGAAAAATATTGGTAAACTACTTACCTTGTCAATCAAACGAGATCACCTCAGATTCTGTAGCTTCTTCCGAGAGAGAAAACGATTGTAGATTATTTAACCGAGTAAAAGCAATTTGCTTTCTCTTTATTACCAGACAACAATGTTGCCTCACAGTAAATCATAATACTTTTTTATACTTTGTCATTTGTACTCTCAAGTTCAATTCATTTTCAAGTGCGATAAACTGATTGATAAATTACCTGATACAGTACAATTCAAAATTTAATAACTCGCAATTTTTTCCTGGAAAGTATTCAGGAATGTGTTGAAAATTTCATTAACCTGTGGGCTTTCTTTTCTTCCTATTCCTAACCACCAGTTAATCACTTCAAAATGCTGATCAGTTACATTCCTTTGAATATATGTGAATTACTTTGGGTAACAAGATGACATAACCACACCATATTACTGGTGTTCTTACAGAAGGCTCAGAAGGCCCATTCTGTGCCTGACGTCCAAACTTTCCCCACTAGTCAGTCGATTTGCCAGAGCTTATGCACTTCCCTGCAAGAATTTCTGTCCACCCGTTGTCTTCCTTGGTTTGCTGTAGAAGGATCTGTAAAACATTTATCTCGCTGTAGTGGCATTCCCCATGAACAGTTCACGAATCTTATTTTGTCCGTAATTTCGAAGTGTGTGAGCACGTTTCAGCAAAATTTCTTATCTGGAACAACCTACACCATTTATTCTATTCTCTTTAGGTACGTTTCTACATTTCTCGTTAAATCACGGTACAAAATTCTACTCTCGTCTTTTTGCTGCTGTTCCCAAACTGGTTTGTCTTCTGCATAAAATGAGCCTTCATATCAATGAATTCATTTCAAAACTGAATCACTAGACTGTCCTAACAACACGACTTTACAACGGACACATTTTATGGGTATCACCTAAATTTTTTGCAAGATTCATGATTACTATTGTCATCATTAGTGATTTGTTGCTCAATCACACTCATCTAATTGATCTTCATTTATTGAAGATCTGACCGTGTAAAAAGGCTTACAACTTCCCTCAGGTGATGCACAAAGCTTAAGATTGACTCAGCTTAACTTGACTTGAATATCGATTTCTGACTTATGCCAAAATATTTTACAATGTTGATAATACAATTCTAATCGAGAATTGCAGTATAACATCAACTAGATTTGAATTCATTTATTGTCTGTTGCTTGAAATCATTAGGATACAAAGTTCAGTTTGAGTGTGTCTTCTCATAATCCCTTCTCATTGGCTACGTTATCTTTTGTCTGTGTTTTCCGCTCTTGTTGATAAAGACCTCATCTCTATGATGTTAGTCCTTTAAAAGCCTATTGGGAGGACGTAACAGTTTATTGTCTGACTACGTCCGATTTATTCTCCCCTACAACTCGTGAAAGATTTATCACAGTAAGCTTATTCAAGCCTGTCACCAACTATATACTTTGCCTACTAATTATGATTCTCCTTCGTAAAATTACCAAGTTTTATCCACTCTGTGGATTAATGTCTAGACATATAAGTTGGTTATTTTTGGCAGTTTACTAGCTAAACATTTTGAGTTTGCAAATAATTTCTTCAAAAACTAGGGAGCACTTTTGGTATTTTGTGATAAATTTGTTTAAATTATTGTAAAGTTTTTCCAAACTGATCGCAATGTATTTCATTTCACTACCCACGTACGTATACGGTATTCTGTCTACTTCACTTCATATTGAAAGTAACATTTTGGAAAAGTATGACAATATGAGTCACAAAACTTTTTTTGACAAAACAATTTGTATTGTTTTCGAAAGGGGCCGACTGGAAAGTGTGTTGGAATGCAACAGCTGTGAGAAATTGTGGGTGATGATCAACTTGAAATTAACCAAATCCCCGACTACTCATCAGAATCCTCTGTTAGTTTCTGTCACTGTCTCAGTGGGGATTGAAATAAACAAATTTTTACATATCAGCTTACAAAGTAAACACAGAATGACTTTACTTATCTGGATTACACAATTCCCTAGGTGTTATCCAAATATTACCAAAACAGAGTTCGAAGGTAATCCACAATGTATTTTGAAACCAGTAACGGAAGGGAACATATGCTAGGAGCTCTAATGTTTTATATATGGTTTTCAGTAGCGAATGGAAAACATTAGAATATATGTGACAAGTGCGTATTGGTAACATTTCAGTTGATCATTATCGTACTATACACCAGTGGGGCAGATGCTAACAATCTCAAAACATACAAACTGCTTGATTCAACAGTTTGTGCACTCAGAACCAAATGGTGTCTATTGATTAGCAGTGTGTTACAAAAAGTGATCAATGTCGAATTCTGGTTATGAAATAACATGTTAAAGAAATTGGCTGGATCAACGACTTGACCTATTTTTCTGACATTCAATGCTATGAATGAAATTGGGTTTTTGTTCTTACTTCCTGTGTCTGTTATATCATTTCATGTTTCAACCAGTAAGACATGTGTGCAATTAATTTTCTGTGTAGACAATGATCTGTTATGTTTGATATGGATGTCACTACAGTTGCACAGGTACAAACGGATTGCAAGACAGACGAAAAACATCGGTAGGATTCAAGCTTAAGCAAACTTAGCAACAAATCGATCTGTAAGCAACGAACACTGTTCAACTTCAAAATATAAGCTAGATTTCAGTTTACAGTTCACACCTGTTTTAATCTGACTACCTTTGAACTCTGGCACAAAAATCGTCTACTTCTTGTGAATCACTTTCATGTAAGTATGAATTAGTCTGACTTAGGATGCATACCAGGAAACCGGTTGAAATATCAGTTTGCAACAAAAACCATCCTGTGCAACCATTCTTTTGTTTGTAATCAGTTGCCAGCACATATGTGTAGAGTTGTATGGATCAGTTGACTCACTAACTCACGTGTATATGCACTCGCTCCAAATAAAAATAGTCTAAGTGCTCAACATTTCAAGTGGCCTTCAATTGCACTGATCCTTACATTAAACCATCCTGTCATGTAATGAGCAAACTGTCTAGAAAAGTTGAACTATCATTCGACTGTTGTTTGTGAGATAATGAAAGATTTCAATGTGCGCGAATTTATTAGGACCTCAAAGTTCGACAACATGAATATTAGTCTTAAACAAGAAACATCCCACATACTTCTGTTAAAGACTGAAACCAACTACAGTGTAGGACAGTCAGATTTCAGTCATATCTGTATATATATATAACCAGTTGAACTAGTCGGTTGGTAATTTTGTAGGACAGTTTATTAAAGTCGAACAGAAGACTAGCTGTACACAAAGTAAAAGTTGAAATATTCCAAAACCAGCAGGAAGAGTAAAAATGTATTGATAGCTAGTTCAACTGCTGACTTCTCCAACACGGATTTCTAACGGAGAAAGAAAAGCAGACGCCCTAAGCGTTCACAATTGAACACTGGTTCATATAACATCCATTTGTTACTCACCTAATTTAGTGGTATGAGTTATTTTATTTCCTGTTCTGAAATAACAATCTCGAGTGGATTATATGCGTTTGATTACATTGTTTCAGAGTGTACGTTCAACGAAGATTTTTGTTCTCCGTTGCACAGACATACCCAACAGACACACTGATCGAGCTCGTGGCGAACACATCACAGTACTATGTAACAATTTGAGCTGGAACGCAGTTCAAGGTGAAAATTACATGTATATATCGATGTTACTTCAAGAGCACACAGTAGAGAAAGGTTTTATGTATTGTAAAACAATTGGAGAAGGATAAAAAGTTTCTTTGACGTGTGTTGAAATTTACTGTCGAGCTCGCATCCTGCGTTTCATTATATCAATTCAGTCGATCAGAAAAACGGGGTTATTTCAAACAACGTCCGGGAAAACGGGTAAACAGACAATAAAAAACGATTGTCAATACGTCGTGCAAAATAATGTTCTGACAAGAAGAGAAAAGTGAACATTGTGAAACAGCAGCCAAATAAGGGACAAACTTGTAAATCGTGTCTTAACGAGGTAAAATGGAGTAATTCAAAGTTTTGCAAGTTCGTAAATACGTTGTTTCATTTGACTAATGTATAGGTTCATGTAGCACTAAGACAACCTACCTTGTCTTGATATATATATTGATTTGTTTTAATCAAATCAGTCGTATGACATGTGTAAGAAGCTTGTCTCAAGGTTACCAAGGTTTTTTTACTATATGAATTGTTCGTTCGAAAGTTTGGAGGAGATTTCTCTCATCAGTCGTGGGCAGACAACCAAAGAAATTGAAGAGCAATAAACCTTTTCAAGGCAATACAGGCTATAGTGGCCGGAAGGTAGTGTTAAGTCTCGGATTATCGTGAAACAGGTAACACGGAAGTGGCGTTTACTATAGTGAAACATTCGTTCGTATGAGAAGTTCGTAAAGTGACACATTACAACCGTTGTCTTAGAAAGTCAGTCGTTATGTAGGCATAACTGATTATTCTCTGAAGCTGAGTGCAACCCCAGACGCATTTAGTACTAATTAACAATGTGAACCAAACGTTAACTTAACGTTTCACAAGCTAGGAATTCTTGGAGGGTAGATACCTACATGCTTAGGGTGAAAAGTATGTGGAAGTTCAAATCAACTACCTGTACTTTCAGTATTGTGACTGTGAATCCTACTAAGGGAGCTGTCAGAAAACATTTTGCTCGTTCCGTATTTTTTGTCTTCGGTTTTCTTGAAGAAAAGACAGAAGTCTTAGTAACAGAGCACCAACTGGCCTTCTAAAAAAGAATTTCTAACGAAGCTAATACGATTCACATTTTCAGAGATGGCCTCTCGAAATTTATGACAATCTATTGACTTGTCTTGTTTTCAATGGTCTTCAATACACTGGATTGTTCTTATCCAGATACAGACACAGCCATTTTTTTCTCTATCTGGAAACATTCGTCACTTTTGAGTTTTTACTGATAAGGCTCCTGGAGACATCTAGAAATCCGATCACCACTTTGTTCAGAGAGTGTCAAAATGAAGTCGGTTCTCATTGTATTACAGTTATTTAAGGGAATAACCATTTTCTACGTAGTAGCACCCAAATTCCAGGTCATTCAATAGCAGGGGTACAATTGCGGTTGTCTTACGTTTGTTGACCGTTCAACAGAAACTATTCGTTGACCAGAGCAGATATGAAAATACAAACACTTGATATTTCTCATGCAAAACGTTATATATATGTAAATTATTTTAGGAACTATCTCAGAATGTTTGCTTTCCCATTCAAGTAAGTTGCTTGTTTGGCGAATTTTGATCTGACGCATCCGAGTGAAAAATGCATAGGCGTCAGGAACAAAACAATACAGTTCGATTGATAAAAGCGGGATTACAAATCATGAATACACGAATAGAACCGTGCATTTATCGTTTGCTAAATTTATTAGTATCTGCTTGTGCATTCGGGGCATTATTAATGTGTACTTTTAGACGTTTGTGTCCCGGTTAATGAGAAGGATAATTCCATGAACATTTCGCTTCTTGTGGAATATGTGTGCATTGACAACATTTTCCGCATCCACGTCATTTGCGTACAGACACAGGCCACAACCTAACAGACATAAGCATACAAACTGTGGCAATCTATCCGACTAATAATTCCCATTCTGTTCCAAGATCAAGTAACATACTTAGCTAAATAACAAAAACAATCCTGTGAACAGAAAAGCGGAAGGTGAACCGAAGGTTAAAAGATCATTAGGTCAGTTAACTTTTAAGTGTGCATACTTAAACATAATACACAATGAACAAAACAAACAGCTATCCCAAAAGATTTGAGGTACATACTGGAACATTCTAGTTATAACCTTAAGTGTACGTTAGAAACATGAGCACTGAGACGATTGGTGGTTCAGTTGTAACTTCCTGTACGTAACTGATGGAGATATAATGTGGTGGATTGTCAGGCCGGAGGTGCGAGTATTCAGACACTCGGCGGAATACCTCCATAAACCCTCAACGATCGAATGGCGGACAACGACGACAATCGGATGAGTCATCGCTCGACCAGATCGGATCAACGGGCAAAATATGACAGGCAAAATAGAATGGATGACTAGATCGGAGGCGCAATTACTCCAAAACTCACAAGAATATGTCGACACGGTCGTGGAATACGGTCATAGCTTACAATGGATAGATGGAGGACAACATGAGCGACCGGACAAGCCATGGCTCAACGAAATCGGACTAACGGAAGAAGAATGGCAGGCGAAAAAACCCCCGATAGAAGGCGCCGATCACACATAAACCGGGCAGAAGTGCACACAACATGGGGCTGGAAATCTGGGAGCGTTGTGGACTGGAATTGTGATTCAAAAGCGCGAGCACGCATGTAGCATGGTAACTAGGGAGTTGGACGAAAAGATTGTGCTTTAGTGGACGCATTTTCGCTACAATAAGAGATGCTGTTGGAGCATACATCTTATGAAACAGTTTTGATATTGTATTCATTAACTCGTTTACTATCTAGTTGTATCGTTTGTCTTAGATTCAATAGAGTCCGCAAGCCAGTGCCGATGTTGACAGTACCATATGGAACTTTGTGGAAACTCAGTTTGCCTCAAGCATTTGCCTTACCTTTAGTAGGGTGTGTGATCAAAGTTCACACATGGTACACTTACAAGATGAGAGGCAACAACCACGAAATTAATCGTGTACATCCAGTGAATTTTGACCAATAAGCACATATAACTTATTTTACTATAGAATTTACACATTCTTGGCATAAAATTGGGGAAGATAAAGCAATACAAATCACATAGGATTTAGCGGTATTATTGATGATACTGTGTGATTATGTGCAACACGCTCTCATACAATAGATTAAGAGTCAAACGGTTTGGTTGGCTGGATTAGTGCGGTAATAGGTTTTAATGTTACAATTAACAGTCTGACTAGCACTATGCTTCATAACGATCTAGAAATGGTAGTCTCAGACAGTCTCAGTTGTCATCGCAGCTGCTTTCCTCGATCAGGAAAGTTAATTATTTATAAGGTATACCTCATTAAATGTTTCAAATTTGTAGTATGAAAGCTGTTTCGTGCTAGCAAACTCATTGGTATGCTTACATCGAGTAGACAAATTCAAACTTTTCTCCTTACATGATAAAGGTTGCTCATCCTAATAGAGAATTCAACAGAACGAACTAAACATGGTCATGCGTGTTGTTCGGTATCCTATTCGGAACAGATTGCTTTGGTTTGGTTAATCCAGTTACTCTACCGACATACTATAGGCAGCCGATTTCGTGCATAAAGAACCCACTCTAAAACTTACCGCCTATCATAAACTAAGCCCATGATTAGAACTGCTCACTATCTCAGGCGTGGCTCGTTGAAGCGTTAGCTGAATCGCTAGATCCAAAGACGACTACCACTCGGCGTCTTAGTACGTTCAGTCTATAACGCATTTCATGAATCTGTCTTAACATCTACATCAGTTGATGAATTTAAGTGTATACTTCATATCCATATTTCCGACATCAAGTACCTTTACCTACGTAAAATTTCATGCAAAAACAAAATTTGTTTAATCATTTTCAACTTGTCAATAGACAGCGGTCTCCAAGGTATATTCTGAGCGCTTTCCCACAAAAGCCTGGTAGAATGTGATTCTGCTCAATTCAAGTTGTTTGCTTTCGCAAAAACCCCATCCCGCCTATTTCTCTCCTACAAACTCAACAAGGATCATTATGTATATGAAAGATTGTTTAATTCACAAAATTGTACTTCGCAAGTTAATCCAGTGTGTCTATCAAGCAATTGAGCAGTTGCTGACTTTCATAGTTTGCTTTTGGTTTGTAACCAAGCGACCTGATATTATGAATTTTACAAATCGTTTCCCGATTAAATCGATGTAATTATCTGACTATTTGTTCACACTGGTATGTTCATTTGCTTTGAAGCTATAAGTTTATACTGATTGTTTGCTACTGTGACTAATGCTGTTGCAATGATGAATGCTTAAATAGTATACTAGTTTTTTATTGTTGAACAGTTCGTCCAAAGAAACATACAACTTCCTGAATTATTCGGATGATGAATTCAGCTTTACAGATTATACTCGGCTGTTCACCAGAACTATAATATGACGCTACTTTCCTACCACATTACACGGAAGTAACTAGTAGCTGGGAGAGACTTGAGGTGACTTGAAGTACCTAGCTTTCGTTCGGTATATACGACAGTAAATAAACGCATACAACACTCTAGCTTAAAACAGGTCGGTAGGTTACAATCACGTTTCTGTGTTGAACAAATTGAATGACTAGCTTTATCGCAGTTACTCTTCTCGATTCTGGGTGGCAGTTAGCTTCTCGGACAAAACGGTAATGTAACGAATGAACATGGACTTCATTTTATTTCACTGAATTTCCTGAATATCACTAAGCATTTGTCATGAACATGGTGTCTATGTCATCGATGCCTTATCTCGAGTCACATCCAGCTTTAAAACTCAGATACCACAAAGAGAGTGTATGCAGACGCCGGATACCAGTTAGTAGCTTGAAGCGTGCAGAGTGTACACAGACATGAATCAGATTCTAAACAGGGGTACGATGAGCGTTCGATCGTTGAGAATTATTGTAAAACTTGTTCGGTTATCAGTTTACAGGTCGGTTTTCCCATAACTACTTGTCCATTTCGTGACGTTTATGCACTTCAGCGGACAGTAGTTACAGTTGGCCATGACACATCACCTTTATGGTGAGCGAACGTCCCTTGTGACTTGTTAGCTTCAGATATTCATTCGTTATACCGCCGGAGAACTGCGTATGTATTCCAACTGATTCACACACACTTGCATAGAAACCTCTGAGTAATGACAGTTTGGTTTTGTTGAGATAATATATAATCCACTTAATCGGTCACTTACAAAATAAATTTTAGAGAACATAAATTCTCCTTGGTATCAACTGTTCATCAACTCACTGTGGTCCGGTTTTATACGTTTACCTATCATCAGTTGTAACTGTAATCAACAACAATAAATATGTCTCATGGAACGTCTTTATCAAACTTCGTACCAATTAAGCATAGTCATTGTAAGGCAAGTGTTTCAAATTTGATAGATATTGTGTTGTAACACAAAAAGTGAACTTCGGAATCGTCTGGGGTTGAAAAGTGCGCAATTCGCAAATGTCCAACTGTGACTGACTACTGTTCATTCTACTTGTCATAGTTAAGCACCAACACTACTTTACTTTTAAGACTCAAACATGCAGCCTGTTATCTTAAACAAGTGAGAGATAAATACATGTGTACAATTTGCCCATAACCTCTAAATACGATATGATAATCTCTGTGCTTATGAAAATCGTATTTACAGCGACATAGGCGACAAAGAACAACGCACAATGGTGTTTTTACAGAAAGGTTATTTGGATTCAAATTGTTCTCACACTAGTGCCTTCAGATAACAAGACCTCTACAGCTAAGTGTTGTAATATCGGTTGTTTATTTCTCAAACGAATTCTTATCGCCTGCACGTTTTACGGGAAACTTGCGTGAACATAGCAAAGAACAACCGGAGACAGTTTGGGTTATTTAATTTATTTTTATGAATATGACAATCGTTTGGTTGAGTGAGTAAGAATATAGTTTCAGAAATCAGATAACATTACTTATGAATGATTGGAAAACTGTTATAGTGACTTATGAAAAAAACATTTGTTATCCGGCTTACTTTGGAACAAGTTCTCCTGTTAACTATTACTGTTTCGTAGTCCTGAATTTTTGCACACTGGAACAAATGAACCAAGTTGCACTGCATTCGTTTCTCTCTAATTTGTGCGGCTAGAAGGGTAGATCAACTCGGGATTGCAACTTACCTTCTTTCGGTATGTTACCCCAAGTTGCACAGACACCAACAGTCTCCACTAGACTGTAAATTACAATACTTCAGATGCAAATCTTCGAGAAATACATATACTTCTACCTGTTGCTTGCAACTAAGGTGCGAAATTTGCCAAGTGTTGTTTGGTTGGGTTTAATAGTATTGATGTGTAGTGAAATTCCGAACCGTGATAGCTTGAATACCCACTAACGAATAAGGATATATCAATGATAGTCACTGAAAAGGTTAAGTCAGATGGCTTGGATTTTTATTGTTGTCCGGACCGCGTCCTGTTCACTTGTGGTGTTCAGTGTTCCGATCCGGGTCCAACCGCGTCATGCGTGCCCGCGTATCTACCACACTGAATCATATCCAGTTGGAGCTTCCCACTTGATTGTGTGCTTATGGTGGCTGAACGCGTGCGTGCGTTCGGGTGTGGAGGTGAGCCTTCGGGCCGGTCAATGTGTGGACGCGCATGTCCACTTTGGGACAGTGAGCGTCACTTAGGCTAGACGGGTTGTCACGTGATGGGACGTTTGAGGGGGTGAGACGAGGGCTACAGATGACAGCTACGCCATAATTTCTTACATTAGCATCCGCACAATATTCACGCAGTCGAGCCTACTGTAATGCTAGTCATAAGAAGATGGTTTTAGTCAATATACTGCTCCTATTTGAAAACTGTGTACCGTCGATACATGGTCAGATTTGTTCTTCTCCACAAGAGATATGGAAGAGTACGTCATTGGTCTCTCCTGTTAGAAGTCTAATTATGGGGGTTTACAATACTGATAAATTTAGCAAACTGCGTTGTCAGTGACTGGGTTCACGTTAACAAATCACAGAATTTTTCAAAGATGCCACCTGTCTTACTATCAGTAGTAAGGATACTGTTTTTACTGTAAATAATCCGTTTCGGATACCGTCAACCAAATGTAACTGTTTATCTAGTTTTCTATACATGTCGTATTTGTCGGACGGTTCACGCAGATTCACTTGTTCATCAACCACTCGGAACAATGTCACTCGAGGGAAGCGGGTGAATTCTGTATCTTGTTGAATGTGACGAATACTGATAAGTGGCTGAGAGGGCACTGCTTGATTGCTATGCCATTTAACAATTGAATAGACTCTTGAAGATTTGTCAGGCCAAAAATGCCCTATGTAGAACATCCGATAGTACCTGTTGCTACAACAGACTAAAACTAGCGATCCACACTGTGAGTTAACTGAACAAGTGGCTCACATGTTCGGATGACAAGTCATCGTATGCAAGTCGGGAACCAACACATAACACTATGCATTGGTCTGGGTTACTCATGGTTAGACGAGTCACATGTTGCATACTACTTTGACACATACGGCGGGCTAGTATACCAACTCATGATGCACATGAGCGGCATTAGTACGGTAAAAAATTATTCGTTTCATCTTTGGTAGATATTACGTTGAACATCCAGTCGTCTGTTAGGGGAATGTGCCACCAAGGAGGACAGACTTGTAGTGGCGTTGCTTCCCGGTTTATATTGCTGGAAATTTTCAAGAACACCACAAGATTGAAGGTGGCATTGACAGGTTTTGCTCGTTTGCACTACTGTGTGAATGGCAAATTAACACGATCGTCAAAAGCTACTACCTGGTTACCGTTCGGTAGCAGTGTGAATTTCAGCGTAGGCTATTAATTCGATTAGCAACTGGTGTTTTCGATGTCCGAAAGATTAAGAGAGAAGTGCAGTTTGCTAAGTAGACGATTTTATGAGTGGAATACCCGTATGGGGTGTTACAAGTCTGTTTTTTTGAGTAAACATAATTTGCTCCTATGCATATCATTCAGAACCTTGAGGAATGGTTCTAAACTAAGCAAATGGTTGAGCCATAAGTTGATTCAGACCGTTGCCAAAAATGCAGCTGGTGCTGTCAGTTGAGTCTATGGTCGTAATAAAGAACGTGGGACTCTTTTTCAAAGTCTATCTTAGGGGCCCTGTAGGTACTGAAGAGTGACCATGGAAACTACAAAAGTTAAGTCTGTTTTTTTATATCGTGCTACGCGTCATACGTGATTTTACTTCAAAGTAATGAGCAGTAATTAAAGCCCGCTTCTTCGGTGAACACGTCTTCTTTTGGGAGGCTTTATCGTATACCTCGTGAAAGTTAAACAACAAATCATTTACTGCAGTACAGCGGAAAAAACCCTGCTTAGTAGGTTAACCAACGCGAAACGGTTCGACACTGGTTCATCAAGTTTGTTTAAGCAGGTATGCTTTTGGATTTCAACACAAGATTGACTAAATATGCCAACAGTGGCCGAGTTAACTGGCATCTGATAACTTTGTCAAAAGAGATTTATTCATAACTGTGGTTAATTCAACAGTGTTGCCGACTATTCTGTATCTGTGTGCGATGAATTCCATCTGAACACTCAACAAGATCGTCATCCTTCACTTCACCCCAATCAATGCACTAACTGACGGAGTGAGTTCTTATGGCAAATTAAGAGGTGGTGCAGGTCACTGTTTGGATTGTATACATGAAAGATCGTCTACATTTGAGTGCGATTTGTGGACTCAAATGGACGTCTCAATTATTTCTTGCGTGAGCAACCGACGATATGAACTACTGGTAGGCTTTAATGCAAATGAAATTCAATTCTACTGCATCTTTTTTAAATGGGGCTGCCCTGAACGTCTATCTGGATGTGAAATCTGTAATCAGAAAATCACATTTTTAATTTTCATTTTTATTGTACTTGAAATTGTTTAGGTAGGAAATCTTTTATCAGTTCTATCGTTGGTTGAATTCACCCGGTAGTGGTTACCGAAGTGTATTCCAAAATGGCAACCTTCGCGTAGACAGCCATAGCAACCCTGTCATCTAAACAAAGATTTACTGGAAAATATATTAATTATCACAGTGCACAATATCAACACGCGAGTAAGTAAAGACAAGTTGAAATAAGTGCTCATCTTGATCAGCTTGCTAGATGTAAGCATTTATTCACTAGTACTCAAATTTTTAAGGGTAGTGGAGATAACCAGACATGAACCAATATGTCCGTAGCCATGGTAATTACTACCACTCCGTGATTCAAAAACAAATGTATACTGATGTATACACGCGTTAAAAAATTGTCTGATACTGATTTACCTTGAGTTAGGTCAAATTTATTTTGGTACTTCTAAAAACTTATTAGTTTAGCAATCGGAGACTAACGCATAACAAAAACTATCTGGTTAGTTGATTTACTCAACCAGATAACAATGATACAATAGTCTAAAAATCTTTCGGTGATCATTTACCCGTTAAATTATGTACAAACATTCTTACAGTAAAACGTGTTGATATTTAAAAGTGTAAAGTGGACCCATAGTGAAAAGGATGGTCAGTTGGATAGTTTGTGAGGCTATTACGACCAGTACAAAAAAGAGTGCTACCGAAAATCACGACGGTGATGATGATGGTAAACTATTATCAATGTCGCTGGTGATGATTATGATAAAGGTGATAACGACGATGATGACAATGATAGAGATGATTTTAATGATGCTGCCGATGACGATGTTTAGTATGATTGACGCAGTGATATTAACAATAAAGGATGTTTGAACGAAACAATTAAAACACGAAAAGTTATAGATGCAAGCATTTCTTATTGACTTATCAGTACCAACTTGGATCGGTTGTTTTTATAGCAAATAATTCAAGGGAATTGATAATCAATAAGCGGGTTAAGATAAGTCACTAGTTCCAGTGAAGGGTCAAGTTCACAAACAGTTTTTTTCTGAAAACAGGCGGCTGGCTTGAGGCGATTGAGTGTCAAAGCTTCAGCAAATCTCAGGAATCTTGAGTTGGAATGATACAACAGGATTATGAATGCTCAAGCTGGATCGATAACATGACCAGCAGTCAGGACGTGTTTAGCATCTGATGAATGGATGTACCAGTAACTGTGGGCAGAATAGTAACGATGGAGCTGATTAGATTTTCGGCGGCATTGATCATAGCAGTGTTGTTGGCGGTAATATCAACGATGATGATAATATAAATCAGTCCTGTTAACATCGCTTGGACTATGGTCATCTGGATAGTTAGTGATTCAGATGTATTAGTACCGACTCAATTTGGACAATCATGTAGATGCACTTCAGAACACCAGTTTATCATTGCTGCAAACATGATGCCCGTGCAGTAAAACATTTCATTAGATTAAATGATCAATTTGACTGTTCTGAACAACGAACAAGTGAATTTTGTTGAACACCTGCTATTAGTTGTTGCAACATGTAGAGTTCCGGAAAAGCCACACACTCGAACATAGAAAACAGTCCACATCCAGCTAAGTCTCAGCTGTTTGGTTTACCATGAAAGCTGAAAAACTCGCCTTACGTTGTAGTACAGTGGGCGTACAACGACAACCAACCAAGTGTTTTTAATTGGTTTCACTCATTTTTAATTCTCTAGCGTAAATGCTCACAAGTATGTCTGAAAAATCTGGTCAGATTTTGGTGCGATTAAAATTATTCTGTGACTCTTTTTACCAACTGTTTGAACAACAAATGTTTTTCAGCAGAATTAATTATCTGTGCGAGGTTTTCGTTTTAAAATGCGACCAGTTATCACTTATTGTGGAACCGAGAATAATATAAGAAATTATGTACACTTTATTATCCAGCAACAACAATATATGAAACAGTATCCAGGTGATGTTTGCGTTTCACGTTACTGCCGTAACTGAATCTTGATCAACTCCTCGAGCTCACCAGCGGGACTCAAACGGGGTAGCACAGCTTAACAAAGTCAGCCAAATCCAAAATGTCTCTCCTACGTGAAAGAAAATACTTTAGTAAACTGATAAGTAGTTTGGCAAATTTGATAATTCAGAATAGACCCAGTTTGGGAAAGACTGGACTCTAGCTAGATTCGAATCAGCGACACAAACAACATGCCAAAACGCGGCAAGTGCTCCACCAAATGAGCTACGAAGCCAGGATGAAAACCCAAGTTAGGTTCGTAACTGGGTGCAAATGTGAAATCTCCGAGATCCCGGCGTGGCTTCGTAATTTGTATGGGCATTTTGTTTCTATCGCTGGTTCAAATCCAACCAAAGTCCAGATTCTTCGCAATTAAGTCTCTTCTAAACTTTAATAATCAATAATGTTAATGACTGGTAACGTTTCCATTAAGACCATGACTATATGTGAAGGCCAGTGCATCAACATCGAAGTTGTTATGTTACTATTGAAGATGTAAATCGAATTGTTTACAACCTTCGTGTACACATGCTATCAAGAACAAAGGGTTGACGGTTTTTAAGCTACAACTTGTAGTGGATATATTGTTCAAATAAACCGTTAACTAATTGGTAAGGTCATAATGTGTTTTGATGATCGTTCATACAGAACACATCGCCATCAACAAAAGTGAGGTGTAGCTGGATGTCCGAACTGTGAAATCTAAACCACCGCAATTGCACCGCATTTATGAGGTTACTGTTTCGTAAGATTCTGGCAAAAGTAATCGGCCTTACAGTAAGTACAGGAAGCGTTCTGTATAATAAAGTTTAATGAAAAATATAAACGATCTGTTGTCTTTAGAAGCTTGACATTATTTAATTGGACCTCAGTCATTTACTAGTTAGCGTTGGTAATAGTTGCTTTGGTGACGTTCTCATTGGTTGAACAAAACCCTCTCCGAATACTATTCAGATTCTTGATAAACGTTTTTTTTCATTCACCATGCTTTGAAAAGTCATTTTTAGATGTTTATTTCTTTTAAATCGATCAGACTACAAATCTGAATTCTGTGGAGTTCACATGAGGTAGTACTGAGAAAATTGTGAACCGATTTAATGGTATGATTTGCATTGTTGCCATATTGGAATACAATCATGGAATTATGTCCAACTACGTATCCTTGATTATTTCTTTTGTGGTAAAGTACAGGAGACACAAGTCCTACTTGCAATGCAGCCCTCAACTACTAGTGTTCTATTTCCTGACACATATGCTAGCCGGATTGTTAGTGAATAGAATGTCTGACCAACGCTTTGCCAGACCAGTCGGGATGGAAGGCTTCAGGTCTGCACTTGTAAAAGTACACATATCGAAGACATCAATTCCAGTCGGTTTAAACCGACAATGTATATCCATCAGTAATGTCTACACAAACCCACATGAAAAATGTGTATTCCAATGAGTTGCTTTTCGACCTTCTCATATGTACATAGGATAATGTTGCAGATAATATCTGCTGCTGGCGTACGCCAATTCATAAAATGGGAGAACATTCTAATGCTTTTCTACCATTCACAACTCAACCCTTCTGGGTGTTTAAACATGTGACTTCAAAACTGATACAGCAAATCTATCGACAAGTCTATCTGTACGGATCTTCCCTAATCAATCAAGCATAATTTTGCTTAGCCGAGAACAATTTATGCCTGTAATTGATAGTGCATCATTCAAACTTCTTAGTAGTAAGTGAGTGATTCAAAAACTAACACATAACAGTTTTGTCCCTTTTGCGTATTTAAAACCGGTTCTCTTTTGAGATAAATGTTTCCTTGAAACATGGTTCAAGAGAGGAAAACAGCTAGATGGAAGGCCAGACTTATGTACTGCTGATTTAGCTAATCTTGTAACATGTAAATTCACTACCAGTTATTTCTGATGGTAAAGCAGTTGATGGAGAATTTGGTGACAATTGGAGAAATTCTTAGCATGCTTATTTAGTTCATCCAGCGTGACTGAAGGAATATTCTTTGGAATTGTTTCCTTTGCAGAGAGCCATAACTGTGCATACGTTGACAGTAGGGTGAAATTTTCACAGCTAACCCTCTCTGGTGTTCAGTTTTGTTTGCCAGAGGTATGCGCATAACTCTACCTTGTTGAAATGCGCAATTTACTACGTTAGGTGACATATACCCGAGGGATCTTCACAAGGATCTTCTAAATGCTAAGTCGGTCCAGGTGTTTTTATGAGACCAACGTTCTTCTGCTTAGTTGTTCTGCAAAAGGCTAGTAAACCAGACTGGCTATGGTGGTTATTAAGGGCTATTTTGTAATCTTTCAAAGGCATTATGTTTTACTATGAATGAAGCTCCTCTCAGAAAGTCCTCGAGGTATGGTTCATCGTTTCATCTATTGGTGTAATATCACCCCGTAACATTGCTGAAGCGGCTTTAACCAAGCTGGTGATAACATGGGCTTCCATAAATTCTCTGCGTAAGCTGTGATGTCAGAAATGTATTCGCTCGTCGCTGCATACCATGCTGTATACATTGCACGTACACCTCATTTTGGCTCTATGGCTAAGTCTGGGAATTTGCCAGATATGGAATTGTGAACAGACTCGCTGAATGTACTAGATTTACTTTCACACACTAGCCTACATGAAAGAGGATGTTCGCATAAAGAACGTAGGTAGCAGGAGTCTTTTAAAACCTAATTAGCAAATCATTGGGTGGAACGATATGAGTGCGGTAGCCACATCACTTACTGTCTACGACAATTAATCATTTAATTTTTCGAGTACTGCTCAGCGAGGCAACCGATAGTTAGATTGATTCAAGAAGTGGTCGGTTGACGATATGATCATAAAAATGATGTTCCTCTCCGTCCTGTTGAATACACTCTGTGGGTGTCGTTTATCCAGTTGGTGTCCTCATGATCGGTCTGATCGCTATTTGAGAAGGCTATCCAGTTTGGTAAGGTATGTTAGCACTGGCAGATTTACATCCACAATTGTGCAAACACTTCCATATAATATTATTTAATATTGATTTTCCTTTGTTTCACTTTTGTACAATGCTGCTCATTACCGACACATTGAGCTCTAGCTTCAGATACATTCTGAGATATGATCTGAGTGTTTCGTTGTATCCAGTAGTACTTTGATTACAACATTCATTGATGACGTCACATTGTTCGATGTTTCAAAGTATTGTAACCTAAATACCAATCTCAGCGAACAGCTAAACACCAAGCCTTTCATCACTAGCTACTAAGTCATTAACATGACGCGGAGATACGCGTCCCTCTATAATTATGTGTACATGCGCAGGCGGTTGTACTGGCTTTTTGTCATTTTGTAATTCGATTAACTAGTCGGAAAAGAAACAAATCAAATATTTCATAGGATTTTTAGTCTACAATTTGACATGCCGCCTGCTTAATAAATTTTTATCTAGCTGAAACCAGTTTTGGTCGTGTTTACATACCAACGATTGTCAATAATTGTTTTATCCTGCCTGAGTTGTGGCTGGCGAAACTCTACAACCATGAGTTACTCATCAACATCTACTTATAATGGGTTGTGATTAGTTTACTCCTGAAATTGACTGACAAGTTCTTCTCATATAACGCAAATTCTAATCACAGTCAGTCACATGTGTACGCCGTTCTCAAACACACAGTTTGTCCAGCTGTTGTTTATTTAATTTTAGTATGGTAAGGAAATAAAAAAGTGGGAGGAAATAAACGCTATATTTGTGTTTGTTTAATTTGCACATCAAAGCTGTTTATCGGTAGCCATGACAATAGTTATGTTTGATCATACTTTCAAATGCGATATGTCTGAATCTGTCTCTGTGTGTTGCACCGTGTATTTGCTAAATTTGCTTTTGTGGTGAGTTTATCAAACGCGACAAGATGTTAACAGTGAAGCAGCCAATCTGTTTTTAGTAGCTGATAACTTAAACGTGTACGTGATTTCACATATGCAAACAAATATACATATTCATGCACACACGTGCTGCCATACACAGTAGCCTACGTGCACATGCTTACAATATATACCGGGGCCTGGGAATGCAGCTGAACGATGGACCATTGTTTTGGATTAAAGTCAACAGACTATTTAGGCAAACAACTGAACGGGCCCACCATTTTTCCGAAAGTGTTTTCACTCAATATGGTGGTAAATTTCGGTAGAATAAGAGCGGAAAAAGTAGCTTTAACTGGATATTTTTTGGGTCCACTGGGTGAAGACGAGTAAATTCAATGTTCATTCAGATGTACGGTCGTCAGTTATCAAACAGGTCAACTTGCCTAGTTCATTCTCCTTATCTACAACAAGATGACACGTTTTCAAATGGGGCATTTGTTGTCACTCTTAATTCTACTCATTTACTTCTTAATGTGTCTGTCGGAAAGATTTAGTTTGTCAATGAGTCCACTCAGTGAGTGGCAATAGAAGCAACATATGCGTAAGGAAATTTCGAAGTGAGTGACTGGTGTTTCAACATGAGAACCAAATAACAAAGTTTTGTTATATTCATTGTTCAACAAAACAAAGAACAGATACTGCGGGATGCAGTCGCTTCGTTTGATCTCTTCAGCAGCTTACTTGAAACAGACAGCCGAAACCTTCAGATATGATGTAGAAGGCGTACGCTCAAACTTTCGATTGTACATTAGTGTACTGTGGGTGGTGGCCACATCAGTAGTTCGACAAGCTGATATGATGTTGATTGTGCGCACTTGACCTTGAAGACCAAAGATGTTGGACCACTGTTCAAACCCATACTGAACAAAATCTCAGTGACAGTTAACTAAAAAATGAACTGTTCATTTAAAGAGTAACCCTTTTCGAAACCTATCTCATGTGACTAACTGCTATCTGCTGGGAAACGGTTGAGGCATCTGGGTACCGACTGTCAGTCATTAGTAGATGATGGGGGATGTATGTGGCAAACAGGTAACGGTATTCTTACGAACTGATGCTGATACATTATAGGTAGCTGTGTGTACCGAAAGAGGTAAGACCGGAGCCAAATTGAAAGGGCAAAATTAAACAATTGTAAGTCTGTTTTAACTAACATGTGTAATAGGAACAGAAACGACACAAAATAAGACATCAATGACAAAAAGTTGGCAACCCATATGTGTAGCTTGAGTGTAATATATAAATGTAAAAATTTATCTATAATTCTGTAATAAAGCCTGTTTCACAGAAATGTGATATATTGAATTACTTACAAGCACAAGAAGCTCAGGATGGTCAGTCAATCCACGGAAGGGTGTATTGCGCATGTAGAATTAGCATCAACAGAAATTTCATCTTCCGATTCAATCGAGGCGCGTGTAATCTGCGTGTATACAACATATACAACATATATACAACATACAAGCCTATTACCTCAAGCAATGTAATACCATTAACAAAGCAAAGGTTTTGTTGTCATACCGTACATACATCTTAAGAGCATAACTACGTTCGTATAATCGTGTCACACTCCTCCAGTTGACGTATTTTGCTTTGTGCGATGAACGAATCCCATGACCTTTTCAGCGTTATCTTACTATTTGTATCGGTTCCTCCACGCACCCAACGGGTTAATTTTCAGTTATTCTAGTCTCAAACTGAACATCACATATTTGATTACAGCCGTCGCATTCAAGCAGACTTTCCAGTCAGCCTACTTCGAAAAGAGGCTACGATCACATGTTGGTGATGTTTAACTTGAAATTAACCAAATCCCCGGTTACTCTTCAGTATTCTAGTTCCCTCCCATTTATAATATTTTCAGCAAGGAGAAACGTGAATTAGCCCTTCATTTGCTTCACCATATTCGATTTCTAGCTCATTCAACAGGTTACGAAGCTTTCTACGTAAAAGATTTAAGCAAACTGTTATTTTTGCTAAATTGCCGGGGATGTGTTCGATATAAAGTGAACAACATTTGCAATTCGTTCGTGTGTTGCTAATGTTAACAGCGAACCTCCTTCTGGAAGAAACTCGTCAGTCGTGTTTGTCTTCTTCACGACTGATAATGAATAACCGACCACCTTGTAATGAGGCAAACCTGGTTGCTACTACAACCCTAACCATGATAGACTATTGGAAGTTGCTTACAGCTGTGAGTTGTTGGTAGAGGCCATTATATGACATTCCGATAACGGCTGACGGATCTACGTTTGAACGTAAACCAATTTTGGGTCCCAGTTTGGGTGCATTAACTTAAGTTAACAACCTATCGGTAATTCGAGTCCACGGATGCAGTACTGCCGTATGATTATCCTGACATTCCACACTTAGCGGTGCGTATCTATGTTCGAGTTTTGTCGTATTGCTATTCCCATTTTTCGTCAGTATACGCTGATGACATACTGAAGCTTTAAACCGTGAAGAGCAATACAAAAGTGTAAAGTGTTCTAAGTTCTACTGACAACCTGAACACGTGAGGTGTATGGAACCGCCTTCCGTTTAACCTCTGTAACTCCAAATGATACACACTAGTCATTTGTTGCAGATAATCTATTTTTTAGTTAAGTAAACGTTAGACGAAATCGTCCGCAAGCGGTCAACTCACAAGCCATCAGTCTATGACTTACTAGCATCCTGATGACAAGAAGATATTACACGATATATGGGGTATTTGTTCGTCTGATCATGGCATTTCAGTTATGGAGACTTCCCTTGATGTTTGATTTATTAATGTTCAAGCTTATTAGCCATTCATTGTAATACCTACCAGACGGCTGAGACGATATATTGTAAAGTTGCGAAATCTATTGAAACGATTCATGCACATTTATACCTGGAAAGACAACCTTGATTTGGATGAATTCTGTATGTACCATCACCACGTTTGAGACTATCTTATTCTGATCTGCTCATTATAAGACATTGTGCTCTATTGGCATATTCATACACTCAGCCTGAATTACCATTTTTGAGGTCAATTGTTGAATTTGCAACACCATTCGAGATGTATGGAACAAACTTATCTCCCACTTTGGATACATACAGTGTGAACTGTTCTGCATGAACCTACCATGACAGAATTGCTTACGGTTGAGTCAAAGTGATACTATTCCAAAGCGTCAAGTTTTGTAGCCATCTGGAAAGCATTAAAGCTGCGTGCAGCATCTAGAGTCAGGGCTAGCAAAGAATTATATACTGCACTGAGTTTGTTTTGTACTTCTGTGTTAAAATTCGAATTCCAGTTCTGTTTTCATGTTCCACTCTCATTAAGATTTGGTATATTTTATGTTCCAAACGTCCTACATACCGTATTATTCTTTGCTCCATACATTATCATATCGTCGAACACAGATTCAAGCAATGACAAAGATTGTTCGTTTTCTCAAACTTATAAGTCACCTATGAAATCACTGACTGCTTGTCTTAATCTCTGTCAAGACTGTTCCAAACAGATTGTTAATGTATATGTAGTTCGCGTGTTTTACAACACCTCCTGATGTGTGAAGCTTCAGAGAGACAAACTGTTTATGAAAACTTCTCATTCTGTTTTATCAACCCAAGTATGAACCCACTTATTGAGTATGAGTAGACAGGAGTTAAAGTGGTTTGATAGACAATGAACACGACCTCGCTGTGATTGGGAACGAAGACAAAAACAGTCTACGGTTGAAAATAGTAAATCTTGTTGGGTCAGTGGGGAAAAATATCCTTGTGATGCTATGGTTGGTTATGATGTGCAGCTTGTTTACAGCCGGTTTTTCAAGCTGTCTCTACATAGAAATCCTAAGTCAAGACAAGATGGGTCGTGAGTTGTCTGTGTGAGAGTAGATATCAAGACATGTCATAATAATCGATGATGCATATGCAACCTGGCAATCTGAAATTGATGATGATGATCCATAGTAACCCAACATGAGCTAGTTACACAATACTGAGATACAAATTCCCCTTCATAAATGGACCTCATAGATTTGATGGTCACGAGGCTAAGAGATTTGGCTGGTAACGCAAAAGGTTACTGGATCGATCCCTTTTTGGTTTGTTTCTACTTGATAAACTCAAACAAAAACAGAACCAGTCGTAAAGGTTCGGTTTAAGGATGAGCATTCTAACATGTTCATTATATTATTGCTTTACGCTATTATTTACTGGCAGTCAAATAATAATCTGTTTACTTTCGATGTAATTGTAGAGAAAATCAATGGTTTTGTTCGAAGAAAAGCTTGTGTCAACTGTGATCGTACATCAGGATCTAGAATTTTATTGTTTGTCACAGGAAGTCATATAGTCCAGTCCCTGATTTTAACTTTCTTTCAAAATATTTTCAGTTACTTCCCCTCAACTAATTTTTCATTGTGTGGCAACGAGATAAGGAGGGTTGCATACGCTGAACATCAGTGTATGTTGTCCCAGTTCTACATTGACCTCGTTTTCTCCATCTCCATGAGAACTTTGGGTCATCCAACGGACAATTACATTTTAATCTGACTTTTTCAGTAGTAAGAAGCAATTAAAATATCTGCTCATTTTTTTCTCTTTTGGAAACAGTTTTGATGCTGAGCACCGCTCGTCCACTGAATCTCAGAGTGTAGGAGGAGCAACAGGCGTTGGAGGAGAAGGTCGCTGGAGTAACCTGGTGTTGCATCATATTCCAGACCGACGTGCCTCGTTCCTATATAGACATGAGTCAGACGACAATCCATCAGTATACAGCTCCAGACATGCATCCATCACAGGGGAGGAAGCACAGTTCGAGTAAGTAGACTTGACTAACCATCCGTGAAATTTTGAAGACAATACTTATATATGTCCTATGTGACTAAAGATAGCTTCCGTTCTACCCTTTTTGAAAGGCCCATCATCTTTTCCAACTACTGATCGTTTTGTTTATTTCCACTGATAAATTATGTTCGTCAAGTGCAAACACATAACTCTAGTCTGATACAATTATCAGCCAAAAATTATTGAAGAACATCTGGTACAACTTGGTTATCGATTTCCGATAAATTGCTTCTATCATTTTTCGTTCCACTGACTACCACAATCAAAACGCTAAGTCCGGTTAACGAGTTGTCTTTATGCACACAAAATGATTCGTAATTCTCAAAGAGTGTACAAGTTCATTTAGTGAAAAGCATATCTTAGTGGTGTATCGCAATTTCGTTTCGGTTTTTTTTTATTGTATTTTCAAGAGTTTCTCATCACTCCGCTTATTTAGTTAACTATGGCTCTCTGTACTATCCTAGGCTTTGAGCATCTCCTAAAAATGATGACTGTCGAGTGATAAGAATCGTTAATTCGGAAACTCATTCGGTGGTGCACTGTCAGGGAGTTCATCCAGGCTTAGCAAGAACATGCATGTCAAAATGACAAAAAGATGGACCATCCCTTTGAGTATTGTTCTCGGTACACTAACAGAAGTTTAGAAGTCGTAATGTGTATACATTATCTAGCAAAAGAATATCAAAATAAAAAACAGTGATAACTAATATATTTGACCCAATCCATCTACGTTATGGACAACTCGGAATCGTTGATGTTTTATGATATTATGGATAACATTTTAACTATACCGTCATAGTCAATCTGTGGTTCATTAGTACAAAGAAAAATAATGGAGTTGTCAAAATAAATCGACGCGACAAACCTAAAATCGACAGGTTAGTAATCTTTGGAACAGAATAGTATGATAACGTCTTAATCCCTTTATAAATTGTATATGTTGGTTAACGCGGTAAGGAAGATCATAAAAACCTGCGTTACTGTGTTGATAACGTAGCATTTCACAGTGATAATGATGTTACTCGAATGTATAACCAAACTCGCCAAGTACAAACCAGCATTCATTCTGAAACACACAATATTCGATGATTACTGCATACGATGCAATAATTTAAATTTCAGTATTCAGTTCAGTGAAATGCTGAAATCCAGTCAATTGCATTACTTTTCAAGCTGAACATCACCCACAATTGATCGCACCTGTTACGTTTCCATAGACATTGCAGTCGACCCCTTTCGAAAAGAAACACTAGACTCGGGTTTCGCTCTCATTAAAGGTCGTCAGTTGTGCATATCCTTGCCACTGCCGGGAATAGAACTGCGGCCACGCTTTCATGAGGCAATCCTGTTGATCACTGCACCATTGACCTCACATTAGGCACGACCGAATTATCATATGTAAATGCTCAACCACTTTCGCCTGTGAGTAATGTTCTGATTGCCCGATCGTCTCGGTAGGAGACACAGTTATAGTTAGATAACTCCAATCGAGATGGGTATTCTTTACAGTGTACCGCTTGAATATTTTGGTTTTTAGTATGAAAGGGTAATTAGACCGTTATTTTTCAAACCATCATCGATCACTTTGTCGATTATTTTCAGACAGTGTTTGGATAAGCGTGGTGTTAGTTGGATATTGAATGTGATGGATAAAAACCATAATGGGAATAACCTTAGTATATCTTGATTCGTCTTCGTAAATATACCAGTATGCTTTAAATACTCAGTGTGGCCCTCGTTAGAATAATGGACACAAGTAGGCTGGGGACCATTCTGTAATGATCTTAACTTGGAACTATATTCCTGAGTTTGATTAACACTTTCAAGTTCACACTCCACTGCAACTGGCTTCATTCACGTTTGAACATATTGGCTGTAGGCAGTCTAATGAACACTATACCTTTTACCATACTGGTTTCTCTTTTAGGCATAAGAATTTATCTTTCGTGCAAAAGCCTTTCGTTTTAGTGCAGTAGAATTTCTCCATTGTATTTTCAGCCTGTGGAAGTGGCTTATGATTGGTCTAATGGACTCAGTTTGTGGCCTTTCTGATTGCGACTGCACGCATTGGCTGCTGCACTAAGACAATGTCCGAGGGAACACTTGAGTTGTGAAGGCCGTCATGTGGTCCAATCGGGGTATAGAGTCCAGCCCAGATGGGGCAGAGAGCACAAGCCAATGATTGGACAACATGACGGCCTTCACAACTCAAGTGTTCCCTCGGACATTGTCTTAGTGCAGCAGCCAATGCGTGCAGTCGCAATCAAAAAGGCCACAAACTGTGAGTCCATTAGACCAATCATAAGCCAGTTCCACAGGCTGAAAATACAATGGACAAATTCTACTGCACTAAAACGAAAGGCTTTTGCACGAAAGATAAATTCTTATGCCTAAAAGAGAAACCAGTATGGAAAAAGGCATAGTTCAGCAGTAAGAAGTACAACAGCGTTTAGTTGCTACACACTAACTTGGTTTGTAGTAATTACGAAACCCTTAGCAACAACAGAGTTCGCTGAAGTGTATGTTTACAAAATAGAAAATACCGGACAATATGAAGTGGTTATTGGCTGACCTTTCATTATTTCATGTCGGTTACTAATTGACTGTTTTCACGTGATAAAGAACTACGGTTCTGGGAAAGCGATTGCCCTCAAAGATTGGTTTACTGATTTGCCAATGCTGACAATGGATGCGCGTTTGTTAGACAGTTCGCAATACCTATTGACCAAAGTTAGTCTTTTGGATCATGAGTATTCAGACAGATCAGCTAACATTGAGGAGAGCTAGTTGCATAAAAATTTATCCTCGCGTACTTCTATGTATGATCGATTACGGACCTCGCTGTACAGCACATCAGCAAGAAGAGATGTTGCGTAAGCGATCAGATTAGAATTGCCACATCGTAAACGAGCAATTGGAATACCTACAAGGATTTTTCGGACAATAGCACCTTCTGGTGTTGAACAGTATATCTATCAGTAGAGTCGGGCTACCACAGGATCCCTATCCTAGAAGAAAACACTTACTTCTGTCGCTCAAGGAACAACCCATTGTCCAAGTTTTAGCCCGGTTACCTTGCTGTTTTAGTCAACAACCGATAGTTGAAATGGTGACTGGTGCCTGGTGTATTAAACGAACACCTAGAAAGTGAAGTACGTGAACGAAATGTTGCAGACACTACAGGCTGGTGTATGATTATTCCTGTTTGATGAAGACTCGTTAGCAGAAACAAACCCGATCAGATTTCTTGAGTCTGTTCAAAACTCAGTCAATATTAGTCAGAATGTTCACCACAAAACGTGATGAATGGTACACGGACACTACTTCAGTTGACTTCCTTCTCAATAACCATATAATCAATTGGAATTCTGCTATAAAACAGACAGCTAAGAAAAATGTTGTCGATAAGTCAACATATTTTTTTGGATAAACAGTTGTTTATTACACCCTCAAAAGAACCGTAGTCCAGTCCGTTGTTAAATATATTGCTTCTATCATCATCTGAAGTTGAGTGAACTATACGACGGAAGAAGAGCTGGAAAAATGCTAAAAATCGATTCGTCCTTACATCATAAGCCAATAAATACTTGGTATTCTATCATGTCTAATGCTGTCTCTAGCCAGCGATTTGAGCGAATATCAATTGTTTAACTTCATAGATGATACCATCCAAAGTTATTCGTCTCAGCGATCATAATTTGGCTTTTCGTCTATAGTTTTCACCAACTACTGTAGTTCTCAGTAAATATGACATCCGACCGGCTCTATGTTGACACACGGGCGCTGTGATCCAAGCAAGGTAGTCTCTACGTTTTCAAAATACTCTAGTTAACACTGGCACTGTCCATGAAATCAATATAACTAATTCCGCCCAAGCAAAGAAAAGAATGCTAGTTAAACGGTTGTCTCATAAAGGCCTCGTCAGAGTTCTGATCCCGGGCGTGGCAAGGATATGCACCGTTGACGAGCTCTGATGAAGGCGGAACTCGAATCTAGTGCTTCTTTTTAAAAGAGACTGGCTGGAATGTTTATCTGACTGCCATTGTTGTGATGGATTATCGAACATTTAATTTGAAACCAATCAACTCACCGATATTTCATCTCAAGACAGTAAATGCATTCACATTCTCGTCACTAATAATCTCTACTAACCATACATCTGGACAATTTTCATTAATTGCACTGCATACACCAATTAGTTTTTTTTTAAATCTAGCGACTGTAATAGTATCCCGTTGTGAAATGGTATGCTGACAAGCTGTTCACATCCAACTAGAAGACATGAGACACAATTTTTTCGAGACCATTATAATAAGTAGACTAGATACGGATTGGCCAGTCTTAAAATTAGGCTTGGTATTTTGAGGCAAAGTTTTGAATTTCTAACAGATCAACCCAGGAGTTCAGTTCAAAGCGGTTCTTGCGTCGGGGTGTCCCTGAGAAAGTCAAAACTGACACCAAAATCTCAGTGCGCATATTCCTTCGTCTAATTTCCAGTGGCGGAACTATTGCTCAATACGATGTCTTCTAACTCTCAAGCTGCCATAAAATGTTTTTCTTCGAATGTCAGCATAACCCGTTCTATGGTAATTCCATAAGTGAGTGGAATATTGACTGGTTAGGTGAGCAGCATCCTGTGGAGATTAAATAATCACTTTAAAAGTTTTAGTGATGTGTTCAACGCATCACTTCATTTACTCAGGGTGTGAGTGAATATGCAAACAGTGCATAAGGGAAAATGCGGCCGGTTGTAACAAAGAGTCGTGCCCCTTACATTTCCGGCTCGATCCACTCAACAAATTCGACGCTTCCTTGGCTGTGTTTTGTCTAACAATGTAGTTTGCTTGTCACTTTCAGAGAAGATTAGCCAGCTAATAATGTCCGAACTTTATATAATTGTTAGAATTTCTACCGGTAGGAGAATTTTTTACTCAAATTCCAGCCAATTCTTTCCTGTCGACGATTGCATACCATTCAAGCGGATGGCAAAACGGAACTATTATGAAAAACACCATGGTTTGATTTTTGGTAAATGCCCCGAAATGCATAACTGCACTGGCAATTAATCCCAATACTCACTGAGAAGTGGTAAGGGATCTCTTTTAGTTTGCTTGAACATCAGTTCCAATAAGTTACCTGCTACACATTCCGATAGAATCCTAATGTTAACCTTGAGTTCGGCTTGTTAATCATTATTCTGCTCAGTAAATGATTTCAACCAAATCGGAAAATCCTAGTCGAGAGTCTGTCACTGGGATTTACCAGCACAACAACTGTGTTTTCTACCGAACAGGTCAGCAAAGTGGACATTATTCACGGGCAGATGTCACCGAAAGTATGAATCTGGTAAGATCAGTCAGGCATCTGCCAAAATGATCGACTGATGACAACTTGAATCGGAGCATGAATTCACGTCGTTTTAAAGATGTGAGATGCCGAGTATGAAATGTTTGTGCTAAGTTCTTATGAATATAGTACAAAGCATCTTTGACAAGTTACCGTCAAATCGCCCTTGGATCCACCCTAAATTACCAAATTTGCCACCTTACGTCAATAATACGATTTTACTGTTCAACATTGACATTAATGGGTTCTAGCTTAACCCGTTTGAGAAATCTCGCTCGAATAACCAATCGCCTGGACCATTTGTTGAATTCTATGTAACCTAGTAGGACGGGTTAGCAACCATTTTCAAATGTGAAATTTCTGAAATCTCAGCATAATTTCGCAGAACAGCTGCGTTTGGTACACTATTTCTGATCTAACCGAAACCCGCAGTTTCCCACAAGTTGATACTTTCTACACTCGAAGTAATAGGGACACATGGCAGCAGAACAGCGCAAGATGTAGTAACGGACCAATCTGTGAGATGTTATTGAATTACATTTGCAACTAAGGATTTTGGTGCATGTGTGATACTTCCGATAATAGAAATCTAAACCGAATTCGGTAACAAAACATTACTGTTTTAACAAACAGTGTAAATCGATGTGCAACATAACCATATTGTCAAGTTAGACAAATTCTACTTATACTAACAAAGTGTTGAATATGGCAATGTGCACAAAATTGTACGATTCAGCACGAATGGAGGACAACTCGCAGCTTCAAATCAACGTAATGAAATATTAAACGTCACGACTACTCGATTTTTTGATTGTTTGTAATTTACGAGCGGAACAAATTAGAATTGTATAAAAACGTTCGCATTTTCACAAAGGGTGTACATACTAACTTTGACAATCCGGTTCATTAATTATTACAGTTGAATAAAAGTTTGTCTACAAAATTCTTCGCACAATTTGAGACTGATCATGTCGAGTTGATTAATGTGTAACTAATGAGATAGTACAACTGGTTTAATGAAAATAGGCATGGCCAATCGATTGGCTATGGAAATTTCTAGATTAAGATTGAACTATGATCTGGTTCAGCTACTGAAATAGTTGTATTCTATTGCAATCTGCAATAATATTTGCTGCTGGCCAGAGTATACGCTATTCAGATTTCGGATACGATTGAATCGAATGAAATGGATAATGGAAACTAGGTTGACATGTTTTTAGTGTATAAATTGAACACGTGACCATAATTGGTCGCAACTGTCCTATTTCCATAGATAATCCATTCGGTCCCTTTCAAAAAGAAGCACTGGATTCCAGTTTTACTCTTGTAAGAGTTCGTCAATAGTGTATATCCTTACCACGGCCAGGATTAAAACTCAGGACACGCTTTCATGAAACCACCATGTTAAACACTGCGCCAGTGACCTCACATTGGGCACGACAGACGCATCACATGTAAACATTCAACCCAATTCGCTACTGAGTAATGCAAAACAAAAATGCAAAACTTGAAGAGAAGTTCTGGACGGAAAAATTATGAATCACAGACTAATAATCGATTAAGTAGAGATCATCAGTCTGTTTCATCTGCCGTTATCTTAACCAGGTGTTAATCACTGTCCACGTGTGGGTTATTGTTAGCGAAATAACATAAGCAAAATCAGCGACAGAAACAATATGCCTCATAGCGGCAAACACTGTACCAGCCGAGCTACGAAGCCACGCCAGGAGCTCGGAAATTTAATATTTGGATTCGGTTACCCACCTGTCCCACTGTCTCATATGGAATCCACCAAATGATCCAGGGGATCGACTGTCCCGGCAGGATTTCTTGAACATTTCAGGCTGGAATCCACCAACGCCACTGTTGAGCACAGGAATTGTATTACTAATGAGTAGTTTGGCAGATTTATGATTTTAGATGAGACCCAATTGTGAAAAGTCAGGGCTTCGACTAGAAGCCCGAATTACTTATTGGTAAACAAACAAAACCGTCAACTTTTCACTGAGCTTCTTATTCAAATGGACCTTTGATTCTGAACTTATTCTTCTGGCGAATATTAATTAAGCTGAATAGCCTAAAGGAATATCGGATTCATTGATCAATCGACGAAATTTCCATTAATGTCAATCATGCAAGAAAATAGACGCCCTTGGTGAAACGATTTTAAAAGATTGTCCTGTTACCATGGCAATGCACGTGAGCCATAGTGAATTCGGGATACTTCAGAACACGATTTTCAGAAGTGGTTGCGATGCCACCAGATATCAAGTTCATAGATTGAACAGTTAGCCCATATGCCATAGTTAACTTGCCCGATAGTTAGTGTTTGTGTACGTATAATTCAATGTGTGAACAATTCATTTGTGTTGTTTTCTAATCATGAGACCCGAAATAAGTGATAGTCAACGTCAGTTGTATCGATTCGACTAAAATGTCTGTAATTCTACTTAATTTGTACCGCTTGAGTGGATTTACGAGTTACCGTTTCCATAGGATGTCTATGGTTGACATTTCAATTCTCTTATATGATTCATGCAGAGTTAACAGACTGTTGATAGCCAATGTGTTGAACAGACCTGAAAGAACATTTTAAACATTGTGTACTGCGTTTTTGGCCAAAGTAGTGAGGTGAGTGTGAATGAGTGTATGAATGAGAGTGTGAATGAAAGGAAGACACTATAGCGAGTTGATAGAACAAAATACAACAAACTACAACATACCAAACATAGAACAAGCACACTTCAGGTTTTGGTAACTAACAAGTAACTAAAAAAAATGTGAAAGAATATTCGCATTATCACTCTGTTGAAATAACTAGGATGACCAGGCTATATCACGGATTCTGAATGACTTCCATTTGGTATATCTGGAGCCTGTGTTTGGAAACACTAACTGAGGGAGTGTGGTAGGGCGTCAGAAATTAGACAAGTCCAGATGTTGGATGAATGTTATCTGCAAGTCACGTGGATTATCTTTTTGCTTCGGTGGGTAACCTAACTAGGTGAAGGTGTGTTTCTAAACGGAGGATGTGGTCTCAGGGGATCTTGCTCAAAGGAGGTGAATCATATCCAGCATACAATGGGAATTGTCCACGGATAAACAGTCGATCTGTATAAGATTGTGAACCAGCTGATGTGACCCGCTATTTTGTTAGCCCGGTTTTCTCTCTCGATGATTTTTATCACAATACACGGTTTGCGAACCTGCGCATATCTCAGGGAGAAGGTGAGATGGAAAATCATATGAGTGGTTATTGTTTTTTTAGTCCTGGAAACGAATGGTCGATTAGTGTGTATTGGACTGTGACCATAAAAGTTAAGGGTTAGGAGCTCAACAGAATTTACAGTACATGCGCGGCAGCCCTTTCGGGGAGGAAACAATTTCTTCTAAACTATCATGGCTTCTGTAACCGTTAAATATGGCTGAGGCGAAGTACCACGAAGGAGTTCATGTCAGGTATAGTGATAGGTCACCAACTAGTTACCAATTTCCGTCAACGAATACGTGAAATATAGACAGAGAATATCACTATCGATTTGCTACTAATTAGAACAGGAAACCTGTTTAGCAGAACAAGTCATCCACTCCTTGTTGCGTCAAATATTGACCCGATGTAACGGTTACGATCCCCACAGATAAAAAGCATCGTCAGTCGATGAACTATGATTTCATTCCTGGGGTTTTGTGTGTATTTCGTGAAGGTTATTCACACGAACTTCCAGAGAAGATTTAGAATCGCCTGTACTATTTTATGAGTCCACAGGCGATTGTGTTCAAAGACATTTGAAATGCAACAACCTTGTTAGTCAGGAGTGCATCTCAAAACGAGACTGTATAACCAGTCTGTATCCTAATGATAGCAGGTGACAGAGTTCTCCAGTTCACGCGTTACCAACAAAAGTTTTCACAAGTCTTAATGACGAGAAGTTATTTATCTACAATCTATTCCCTTGGTATTTAATTTTCTGACCAGTGTGGACAACGATAGTTAAAATTGGCCAGCGTACAAACATATGAACCAAGAGCTTTTAGTACAGAGCGTAACAATGCCTAAAACCTGAGAACAGAAGACCTTGACCTTCAGCTGGGAATGTACTTAGCCCCAAACTAAAAGTAACACAACAGATGATGCACGGATTGTATGTGCGCTAGAACGACTATCAGGAATTTAGGTAAGTTCAAGATTAGACACACTCCTACATGTGGGTGTTGCATGAACACATTAAAAATCCGGGGGCTGGATGAAAAGTTGTCGTAATCTCAGTGGAGAATAGTCAGTAAATTAAAGGAGTTTTAATTCCTCCATGTTAAAAAAATGCAACTACTAACAAATATTTTGGAGATATTACCGTAGTTTTCATGCAAACTTCTTCGAAAAACCCAATCTCCGAATGAGAACGATCTTTAATTCGGCTCAAACTTTACGAATTTGGAGTTACTTCATTGACACCGATTTTGACAACGAGTTCTAAGGTATGTACGTCAGTTATTGCACTGACCGCTTCTACACGCTGTATGACTGTTTCTATACAAAGTACCAGATGACGAAAAGGTTAAATTGGACTAAACAAATTACACATCCAGCTGCGTTTGAACAAATTGAAGGTTAATCTTTTCTGTGCGTTACAGTATAGGTGTTCCCTTAAGCTGCCACAGGTAAGTTACACTTGATGGTCTTGGCGCATAAAAATATTACTGGAGCAGTCTTCAAAAAAATGAAATGGACCATGATACGGAGACCAATAATCGGTCGTCAGTGAAGAGCTTGGCGTACTTCTGATAAGGAATGAGCCGATCAAATCAGGCAGTGAACAAACAACCAATGCATGTACCAATAAAAGGGATGGATTTTACTGTTACTTACCGCGCCGCATCCTCGAATGAACTCAGTCTTTCAGGAAAACAGCTGTTAAATGTATAAGTTCCATTGCTAAGTAGCTGGTCACTTTCTTCTCTAAATACATAAGTTCCGACCAATCCCCATCGATAATTTTGTATGTATACTCGCTGGACATTTTCAAATAATAGGACCATTTGAGTACAACTCATTTTGCTTCACTCGTGTTAACCACGCCAAATTAGTACATTTAAACTTCGAAACAAACTGAAGGCGTAGCTTTCTTCTTTTAGACAACAAGCTGAACCAGTTTTATAGCGTTCACTTTTGGGTTTTCATGCTTAGCGATTCAAACATAAACTGGTGTTACGTACAGGTATCTACGTCGGTCACATAAAACAGGGAGTCATGCAACGCACAGCAACAGGATCATATATAGCCTACTGAGTATAGTTATGTAGTGGAGTGTTCACTTTTGATCACAAGCTCTCAGTGACATTTTGTATTCTAACAAACTGTACACTTGTTCCTAAGGTATTAGCCTCTAAACTTCATTGTATTTACTGTGTATTAATTAGTTGAATTAACAAAAACTGGCAGGAAAAAGGTCACTATTTTTGTGTTTATGACTATGTTTTTGTCCAATGATTTTTACAGTGGTAAACCCAACATGTTTGATAGACCGCTTGCATTAATTTGTTTCATGGTCGTATATATTGACCAACAGACATTTGCCCGCATTTCCACCGGATGGTCTGACATTCGCATTAATGAGCCATTGTTCTACCGTGTTCATCAATATGGTTAAAGTTGGAAGCATTCTATCAATGGATCAAACGAGTAAATGTATTCAAAGATAAGATCATCTGACCTAGACACAATAAGCCCTAACAACAATGTTTGTCATACGTGGTTGACTAGTTGGCGCCATCGCATAAGTGAAAAATGCCGCTGAAAAATCAGGCAGTATATACATATACTTTTACAGAAGTAAGCACATAACATCAGAGCAAAAGAGGAAAACAGATTAACATGTTTAGTTCACAATAGGTTCTCTCTTTACGAAACACCCTATTTGCAGTAAATGAAACAGCCCTTTTGATGAATTATGTGGCATGTATTGAAAATGTTTACATACGAACCACTAGAAAAAGTGTGGGGCTCAGGAAAACCCCCTACCAGGCCAATTGCAGACACATCAGGGGAGACCTCATTCTTACCTACAAAACGTTTTACACCTCAGATGATCTATTGGCTTCACTCCTCTCCATAAATAAAAAAAGAACGTTCGAGAGGTTACTCGGTGAAATTGAGTAATGGACCAGACAGGTTATTCTGCAGACAGAACTACTTCACAGTTAGGACCTGTTCACAGTGGAACGTATTGTAGGATTCTGTTATAACAACTGAATCGGTTAAAAGTTTTAAACTGTTACTTGATCAACACATACGTGAGAGACAACCAACACTACACATTTCCTAACCGTTATACTAGCTCATTCTCATAAGTCATCAACTGTGTATGCCTCGCTGAGTGTTACCTTAGTGTATATCAGTGTTCGTCGATGAAATGGTTACAGCCAGCAACTTCATTGAATTTGCCTTTTATTTAGTTCCACTTACTTCTTAATTAAACTTATAAATCGTTGAACATAATTTTTCACTGACTAGTACGGAATCAGGAACGCACAAGCAATGATCTTTCCCCCTCTTGTAACAACGGACGAACTTATGAACTTATTTATATACATATAGTAGTAGATCATATCCTAATGCGAGGTCCTCGTCAGGCAGTACTCCGAATAAGGCAGCTACACACTTCCACTTATTGGATCAATTCTTTTTCGCTACTGTGAATGACTACTGGGCGTAAAAGTAGTTTATTGTGGGAGATCGATATTGCCAGTTACCATTACGTTGCGAGCCACTAGATCTTGAGTTCAGGATATTTAGGAATCACAGATTAGTTAAGGGGTTTGTCTTACTGATAATTGGAATATAAATATGAGAACAACAAAGTGCTTCGCTAACACGTCCGACTATCTTGGTTATTATCTTGTCTGTAAACTTTCTGACGTTCCAGAATTATTCTTGTTGAACAATCTGCACAATTCGGGGTTACCCGCGACTTATTTAATATGGTAGTGTAAATGCTGCATACCTTAACCATAAACTTTATTATAAGATATCAGGCTTAAATGTGTACGTCATACTGTCATACTGTCATCTGTTCCACACACTACGTCCGAGACTTTGGTGTCATTTATCGGGCAACCAGTTTGGCCACAAAACATGCCAACATTCGTAGGCTCTTGCGAAAAAATTACCCGTTCCAGATAACTCCGACGACGGAAATTCCACAGAGTCAAAACCGGATTTCGGGAAGGTCTATTACTTCTAAACCAACCTTCGAGAAAAGATCAATCAGGCATTCCTTCACTTTTCTGGCGAAATGACCCAGTGCACCAGTATGGTTGAATCAGATATTACAAGGTTTGACGGTCGAAAGTTCGTCAACAATGTACCTCACAACTGATTATATTTCATGGTACCAGTAACTCACGTTACAAATTTATCCCGCTTGTTACAATCAAGATGAAGAATCAGGCCTATCAAGTTGGATGGTAGTCCAAGTCATCTAATCGGGATTGCATAAACAGTGTGTCCGTTCAAACCCACACTTGAAATGTTGTACCCAGTACAACTTCATTTATTGAAGGCTGTTTCCCATTCGCCGACAGATTACACTGAAAAAAATCAGATTACCAGTTCTAAGATGAACAGTGAGTTGAATTGTTTGTCAGGTTCTTTTATGGGCTTTAGTCCATTATGGCTCACTTGGGAGATACAGTAAATGATGTCTATTAGTCTAACACCAAATATCTATTCCCACACCCGATCAGGCTGCTTTATAGAGCTGTTAGTTTCTAAGTTGCAGGTTACACTCACGAAATGTTTGTGATTTGCTAAACAGTTGAAATGTGCAAGTAGTTTTCAGGATATGTCACTACATGGAAGATGAAGGGCATCTGCAGACGAAGGACACATGCTTTGAGTGCCTCACGAATTTCTTCAACATTTCGACCTTAACAGCCGATAACCTACTGTATCCAGTTTTCGCGTGAATCGCAAGTTCGTTTACGGTCCGTCTTGTTAACTAAACAGCCAGACCACTATTAACTAATTAGATTACGCACTATATAATGAAAAATCACTCACAAAACACTGTCGATTATTTCCGTGGCAATCGATTCGAGGTGATTGATTGGACTTTATCTTAGAAGTTCGTAACGAGTTTAGAGTCTCTAACGGTACACCGAAGTACCCATCATTCATAATACATTAAACGGATGTAGATTATTCGAAGAAATGTGAGCTAATTTGCTGTTGTCTTCGACATTACCGCTAAACAGTCATTCTTGGGAGCAACTCCGTTTTCCGATTAAATTTTCTGTTGCGTTCGAAATTACTGGATTATTAAGGAAGGGTAGAAAGTGTATTGTGTATACAACAAACCTTTAGGTTCATGAACCAAGAATGATTTCAATTCGAACTTGTTTCACTCAATTACCGTATATGGAAACGTCACGGTGACCGATATGAATTCGGTTATTGTGAGCTAGGTAAATACCAAGTCCCAACGATTCTCAGCTGACTAAAACGGTCATCTGGTGAGCAATAGCAGTATCGATTGTCTGTTATATCAGAGGTACATTTTCAGCAGACAGTTTATGAAGCCGGATAATGTATCAGGTGACTTTCAGAATGGTTTCCAGCAGCGTTTAGTTAAAAACATCATTCTGTGTGAGTTCATCCGGTCATCTAATCAAAGATAAACACGTCTTTAATTCAAAACTAGTCAAAGCAGGAAGTATACTGTGGGGTATTGGCGAGATTTCAACCTCAGCTTGAATTTTCGTTCAAAGACAGGGTGGGAAGTGAAGCATATGAATATTACTGAGTGCAAATGGAGGGGGTCGTCTTAATTTGAACGTTATGCACACCTTCCGCATCTTGCGCAACCAACCGCATTTTGTGTTTGATACATCTCTATAGAATAAATAATGTTGGATACTTAAAATCCTCCTTGCCACGCCTCAGTAACCAGCAGCTGAAATCCATTCATCATGCTTGGAAACACTATTTAATATTCATGTTGTTTATCGCATGTTATTCCTGAATGATTAGACCTGCAATGAGCTAGGTAGAGGGGGGTAACAATAAATTTTCACCGAATTGAAAAGGGTCGAATCAGAAAGCATTCCTGGATGTGCGCAGTATTGAACCATGCGCCCGGACACGTCAGGATGATGGAAATGAGTGATGTGCTCCTGACCTAAAAAACAGCGGCGTTTTCAAAACAAAAACAGGTTCTTAATAGACGAAAGTTTTCCAGACAAATTAGTTTTTGTCTGACTCACTGGAAGTTGGTGGCAACGACCTTTGTTGTTGTCTGTGCAGGAAGTGCATCTCACAAAATTTATCCTAGGACGTACAAGTAATTCCATATCGAGTTTCAGCCAAAAAGTCTACATTGACCTCTTCACAATGTAGTTGTCGATTCGTGACATATCGTCATGTATAGTTTGCAGTCGGGAGTACATAACAGACATTCTGAATCAAAACGAACATAAACGCACACCCCCAACACAGCAAATCATTTACGGAAACAATCTGGCGCTGATGAACAAATCTCTTTATATGCACAAGAGTATTTTCCACATTTCAGTGGAAACCACTTCCATGGTGTAGGTCGTTGGCTGTCCCTCACAATCAAGCGGCTTTATCCAGACATGCTTGGAGCTGATGTGTCAATATGTGACGATTACCTGGTGAGTATGATCTTCTGTGTGGTGTCGTGATTTACATATCATGTTGACAAGTTATGAGTTACGTGAGCGTTTTACGATTTTGAACAGGATTGTCCGTGAAACAGACTGCTTAACTGCCTCACCGTTCTTTTTCTGTAACTGGCCTGAAAAGCATGTACGGTTTACAGACTAGCGGATTTGTTATTAAGCTGCGGTCGTTTTCGACAGCCGTGCTGTGACTTAGCTGGTGGTGACCAGCAAAAACATTTGGGCTTCCTAAAATGTGTCTCTCCTAACTGTCGTGAAGCGAGTTTTCAACGGAACAGTAGTGTCATTACCCTTATGAGAAAATCGGCGATTGACATACAAGTTGGTTAATTATGATGCACTTATGACCAGTGTCATTTGTATGCAGAATTCAGCAGTAGTCCGTCACTTTACGATTCAGTGGTAAACGAATAGCTTTCAATGTCTGGTGATCTATGAGAAACCTATCTTTCGATTTAGCCAAAACAAGTGTTTACCTTCAACTCCGATCCAAAACATATGGCTTAATACATCTTAAAATGCTTCCTTGGAAACCGTAGATTGCAACACTCGTAATCGCCACCGGTCAGGTAGAAACAATCTTCGAAGCCGATAGGCGAGAAAGTAATGGACGACGACCAAGAACTGACATTATGTAAACAATTATAATGGACAGTGTTACGAAATAAACAGGAATACGATGACCCACCCGGAAATTTTATGCCTAAGGAAGGAGTGCAAGCTGTTTGCGTGTCACTTCGCTGAGTTCGAGGTTTTCTTGTTCATTAGTTATAATGCATACATGGGGAATTGCAAACAGCGAGAGAATCGTTAATCCAAATTGGTGACTGCACCAGCTCATCTAAGTCAAAAATACTTCATCAAAACTGTATTGATAACTGTCACCTCTTTAACGTAAAACATACCCAAGAATCAAACGTTCTGACTTGCACACCCATACCTCTCCTTGATGTTAACTCTTAAGAATCATACTACTTTACTTATAGTTAGTAGTGTAAAAATGAAGGAGCATATTTCCATGATTTACATAAACGTTTATACATGTGGACGTAAGATTGCTTCAAAATGGAAACATAAACCGTCTAACTTGGAGGCACACAACTAGCTTTTGCAATGTGAATTGTTTGGTTGCTCACTTAGAACCAGCCATCATGGATTAATTATTACGCTTTAAAGGCATTAAGGGGATTGTTCACGTCTAGAATTTCCTAGCAAATTTCACCGTCAAAAAAAGCAAGTACCATATCGTAATTATCTGGAATGGGACCAACAGCTTTACATCTATTAATTTGCCATATACTGAACCTATGACGTGAATACCAGTTCTATACTAATTAGCACTCCTCAAAAATGCTAATCAAAAACAAGTTATTGTTTGTCTTTACCGTATTTGCTATCTTTTTGTATCAACGCTTACAGTCACACAAGATTGGGTTTATAACATCTGGAGTATTGATCCAAAAGGCCAAGGGATTTAGCTAACGTTTTGCCCGGTGGAAAAATACTTGCATTCTTGGCATACCATCAAAGAGTGCGAGTGACCAAAATGAGTCATTTACTTAAACTTGTACTAATCGTCTGTACAAACCCAACAACCTCCGCCTCAGAAAATATATACGGGAATTTTCAGTTAGCCAGCTTCACTAGCTTTCCGATCATAATAATCACTTCCTGGATTTTCTGGTTCCTTGGTCCTTTGATTAATTATGTATACCTCTGACTTTGGGTATCCCGAACAGCACAAGGCCATCGATGCTAATTACGATTATTCTTGAAACGTCCGTTTACCATCCAAATAAGGTAACGTCTGAATAAACATGAAACACTTTACATGATGCGGTGGTATGCCACCTTCCACTAATCATGTTGATGATTGTGCAGTAGAAATTAAATGCTACTGAAGCATCCTGAGGTAGGATGTGACTGAATGGTTATTTTAATCAAAACCATTCAATCGTGAGACGACTGTTGAGTAATGTGGACCATTAATACATGCGTTCAAACTACAAGTTTATGCTATTTTGGTTCTGCTGTGAGGTAAACCTTACGGTTCCCTGCATTAACAAGAAGAATTACAGCTAGCAAACAGCTTACCAGTCATTGACTATTGCTTACCAGCAAACAGTAAAATTAATCTCTAATTCACTACGGCTTCGAGAAAAGCAAATCGTGATTTATCTATTTCGCTTGGTTACAGTATTATGTCGGCCACGGGTGGAGCATCGTTTTATCAAACTGAGTTTGACTTAATGAATTAGTTAACCGAAATGATTGGTGACTGACTGGAATAATCCACTTGGTGACCATTACAGGTGCACTGCTGTCACTGAGCGCATGTAAACCGAACAGTTCAATTGCTTCCACAATTGATAGAGAAAATTAAAGGCATCAACTAATCGTTTTGTATGCAGAGCGTAACAGGTAATACCAAATTGTCTTAAAATACAAACGACTACTCAGATTGAAAAAAACTGTTGTATCTGGTCGAAGTTCATCCGCCTTTATTGTCTCGCCTCTACCCAACACATGCAGTAAGACATATATTCATAACATACAGTTTACTGTTCTCAACCACAAATAGATTCATCCTGCTTTATGCTGGCGCATTATCAGTTGAACACCTCTTCGTTTTCCTGTGTGATCATATTAGTCTACTTATTAACATCAGCTGTCCCTTAGAGGTGCTTGGTGTAAAAACTGGGCGGTACGAGCTTATCCGCATCGGAGGCCAAACCTTACCTGACACCCTGTATATCTGTGAAACGTTAGCAATTCATCTATATTCGTCTGCACTGCAAATGCATTAATTCAGGAAAACAAACTTTAAAAATATGTTTACGTTAACTAATTAGAAGATCATTCTGACTTTCAAGAAAAACTTATATGTTTTGGATGTGCAAGCGTGGTTATTGAGAATGAACATTCCCAGTGAAGGTGTTACCGCTCATGTTTGGTTCCTCTGTAATAACATTCCATATTTATCTACTATCGGATCATAACTTATTGGTGTTTCTTGCACTTTGAGTCTTGCTATGGTTCGGTCACTGTTCAACAAATTATGAAAAATAGACGAGGGAAATGCTGGTGACCGTATTAATCAATAAAATTGCGACTGGTTAATCATCGGTTGAACAAATGCAGGTAGACCTTGATTTATATCACCTGAACGCTAAATTCAATATTCGTCTCAGGATGAGGTTAACGGCAGAAACGAATCTGTTTGTGAAGTACAAGTCTGGCCGAATCAGTGAATACGGTGGTTTCACGTGTTGATCCACAGGGTCTATACATAAAAGGTACATGGCTATGGCTTATAATCCGTTGAATCGATTGTGTTCTCTATTGACTACACGAATAATTCACTCACTGATCACTTTCATATAGTTCGAAACAACGCTAGAGAGCAAATCAGGACTGTTGATCACGTGTATGTTCAAGGTAAAACGAATTCAGAGCTCTCTGACAGTATGACACTCAAAAGCACGCTAATGTGTTTGGTCGTACGCAAATGACCAATCAGAAAAAGGAAAAACGATGAAGGACAAAACCACCAGTAGGAGGGATGTCTCGCTAGTTGGTACAACACAGTTAATCTTAGAGACTTCGTAAAAGTGCTTCGTTATAGAATAATGCAAATAAATAACTCAATAAATTGCTTCGACTATCATGTTGGCTCACATTTCCCTCATCACAACGTACGCGACTGGATAACAAGATTAACAACGCAGCCAATGTGAATTTTCAATGAAATACTCAGTGATTTTAGTTTCGACTACATTGGGGCCGAGCATGTTCAACTTTACAACGATCGCTTCCACAACTTTTCATTGCACACTATTCGAAAGTTGCGCGATTCGTTCTTTTTTTACACACTCATAAGTGAGTGGGTGCTCTTGCATCAGGTTCTCTTAGCTCAAACCACTGACGATGTAGCTGTAAGAGTTTGACCAGATACCAGCTGGTGGAAAGACTGAGTTAAACTTAATAAGTGATTTCGAGGAGCTCGTGTTGTCACTGAATTGCTCATCTCAAAATTTCTATAAGTAAATTTTTCCATTCAACTTCTTGAGTTGAAGTCATGACATATTCTGGTTAATCAGGAAATGCTTCGGTATTTGCTACTCAGCGTGATGAATTTTGTCCAATCTTGTCGAGCCAGAGAAACTGCTAAATGTGTCGAGTGGGAAATGATGACTGGATGAATGACCCCTATTGATCAAAGGTCACGTAAGAACGGTAAATATCAGCGACCAGAAACAACACACTTATTGACTGTAGATTACTGTACCCTCACTGGGGAACATACATAATTGTGTAGCCAAAATGAGTAGAAACATTAAACTGTACATAAATTTGTGTGTTCTGCACACCACCAAAATCATTCTGTCCGTTTCCTTGCGAAAAACACAATTGTGTTGAGATGACTGGCAATTTAAGTGGCTACTTCAAAATGTTTTCCCAAACAATGAAACGTTTATCGATTCGAGGATATCCGGGTTAAAATAACGTTCTTGGCAATCATATTTCTAACAAATCCGTGTTTAATTTTACCTGTCATCCTTCAAGTAAAATATAACTTATATTTCATTTAAGATTTTGTAATTAGAAAACTCTTCAACTGAACTAATACGACACTAACATCGTTCTTCGATCAGGAGTAATGCGTACGCACTTGAGCTGGGAGCATGACAAATGACAGCTACGTCGAGCGTGCAGAACACTGTTTTACATACTGAAGAGCAGACAACTATCATCACTTCTAAGTATCAAGGTAGAACTATTTTCTGGTAATACAGATATTCTTAAACCTTCTGGCACAGAGCCAACTTAGTCTCTCACAACTAGGAAAACCAGACCAACGCAGCGAAAGAGGCTCTGCAAACCAGCACGTAGTCGAATTCTACCAATCTGAGCATTTGAAGTTAATTGCGTTATGAAACCGTACTGCCACAGTCAGACACAATGTCGCAGGTAACTTTTATAGCAAAAACTAAGCTACTTATTAACAGGTAAGTAACCTGATGCTTGGATAAATGGTCACATTATTTCAATTCTGTCTTCCGTGAGTCCCTAAATTGAACAACCTTACAGTGTAATCTTGAAACCTTGTAGTTGACCTATACATCCTGGAAGCTAACGTTTTTGATTTCTGAACACACGCAATGCCTACGACGTAACACAATATCAATTATCTACTTAAACAATCAAGTACGTACTATCCCCAGTCCCGGTCACCAGTAGAGTGGCAGCGAGATCACTCATCGGTGAAACAACGCAATCAGTTGTTACTCAACGCGGTCTAAAATTGAGAAATTAAGTTCTTCAGGCAAGTCTTACTACAGGCAATTAGACTTATGAGCAGGTACTTGTAAACGAATAGAGTATTTGGTTCAGAACTAACTTGACAGCTGTCGTAAGTTTGATGGATATTACGGATGAGCTGATTGAGTTACTTTCTGACGTGATTTTATGTGCACTGCTTAGGCTCACGAAACAAAGGAACCAATTAATTTGGATAAATCGCATTTTGCACGTTATAAAATCTTAACATAGCCTGTGGAACAAAATCCAAAACAGTTATTATACATAACACCATATGACTCTACTACGTTTGTCAACAAAGAAGATCGAATGCTTTACTCTGACTTTTGCCACAATTGTTAGTGAATAACCGTATACTGATAACACAAAGCAGTTTTCGACGGTAGACTTCTAAGTCGAGGATGGCTGAAGATGAAAATATCACGGGATGGAAGTCATATGACGAAGTATTCGAGCTATATGGCAATAACGTTAGTGGTATTGCTCATAATTCTTACCAAAAATTTAGTAAATACTACTCATTATTCACCGCAAGCTCGTTAACAATTATGTAACCTTTTGAAACATTGCTCAGAAATAATTACGAAGCCAAAATCCCCCATTAAAAATGGACGGTGGATCTCGTACAACTGTTGTGGAACAAACAATACTGGAAGACGTAATTTTCAGCTGTTAGTAATGAACACAAAGTCGTACACGAAGATAGGTGGAACTCCTCCCTCACAAAATGAATCCAGGAGAAATATATGAATCGAGCAGGTGAACTGAGTGCTCGCTATGGGATAGGGTGAGCTGTTATGGACAGATATCATGCATCATATCTAGTTGTGTTCACCAAGGATGTCGGAACTTAATATTTCTTTTCAGTTTCGTTGTGGTTCGCCTTCTAGAAAGGCCACCTAGGAAGCGTATATGTTCGGTGTTGACTGGCTTCTGGTCACTAGGCAAAACGATACGGAATATGCGTACAATATTGTTCTGCTTATTCCCTCTGACGAAAACATGCAAACAATGGTGCAACGGTAAATGAACGGGCTAGACCAAATGGGATATGATTTACATTTTCCGAGTGAGAAGTACTACCTTTGGATTACAGTGTTGCATGTAGCTGACTCAAGGAAAGAGGTCGATGCTGTTCCGTACAACCGTAGGTAAAAATACCTTACAGTCGAAGTCAGATAAATACTCCAAGAACGCCGGTCTCCATTATGATATTTGTGTTGAAGAAACATGGTCTTACAAGGTGCATTTTGATTATGCCTGCTTAAACCATGAGACAGGTTAAACTGTTTTGGTTGACAGAAAATGGAGATGGATTGAGCGCACTTACACAAATGGACATTCAGGTTACATATTAAGCAAAATATCCTTTCACTAGAGACTTCTACACAAAATATGGCTGATTTACAGAGTGACTCAAGCCTAGTGATGTTGTTTGAGTGTAAATCTTGCAAAACCGCCTCATGATGATATTTTTGAATATCCCGGAGGAAGCAGCGTTGATATTGAAACATACGAGCCGGTGTACACTCTTCCTCAGGCTTGCGGTGACAATTCGATAGCAATCTTGGGCCAATAATTTATCTGTAGCTATACACAGGCTGACATTACCTCATGGAAGAACACAGCCTTCCCGTTCGCAAAAAGTTCTGAAACGGCTGTCTAACCAGTTTGTGAGTAACTGACCGCAAACCTGAATGTCTGCCCTTACGTTTATATGACTAGGTTAACATCTTTTTTATCGTTAGTCGCGTGGACGTACTAACTCATTGCTTTATTTAATCGTCAAAACGACTTGCATTCGGTTTATTAGTGCAGGCTCAGTAAGGTGGTCTTCCATCATCGTGGTTACGTAAACTACTGTGGTTTTGTGACGGCGTTACTTACTCTCTCATTAGCCTGCGTCGGTCTAATATTTTGGGTCATTCCCATCTACAGTGGCGCAATTCACAATGGAGAGGGAGGTCAAATTCGACAGTGGTCTTCATCAAGTCAGCTTGCTATATGGTCACACATCCATCAAGTCACTCTTCATTTGTCACTTCAGTATCGTCATCACCTGCATCGGCACTGTGAACTATCCACAGCGAAGGTCCAAAAAGTAATCATCTGCGTTCGCTGGATTGAGAGTACTGATGTTCGGTCAACACGAAAGCAACCTGTGTTTACTGTATGTGCATTCCTGGAGGGATCACTTGGTTGTGTAACACTACTACAGACAGCCGAGATGATGCTGAGTAGGCAATGACTTGAGAAGCGAAACAAAAGGATACACTATGTTAACACATACTGATAAAGACACCTCACGACCTGATGTTGCGCAGAATTATTTAGGAAGTAAAAATTTGCGTATGGTTCCATTGATAGCTCAGATTTTATAACAACCATTGATGACCACAGTTAAATAGTTCCATTGGCTAGTAGCTCTGAATGGAAATGAACCCAAAATAACTAACGACCACCAAGTTGGCTATGGTGTCGAGATGCATTTTTTTAGACAGGCAATTGCATCGTGATCTCAGAAAATTGAATAGAGTCCTGATTAGTTAAGAAAATTACAGCGAAATCTGTGCCCAGTTTGGATGAGCTTCTTGGTTGAGGACGAAGGTGGATAACGTTCATAAACGTCTACCAAAAACCCGGGCATTTATTGTGAAGTTTCTGACCAATTTAGGAAATGTTTTCACTTGCATTCCGCTGCTTTTCAATTTGACCTTTCTGTGTATCGCATGCCACTGTTCCATGGTTGTGAGAGCAGACAATGGGAAGTGACATATAAAATGCCTTTCTTCGTTCCCTGTGTTACATAGGAGTTTACGCGGTTAATAGGTTCTAGATAAGACTACTGTATGATCCGTTCTTGTCAAGACCTGACAGCTGAATGTTTTTGGCCTAACGGCGTTCAGAACTGAGAGTTTTGCGTGCACTGTTTGTCTGAACATCCTTTTAGCTACATTGTCGGAAAAATATATCGGTCGTATTTCTTAATACACAGCAAGAGATACCTGATGGTTTGTAATGTTTCTACCAACATGGTTGCTTCTAACGATACGTTGTTTATCATACTTGGTTTGTGAAGCACTCGTTATTAGGTTTCCTCTTTATTGCATGAAACCGAAGATACAGAGTTGAATGTTCATTTGGGATTCTTGCATACAGATTTTTATACAGTGCAGTATAGCATCTAGATTATCAATAGTAAGAGAAAAGTGATCTACTTTAATTCCTGTAGTGAGTTTTTGTCTGAAACATGTTTTATTCTTATCCAGGCATAACCTACTCCAGTCACTATGTTCCGTCAAAATATTTACAACATCCTGTTAGTAATGTCTGTACTGGACGGTGTTTGAACAACCCTAACATAATTTAGACTATTCTTACGAAGATGTCCATCCGATTCAACCTGTTCACCGTAAAGAAATCCATTTGTCAAAACTTTAATATCCGGATGGTAAACTTATGATGATGACACACTGAAATGGAGAAAACAGTCATTTGTCTTTGACGGACATCAGATGGACGACAAAGAACCATCACAGATTTATCACCTTATTCAACCAGAAAGCAAATTCCAAGATAGCGAAATCTTGAGTGGGCTTTGTTTAAGCAGCGGTTAGCATACACTTTGGATTGCTGAGTGTTGGGTTATTCGAAATCACGACCTCCTTGTGTATTTCAATGCAATGTGTTCAAATGCTACAACTCTTCTTTCAATTTAGAAGGGGCCCAATTGCGAGCAATCTGGACTTCGGCTAGATTCGAACCAGCGGTAGAAACAGCATGCTCAAACGCGGCAAATGCTCTACCAGCTGAGCTTTTGATAGTTACTAGTCCTAGGTTGGAGTAGTTTTTCAAACTATGACACACTCTCTGTAGATGTTCATAATAAAATTTTAAACTAAACATGCGTCCATGAGTAAACTGAATGCATTAAGTGCTACCCCAACAAATCGTGATATGCCGTTGTTTAACAACCTGTCTACTTTTTACTATGGTAATCAAGTTTGTCAAAAGTTACTGAAGAAAGACGAAACGTCGTCTCATTTTTTGGTCGTTTATTCTCCCAAGACTCTCAACATCTATGCTTGCAAATATGTTATTATAGGGCTTCACGCATAAACGCACAAGCTAAGTCGACACTCGACCAGGCAGTTGAGAGTGGCAAGATGTGTGAAGCGAGTAAGTTACTGTACTTACCTTGAAATATGAATGTATATGTTTGTAAATTCACTTCAGTGGAAAAGAGACAGGAAAACCAGTCATCCAGTTTTGATTTTGTAGAGTGAAACAAATCTATACACGGGTTCCCTTATTTCTAGATTCTGAAGTTTGACTAGTTGTCACATGTTCCTCCATCAGAGTTTGAACGTCAACCTGAAGAAATGAACGGATCAGAACTACTCATAAAAGTTCTTACCAGTCTTGTCGCCCACCTGTCTGGTAAAATTATCAATAACAGATCCAAACAAATAATGCATCTCAACAGACAGCTACTTTCCAGTCATCAAGACGTGCAACACACGATCCCAGGAATATAATGCTTGTCGTACTTTGGACGGATCCCCAGCACAGTAATTCCCTCAAGAGTGACAGTTTTTACTGATGACTGCAATGTTAGATACATCTAAAACCATGAAACCAATGGAGTTGTATTGTGTGTTTATTATGCGCACCTCGCATTCGTGACTAAGAGATCAAAGCTTTTCCTCACATGTGTCTACTCAACAACAAACGACTAACGAATTCACTTTACCAACTCAGTTACCACCGGAAATTTCATCTTACCAAGATCAGTGAATACTGGGATACTTGTGCACTAAGCTATGACGTTGCTGTAGGTGTATCTGTGTGGCAAAGATATGTATACATGGTACGTAGTTCGTCCTAACAAGCAACGCTGTCTAGGCAGTTATCATCTCCAGTAAGAAAAAACAGTGCAAAACAAATCACTGTACATTTGTTTCCATTCAATCACTCATAGTGGTTTGACCAGAAGGTACTGTGACCAGAACAGCCGCTCACTTCGACAGTGACGTCGGGCAACCTATAGGGAAACTTTGTTAAGTGGATACAAATTGATAATTCAGTGTTAAACGGAAGAACTAGAAATGGTATGAATACCAGCATGCCATTGATTGCAGTATACTGTCAATTTAGATAAAATTTCTCGCCAGCGAATTGAGTGATCATAAAGAATCTAGCCAAGCAGACGACCCCTACCCAATTTACTTCGTGGAATAGTCAGAGTCTTTATATTTCGTGATCACGTTGTTACTTTACATCCACTCTAATATGTCACCCGAAAGAGACACATCAAAACTTCTGTTCCCCATTTGTTCAAATAATGTGCATTCAGAATATTACCAAGACTGCTGTTAAGATATAGAATCGTTGGTTTAGATTTATGGTTTGTGTAGGCAGAACTGCGATAGGTATTTGTAACATTATTTTCAAACTACGGTTTTAAGGAACTTTCTTGTCATTCAATCAAATTTACTGAAGCGCGAATTCTTAATGGGAATTTAATCAACCATTAATCATGCGTAAAGAACTAAATCAATTATACTTTTTCATTCTCTGTTTCAAACGTTAGCGACTTTAAACGGCGGTGGTTCATTTCACACTGAAATGTAACCGGACTATTGCCAGTAACCTAGTTAGTGGATCAGCCACTATTTATACTCCTGTTTGTCTCCAACGCAGTATTAAGCTGACATTAAGAGTCATTCACTCGGAGTAGTTATGCGACCTACATGTCAGTTTGGGATAACCCCGAAATTGTTCTTCATTTGTCTATATTCATCTCAAAGTGAACGATCATACTGCAATACTATTGACCGGATAGGGTTAGCAGGCTCCAGAAGATATCGCGGATAGAGGGTAAAGATAGGTAATCTTATCAGAACTAATACTCCAAGTTTAATGAATACAGTCGACTCGACCGTGTAACTTGAGCATATACTGATATGACTATGGTATAACACCGGCTACTTTATGCCGTCGTTGAGCGGTCGGACTTTAGATCAATAAATTGGTTTTTGTTCTGTGTTCCACAATGTCAATGTGAGTGGATGTATTTGAAAGCACCGGCAGAAGTCTCTTTGGGTCATTTTGTACCCTAATTTAATCATATGAAATTGTCTATATGCAACTGATTGATCTGAAATGCATTTTGGGCATATCGGTTGTACGTCTGAACGCGAATTGCGGCGGTTAAACTTGCAAGCACAAATTCTGGAAGGTGTTGTTCAAGGAGAGGGTGACTGCGGGTTTCTGAAGTTTTGTACGCTGAACGCAGCCGTTAACATCCAGAGAACAATTACCATGTAAACATTAGAAAATTCGACAGGTGTAGGTTTCAATTGATCTTATTTACGCTGACCCGTATTTATAGCTAGCGACAACGTTTGCTACGGCATTTTGCTCAGGCATCTTTCAAACATAACGATCTTCATACAGTGTAATAATATCATCTTACAAAGTACACAGATGTGGTGACAGGTGTGCAACAGATGCGTAGCCCCTACCATAAGGCTGTGAGGTATACAAGCGATTCTCGCAATAAGCTGTTGACGCATGAGTGGTTCCGTAATGTTCTGAACTGCTACCCATAAGCTCCAGTGTATGCTTTCCGTTTTACACCTGCAAAACACTAAATTTATTATTTCTCTTTCCCTTTCATATCAGCGAGCGTCAGTCCTAACGACCCTGATCCTGATGAACATTCTCATCCATAAAAGTTATTCGTTTTGACTGTTCCAGATAAACTTCAATCACCTCTGATCCCGATGGAAATTTCTAAGCCACCTCTTCGTAAAATATAACCATCTTTTAAATTTTGGCTACCAGTTAATTATGTAAAGATATTAATTCTCAAAAGTGGTCATTCATTCGAGTTTGTAAGACAATGTCAAACTGGAAACGGCAAGTTTGTCGTTAGAATCTATCCATATGTTTAACAATCAGATAGCATAGAATCACTTGACGAGTTATAGGTTACCTCATGCAACACTGTAAGAGATAGGGTAAAGCTGAGTGATGAAGCTTTCACGTGCTACTAAAAGACAAATACATGTATTCAGTCGCTGTTTACTTTGCATACATCTCGCTATTTTAGGTGGTGAAAAAAAGTTGATCATGTACATTAGTGAACAGAACATGGACAAAACGAATTAACATCTATTAGTGAGTTCGGAACTGACATGAACTCGTATGGTCATCGCATTCCACCTGTCACACTTTTTTCCTAAGGACATTACACGTCTCATGTAATCGATAGCCCGAGTGACTTGTGCTGACTACAAATGGTTCTCCGTCACAAGTGACACTTTCAGAACTGGTAACCGGATAAAGAAAGATTTTGGGTTGCGAAGGGTTGCCAGTTCGATCCTCGTTCTTACTGTTTCCACCGAAGGAAGTCACTCGTGGAATGACCGTTTGAGAGTCATTATTTACAATTGTTATGAATAGTTTGTTACTTTGCACCATCGATTCCAACACTGCAAGGTGGTGCACCTCGACCAGGTCAGCCTATAAAGTGGGATGAAGAATTTTTATCAAGCCACAATCACCAGCGCTAACACTGTGTGCACCAGCGCAATTGAAAACCACAGCCAAGAACACATAGGTACAGAAAGAAATTTCTACTTGAGTGTTCGGTGAAATGAAAGTACTCAGTCTCAACCCACAAAATAGGTGCTCAGGCTTACTGTTTGTATACTCCAAGAGGAGTCAACTGATGAATCAAAGGAAACGGAACGTATTAAGCCACCGCGTGAATTGTTTTTAATCACCATACAAATGTGCACACATTCTATAATATATCTGTCCTCCCACGTCGTCAACCAACTTGATATCACAATCGTGCTTGTCTAAAAAGTGCAAATCAAGAATTGATTGTTTCAGTCAATGAATGGTGGACTCGGAAGATATGGATCGGGCAACCTGATCGTTACTCATAAGCGAAAGTGGTTGAGCGTCCACATATGATAGTTCGGTTGTGCCTAATGTGGGGTCAATGAAGCAGTGGTAAACACGGTTGTCTCATGAAAACCGTGGCCGCAGTTCTAGTCCCGGCAGTGGCAAGGATATGCACCACTGACGAGTTCTAATGAGAGCGAAACTCGAGTCTAGTGTTTGTTTTTGAAACGGGTCGACTGGAAAATCTACGGAAATGCAACAGCTGCGATAAATTGTATGTGATGTTCAACTTGCAGGCTAAATTGGTTTGACAGAACTCACCTGTTTTATTTTTGGACTGATCTTCACAAACTTTAAACGG